>JAQFVV010006198.1:15883185-16483185 GCA_028023455.1 Epiperipatus broadwayi
AAGCAACCTGTCTTAAGCCCTCTGATGTAAATATATAGTGTAGCTTTTTCATCGGTTATGTGTGTGGGGATATTCTCCGGGTCTACTTGTTTATTTAATTTAAATTTGAATTCAAAGCTATTTGTTAGTACGGGAATTGCTGCTTCTTTAATGTATTTTTGCTGGAAGAAAATGACTTTTCTGAAAGGATTCATCATTTTTTGGAAATCTTCCATATTGTAGCCAAAATACATATTTTTTAAAATTCCGGAGATATTTTTATACTTATTCTCATCGACTGTTATTAGTGCGAAATTACTTAGAGTCTTAATTCGATCTCTAAATTGTTCTCTTTGTGCATTTTCATAAAACTGGGCTGCCACATATCTGCTATTTGGATGGTCGCCTATGCATTGTACCGATTCAAGCATATTATTTTCATGCAGTGTTTCTATTAGAAGGGATTTGGGGAAACTATATAGTGTGCAAAGACTATCTGTTACAGTGAGTACTATTGATTTATCGGTGAAGAACCGTTTAAACATCAGGAAAAGTGATTGAGGTATTGTTTTGTTGAATTTCTCTCCAATTTGTTCAAGCATTTCATCAGTCCATTCAATATGAGGGGGGGGATCATTTTTATTTTGATCCATAAGATTTATGTTTTCCAAATCATCTGCTGTTGTTTTCCTGAACCTAGGACCTTTTGCCGGGCTTACGTAATCTTGGGCTTTTTTTGCTATAGAAGCATATGACTTTGTCGTGCCCTGTGATGGACCACCCACCAGGTTAATAGGTTGAGCAGTTGCCATTTTAAGTTTTCTAATTATTTTTCAAAGGTATGTTTAAATTTCTTTTTTTTTAAAAAACAAACACTAATATATATAACCAATACAATTCAGTTATCCGCAAAATTGTTGAGTTTTGTAGTTTTGATATTTTATCTACTCTTATTAAAAAATTAAATTTGCCTGAGATTTTGGCATTAGTTATTAGATCCGCTAGCTTTTAACTATGCGTTTGTCTATTAGCATTAGGTACGGATTTTCGATAAAAAAACTCTCTGGATTTCTCTGTCCTTTTTTACTCTTTTTCAATCAAAATAAATATTTGAGTGTTTTAAATTGTTTTATTGGACATTTTTATTAGTTATTAGCAAAAAAATTGCCTTTTATTAACAAAAAGCTAAGAGATTCTTTGCTTACCTGCTTCTAGGTTTGTGCAGGTGGTGCTATATTATTATTATTATTATTATTATTATTATTATTATTATTATTATTATTATTATTATTATTATTATTAGTAGTAGTAGTAGTAGTAGTATTAATAGTTTTTTAGTAGTAGTAGTAGTAGTAGTAGTAGTAGTTCTTAGTAGTAGTAGTAGTTGTTAGTAGTTGTTGTAGTAGTTGTAGTATTAGTGATAGTGGTAGTAGTAGTGGTAGTAGTAATGGTAGTAATGGTGGTGGTAGTAGTAGTAGTGGTGGTGGTAGTAGTAGTAGTAGTAGTAGTGGTGGTGGTAGTAGTAGTAGTAGTAGTAGTAGTAGTAGTAGTAGTAGTAGTTAGTTGTTGTTAGTAGTAGTAGTTGTTAGTAGTAGTTATTAGTTGTTAGTAGTGGTAGTAGTAGGAGTGATAGTAGTGGTAGTAGTAGTGGTAGTAGTAGTGGTAGTGGCAGTAGTAGTGGTAGTACTAGTGGTAATACTAGTAGTAATAGTAGTGATAGTAGTATTAATAGTGGTAGTAGTAGTAGTAGTAGTAAGTTGTTAGTAGTAGTAGTAATAGTAGTGGTAGTAGTAGTGGTAGTAGTAATAGTAGCAGTAGCAGTAGTAGTAATTGTAGCAGCAGCAGCAATTTAAAACTAAAACAAATACATAAATAGCAAATTAAGTCACAAGATAGCATTGAAACCAAAATATCTATCAAACACAATTTTCTTTTGATAGAAACTATTATCTGGATAATGATTTTGATAACATTTAATAATGTTTTTTTTTTATTATTATCACTATTCTATTTGAATCAAAAGCTTATATTTTTTTTCTGTTTAAACAGCCTCCTGGCTGAATTTAGACCAAACAACTAAAGATCGATATATAGAAGTGTGCAGAAAATTGACTACAATGGCATATCACGAGTTAATGTACAATGGCTTTAAAAACAGAGTATAGAAAATACAAATATCTGTAATTAATATCTTATAACATGAAAATGATTGTATTATTTAAAAAAATCTTGAACATTAAATGTTCGAATGATTTTTATTAAGATTGCATAGAAAACAAGAATTATTTGTATCGCGACGATTTTTTAAATTGTCTTGAAATTATTTAAGATACTGTAGAAAAGACTGTAACGTAATAAAAAAATTTCGAACAACAACAACAAAATGCATAAATAAAAAGGCAATTGGAAAAACAAATGTTTATGTAAAAACTTTAGTTGAATTAAATATATACATAAAAAATCAAAACATCAAATTGAATTATAGTTGATGATAAAAAACTTTATTTCTTTAATAATCCTGCTTTTGTAGTATGATTTAAATTCAATATCTTTAGCTAATGTATATTCGATTTCACATAAAATTTAAATTATCTGAAATGTAAATATTTTTATATTTAAAGATATTTGAACTTTTTCTTTTGTCTTTTTTTTTTTAAATCAATATTTTAAAACGTGTGACTTTTTGTTTCAGGAACACATCTTTGCATAATTCTTATTTAATATTAAAAAATGTTAAATTTATAGGCATAAGATTTATTTAAAATTCTAATAATAATTTGTTAGATAAGAAAGTTATAATAATGATATTAAATAGATTTTTTTTTAATGCTTTTCCAATAACATTACACTAAGATAATGGGTTTGTCTAATATATGGATATAGGCCTATTTGTATAAACATGTGTACAAATATATAAAATTTAAATAAAATTACTGCATGCACATATATATATTAATGTAAACACACACATATATTAAACGAAATAAAACAAAACATTGGAATTAAATATACAATTTTCACTATATCAATATTAACTTATTGAAATACTGTCATCTTAAATAGCCTTTATATTGAAGTTGGAGAGCTAATTCCATTGTTGTTTTGTTTGATATTATATGTCTACATTCTAATTTTTGGTTTTTTTAAAAAATTATTTATATAATGAATCACTATATTGCTAAATCAAAAGCTTTTACTTATTGAAAATTATCTTTGCTTAATAAATTTGAACTCAGACTTTCAAGCCCCTTCACTATCCACACTATCTCATACAACTGATACACATGATCAATATACGTACTTCGTGCTAAACTAGCATTCATCAATTGGTCCAGATTACCATCTCCCATATATATGTATGATCATGGGCATGACAACAATATTGGCATCAGCATGGGATTTGGGAAATTTATTTTCAGATTTTCAATGGTATGGATGGGTGAAGAGTTGAAGGGTGGATTAGGTTGAAGCCTGTCCATTAAAGTGTAAGGATTTGCTATCTTAATATAAACTGACCACGGATTATATAAATGTATGGGAGATGGTAATCTGGACCAAATGATGAGTGCTGGTTTAGCACAAAATATTATATTGGTGATTATTTATCCTTTCTGCATGTGTGTGGTCATGTGTATCAATAATATGAGATAGAGTGGATAGTGAATGGCTTGAAAGTCTGAGTTCAAATTCCCTATATTTTACAATTAGACTCCAGGTTTAAGACTACCTGGTATTTCAAATCTTAATCATTTTAGGTAAACTGGTATTATTAAATATCAGACTTAATGCTTGATATTATGAAACATTTGATTTTGATTTTTTTTTTAATTTAAGGTATCATCATCATCATCATTTTCAACTATTATCAATCCATTTCAGGTTGGAGGTCTTTCCAAGTCAATCCATCTTTTTTTAATTCCTAGCTTCTCTTTTCCACATCAAATTAGCACACTTTCTTATTTCATCCATCCAACTCACATGTGGTCTCTTTCTAGGTCTTTTACAATCTCTTGGTTTGCAGTTTAAGATTCCAACCATCCATCTATTATCCTCTCTTCTAGCAATGTGTCTAGCCCAACTCCACTTCAGTCTCTTAATTCTTTTAATCATGTGAGTGACATGTGTTTGTTCTCTTCCCATGTATTTCATTTTCAATCTCTTATTGTTTCTACTAACATGCATCTTTCCATACTTCTTTGAATGGTCTGATGTCTCTGTATAGCTCTTTTGTTAAGTGTCCTTGCCTCAGATCCGTAAGTAAGAATTGGTAACACATTTATTTATTATAAATATCTCTTTTCAAATGTATAAGCATAATGTATTTGATTGTAAATTAAATCTATAACTTAATCTGAAAATTTAAAATCAAGCACAATAAAACATTCTGCAACAAAAGCACCAAATTTTATATTAAAATACATTTATCCCAACTTTTAATTTCACATGATTTTATCAGAACAAATTAAAATTGAGAACTAAAAGAGTCAAAGTAAATGGAGATTATTTAAGTTATTTATATTTTGAAGATAATATAGTTGTTTTTGCAAATAATGTTGTAATAGAACTTCAGGAAATTTTGCACAAGTTGTCAGATGAAAGACTATATGTTCAATGGATTTTTTCAAAATATGAAAATAAAGATTGATTATGATAAGTTACAAGAAGTTAACAACTATAAATGTCCTATAGATGGAAATATAATGGATAAAATTAATCATAGATTTAAACTTGGTTGGAGAGTTTTTAGTAGAAATAACAATATTAAAAGGAAATATACCTTTGTGTTTGAAAACAAGGAGTTTTAATAAATATGTTTTACCAGTTCTTACTTATGGATCTGAGACTTGGATACTTAATAGAAAAGTAATATAGGGACTTCAGATCACTAAAAGAAGTATGGAGGGATACATGTTAGGAGTAATAAGAAATCCAAAATGCAACAAGTAGATAAGAGAACAAACAGTGGTTACTGACATTGTTGAAAGAATTGAAAGACTGAAGTGGAGATGGGCTGGACATATTTTTGAAGAGATGATAATAGATGAACAATTGAAATCTTAAACAGGATTTTAAGAGATTGTAAAAGACCCAGAAAGAGACCTCATGTGAGGTGGATGAAATAAGAAAGTATGCAGAAGTGATGTGGAGATGAGAAGCTAGAGATTGGAGAAAATGGATTAAACTTGGAGAGACCTCCATCCTGCAATGAATTGATAATGGTTGACAACAATGAAGATGATGATTTTCATTGATAACTGGAGGGGGGGACCATTTTAACTGAAAAAAAATACTTTTTCATAACAATGAGCTGGTTTTATCATATTACCATTTTAAACTTGATTTAAAATACTTTAATGTAAGTATCTACATTTAAAAATAAAAATAATAAGCCACGGTCCTAATGTTTATATAGGTAGGACATCTTTGCCAGCCTTTATCAAGATCACACTGTATTGTAGAATGACACTAAATTTATCAACAGATTCAATGAAGATCTCTACTTTTTAATTAATAAAAGCTGTATATTCATTTACAAACTAATATTGGGTAATTTCATAGTATAGTGAACTTGATCATAGATTGCATAGGATAGACAGGCCACCCATTTATATTATAAAACTATCTCAAAGATATTTTAAAGTAGTGTGGTAATGAATGTTTTTATTGAAAAGATATATAGTGGTAAATATATTGGACAGCTGCAATACGACAAGGTGTTAAAATCTTTTTAAAAAATGTTTTCTTGAAAAAAAGATAGAATACAGCATTGCAAAATATAAAATAAACAAAATAATTGACCAATAAATTTTATATGTTGATGTGTTAGTTCACAAATTGGTTTTTCTATAATCATCACAAAATTTATCTCTAGAATATTACTTTTAAGCATATTCAATAAGTTATTTTTAGATTTAAGATCACCTCTTGTATAATTTAATTTAATGCTACAATCTTTGATTTATTAATGTGTCTTATGCTCAGGAAGTTGTTGTTTATCCAATGATACTAATCTCAAGTATATTATTTGTTGGCATATTAAAAAATAAATCATTTACTAATTTAATGTTTGTGTTGACTTGTTAGTAACTAGTAACAATAGTGATATAAAATTCCAATATTTATTTTTTAATACTTATTTAAAAAGTAAATATATAACATTAAACATGTAACAGTATATCTTTTACAAATCCTAAATTTATACATTAAGGATACATTGACAAATGTCTGCAAAGAAGAGACCTATTTGCAGTCTTAACCTGTCTCTGCTTATATGGCTTGAAACAGACCAATTTTAGGTTTATTATTTCTTATTGACTTAAGTTAATTAATGATTGTATGTAGATAACTTTGAGGACCTTCATCATCATCATTAACCTTTGTCAATCCACTGCAGAATGAAGGTTTCTCCATGTTCAATCCATCTCTGATCTTTAGATTCTCTTCTCTACATCACTTCTGCACACTTTCTTATTTCATCCATCCATCTCACATGTGGTCTCTTTCTGGGTCTTTTACAATCTCTTGGAATCCAGTTTAAGATTTCAATTGTTCATCTATTATCATCTCTTCTAGTAATTTGTTCAGCCCACCTCACTTGTCTTTTAATTTTTTTATTGAGGTCAGTAACACCTGTTTGTTTTCTTACCCATATATTGTGCTTTTGATTTCTTCCTGTTACTCCTAAGATACCCTTAGCTATATATAAATAAAATACATGCAGTGCACCAGAAGGCAAAAAAATAAAAGTGATATGATAAATAATAGAAAACCTACCTTGAGAAAAGTTAGAAAATAGTAATGAGATTGGCCTAAATACTGTATTCTGTTCTCACTTAGTTTGTAAGAAACATCACTGCCTTAATGTATGATCTTATCATTTTATCTTTTCTGTAGAACATCAAATATATCAGACCCGTTTTTGAAAGAAAAATATCTGTTTATTAGTTAAGATAAGAAAGATAAGGCATTAAGATTTTATTTAAATAAAAAATCAAAATAACTATAAACATCAGAATCTATTAATATTTATAATGTAACTCTAAATATAAAAGTCCAGAATGTTATAATAAATTATGATATATACATCATACTTTTATCATTAATAAAGTATATTTGTACATGGATTCTTTAGCTTTTGATTACAACAGTTAGAAATTGTTGATTGTTATTGATATTGGGATTGCCTAAGTCAGTGGTGCTCAACCTTCCTAAAGTCATGACTCTTTAATGCAGTTACTTATGTTGTGGTGATCCTCCAACCTTTAATTTTTCTATTGTTATGAATCAAAAATGTGTTTTCCAATGGTCTTAGGTGATCCATGGGAAAGGGTTGTTTGACCCTTAAAGGGGTCATGAACCACAGGTTGAGAACCACTGGTCTATGTTTTGACTGGTTTTTAATGATTATATATTGTGCCCTTTTCTATAGGTCGGTAATATTTCATAACAGTCAATTACTAAAAATTTTAAATTTAGAATATGTTCTTTTAATATGGTAATTGTATTAAGTCAATTATATTTTTAAAGTACAATTTGAGGTTAAAACAAATACGTAGTATATAAAATCATTTAAAAAATAGTTATATAAAGCTTTAAAATATTGTTGCATATGGTTGTAAAAGCTGGCCATATTAAATAACACAGCTATAAATATTAAAAATATATTTATAAATTCGATTTTAATAGTTTAAAACTTATAGTTAATAAATGCTATGTTTAAATTTATAATCATATTTAATAATCAAAATTAATATAGTATATTTTTAAAATAAACTTTATGGTGGTGAAAATTATATCTAATTCTATATTTTCTAAATTGTTCTTCCAAATTTTATAATTATTTTATATAATATAATAAGTGTATCAATTTTATAAATCTGGGCAGAGAAATAGATTAAAAATCGTCTGTCAAAGTTATTAATCATGTGACTTTTAATGTATACTTTCACACACACGCTTGTTAGAATTTAATAATAAAGTTTGTGTATTATAGAGTTGGATATAATGATTATTAATCATAGAAGTGAATATTAAAATATTACATAGTTATTTCCAAATGCTTAAATGATGTAATAAAGATGAATACATTCATAATATAAAAATTAAATATTTTATTTAAATAAAAATAGATAAATTGAATATTAAGAAATGGAATAAGTTATTAAATGTTATTTTAAAAGTTATTTTAAAAGATTAAATAATTTAAATAAAGTTATAATTGAATTAAAAGTGGTATTTTAAATATTATTTTAAGTTCATTACGTCATAATTTCTAATTTTGAAATTCAATTCTACTTGAAATTAAAAATATGTAAATTTGTTCTCAAGCTAAAGTAAGAATTAACTAATAGGAATAGGTATTCTTACAGACTATAAATATGAATTGCATGGGGGTATATAGGGAGAATAATAATGTATTGAAACTAGAGAAAGGTAAATTATAACTATCAAAAAGATAGTATTTTTAAAATTTTTATTTTAGTCAATTTTTTTTTAGTACTTTCTTATAACTTTATCTGCAAAAAACTAATTGATAATTTTTAAAAGTATTTTTGCAAAAGAGAGTTTTAAAATATAATAATTTAGAAACTTCGTGGAAATGATTTTCTAATTTTTTAAAGTACTTACCAGTCGTATTTTATCTAAAAATTTAACCTAGACTACGCAATAAAAGATGGATATGCTATGAAATAAAATGGATATAAGTTGTAATGTTGAAAAAATATTTGAAATATTTATTGATACAGCTTTATTAATATTTCACCGAAGAACTGTTTTGGTACATAAAAAAAAAAACCACAGCTCGGACATTATACGGAGTCTAAAAAAATGTATTGAAACGTATTATTTATAAACTGATCCAAGATTTATTTTTAAAATAGTAATAAGACAATTATATCTCATGAATTATTTTATAGAATATTATATTCAAAGGAGTAAAATGTTATATACTTTCTGAAGGTAACATTTTTTAAAAAAAATATTTTCAAGAATTAAAGAAAGAACCCAGGAGAATATGTTACAGAAGCGTTTTTGATATTAAGATATCTGGTCTTAGAATTATTTAAAATGTATTTAGAAAAGATTTGTTTAAAAGTACTTGAAGTTTTTTTTATTTTTAAAAGAGATTTATAAAAAATACCAAACGAAAGTTTAAATGTATCAAGAAGGAAACATATATAAAAAAGTGAACACATAGTTGAATAAAAGATGGATCCATGGAAATACAAATAGTACTGAAAAGCTTATCGAATATTTTAAAAGTTAAATTAGATGGATTGATGCATCGGATATGCAGAGAATATTGGTAGAGAAGATTAAGAAGCTTCACGGGATTAATTAATATTATGATTTAATAATTATCATCCTAAATACTAAAACCAAGGATTATTTTCTATAAATTTTATTAAATGGATTAATAATTATTTTTATTTTAAACTTTAACGCACTTGGAGGAGAACATTTTAAAAACTCTAGAGAAAATAATAAACATTTTGGACTTATCAGGAACTATCGTCAAGAAAATATGTAACTATAGTTTTGATTCCTTTTATTTTGTTAACCTAGTTTAAATCTAAATTTTTATATAAGATTAGGAAAAACATAAAAACATTAATTTATTAATATTAAAATTTTATAATATAACAATCTAATAATTTAGCTAAAAATATTTTAATATAAAGTGTATGGGTGTGAATTTTTTTTATATCTGCAATGCTCAAGTGGATAAAGGAAGCCTACTGAACACGATGACTAGATAAAGGTTATTGGTAATAACAATAACTATTGATAATTTATAATGTATATATTTTTTGTTTTCTTTAGATCATCATAAATTGGAAGAATGAAGTGTAAAAGTTTTTTTTTACTTATATGTACTGCATTTCATACAACATTTTAAAAAACATTATGAGATAGGATTGATTTGAACATATGCATATGACGATTATTATTTTTTTTATTAGTGATATAATCCAACATAACAAATAATTATGTGATTCTTTTAAAATTTTCATGTTATTGGATTTTCAAATATTGTCTAAGTAGATTGTATAATATATATATATATATATATGTACCAACTGAAATTTGATGTAATTTCAGTGTTTGAGATGAGATTAAGCATAATTTTTTTTCTTAAAAGTTTTAATAAGTAATGCATTAATCATTAAGTGGTGAAATGGTTGCTATGACAATGGAATATTAAAGCAAGGAATGTGCTGTTATTGCTATATAAATTTACAAATTAATCCTATTTGTTTGAGATGCACATATAAATAATAAAATGTATAATCTTAATAAAATTATTACTGTTTCTTTATTCTGTGTATTTTCATTTACTACAGTCGTAAATAATCAATTACACCTGGGTTTCGTTTTACGCAATAGATAGGTTCCTCAGAAAACACGCACAAACGAAATTGTGCAAAAATAGATGTAACTTATCTTGAAAAAGGGGGGATATGGACTGTGATTTTTCAAAAATCGCGTAAAAGCAAAGCACCAACGTAAAATTACTTTAAAATTCGCGCAAAAAAAAAAAATAAGGAAATAAAATATGACTAATAAAAAATTTCAAATTTGAAAAAAATTGATACAAGACAAACTTTTTTTAACTATAATATTTAATTTTATTCAAAACAATATATTTTTATGCATAATTTACAATAATTTATATTTTTTTATACACATTTTAATTATTATCGCTATTTGCCAGTAAACAGGTTCGTTTGCAAACTGATAAAAAAATCAGATTCTTCGCAAGATGAAATACAACTAGTGCCAACGTCACTCTTATGTTGTGTTAATTAATGGTTTTCTGGTGACAACGTAATTAGTAATTAATCTAACAACTAAAAATTAAATTCTTATTTTTGTCTTTAATTTTCAATTTTAATTGTGCCCACTGCTATTACTCACCTTTTAAAAATAAACTTGCAGACACTAAATTATTAATAATTGATTACATTCTTTTTAACAAAGCAAAAACAGAATGTGATTTAAAATGCAAAATTAACATGCACAATGTTTGAACAAATTTACATTATAATCTTGTAAAATTTAATGTGTGTATACATAAAATGTGGAAATCATGATTTTAATTTCATTATTGCATAATATCTTATGATAAAACTGACTTATAGCGGTCTCGACACTTCGCCCTCTATTTTTAAAAAACTTAACTATTTTTTTTCCCCACTAACTATATCCAACTTTAATCAGTATATGTAACTATATCTAAGTATAAATGTTAATAAAAAAAATTAAATAAAAGCTTACATTTTCATGCATAGTTTTCACTTCTATTGGTCTTTGCTGTATATATAACTGTAAATAAATAAACCAAATGTATCCAACTTTAATCAGTTTATCTAATAAATAAACTACATCTAAATATAAATATTAATAAAAAAAATGTAATAAAACTTACATTTTTATGCGTACTTTTCACTTGGAATGTATATCTAGTGGTCTTTACTGTATATATAACTATAAATAAATAAAATATATTAACTATAAATGTTTTTACATAAATATGAATAAATTAAAAAAAAAAGAACTTACATTTCCTGCAGGCAGAATCCGTGTTTCGAACTACGTTATTCTCACTATGTAATTGCAAAGTATATCTAACTATAAATGCATTTTTTACATGAAGATTAATAAATAAAATGTAATAAAACTTACATTTTTATGCTCTATTTAGAAAAGATAAGTGTCACCAATAAAGTCCCTTCTATCAAAATTATGAACTATTTTTGTCACGTGTACTTTTTGCCGCATGTATTCCCCCTCCCCTCCCACACCGTCCATTTACTTTTTTGCCGAAAAAAGATTCAAATCAATGTTAAAAATAAGTATGTCAAATTGTGAACAACTGTTTTAACATTGATTTGAATCTTTTTTAGGCAAAAAAGTAAATGGACAGTGGGGGAGGGAGAATACACGCGGCAAAAAGTACACGTGACAAAAGTAGTTCATAATTTTGACAGAATGGACTTTATTGGTGACACTTACGTTCTCTAAATAGAGCATAAAAATGTAAGTTTTATTACATTTTATTTATTAATCTTCATGTAAAAAATACATTTATAATTAGATATACTTTGCAATTACATAGTGAGAATAACGTAGTTCGAAACACGGATTCTGCCTGCAGGAAATGTAAGTTCTTTTTTTTTTTATTTATTCATCTTTATGTAAAAACATTTATAGTTAATATACTTTATTTATTTATAGTTATATATACAGTAAAGACCACTAGATATACATTCCAAGTGAAAAGTACGCATAAAAATGTAAGTTTTATTACATTTTTTAAATTAATATTTATATTTAGACATAGTTTATTTGTTAGATAAACTGATTAAAGTTGGATACATTTGGTTTATTTATTTACAGTTATATATACAGCAAAGACCGCTAGAAGTGACAACTATGCATGAAAATGTAAGTTTTTTTTTAAATTTTTTATTATTAACATTTATACTTAGATATAGTTACATACACTCATTAAAGTTGGATACAGTTAGTGGGGAAAAAAAGTAGTTAAGTTTTTTAAAAATAGAGGACGAAGTGTCGAGACCGCTATAAGTCAGTTTTACCAAATCTTACTATTATAAAGCATTGAAAATATTGAAATTACTAACATGAAAGTCGCATTCCAATAGTAATGTGCTATTACAGTACTTTCAATATAACGTTAAGTGCGCAAAATTTATTATTTAAAGTAATAGCGTATTATCGGAGTTCAACTTCCGGTGAAACCTGAATCGTGTAACTTCAAAATCGTGTTAAATAAGTCCGCGTAAAAAGAGACCCAGGTGTATAAACATTACAAACAAATATTTAATGTACTAAATGGGTATTTGTTATATTTATGTTATATGTGTAATATTTAAGTTGGAATGATAAACATATATAAAGTATATAATTCTAATGCAATATCGTAAGAACATACCATAAATTGTTTTGGTTTATATTAAGTTAAAAGTTTATTGTTTGTGTTTTTAAATTATAAATATTTTTATTATTATTATTATTATTATTGTTGTAAAAGAAATTTTAGTTTTAGAACACAGAATAAATTTAATATTAGAATGTACAATGAGTGTAACTTTGGTTTTTGATGACAAATATGACTTCAATTATACAAAGTTATAAATAAGACTGAACGATTCAAATTCACTGTTTAACAATCTGACTTTCATTGAAGCAAATCCAAATTCTTTCATATATTGTATTTTTATTTTACAAGTATCTGCTTGATAATTATGAACTAATGGATTAGAAAAGATTGTATTTGTTTGGGAAATTGAGCTGGTTTTTTGAAAATTTGTTAAAACAAAGAGAAAGGGAATTTATAGCATTCAAATTTATTTTAATATTTACTCTGCTGAAGGAGGATTTCCATGCATAAACAAAATGTTTTAATTACGAAACATTAAAATCAATAATAAATTGTTATATATGAGAATTTTTCCTACCTATGGATATAATTTTCGAATACCAATGAAGTATTTTAACAAAGGATTTGAATCAATTTATTTTTATATCACATAAGTCATAAATGGAGGGCAGCTTCTGCTTATTTATAATGCAATTATGATGCCAAATATTTATGAAATAGAGGGTATAAAAAATAATACTTCTAGAATACCGGAATTTGATACTTTATTTTGGATAACTGTTTCTAATATGTCTTACCTTGTTTGAATTAGTGAGTATTATTGAATTATTTGAAGCTCATGGAATAGATGTTTGAACTATTGTGTTGCTTGGAGTACCTACAGAGAAGAACTGTGTTCAAGACTGCACTCAGGCTATATATTAATGCGTGTTTTATTTATATATTTATTTGTATTATATTTTGTTAACATTAGTGATTACTATATTGTAAGTTATTTAATTATAAGTTAAGTACTAAACAATTCAAAACAAAGCAAAACTCTCCATATGTAGTGCCATCTTGTGCTAACAAGAGCAATCAATGGATGCCAGAAGGCTTGTGCATAAAATCCCTATATAGTGCCTACTCATCCAATATCCGCAGACTAGTTTCTGGCTTGTGGCCTTCATCAGTGAGGAGCCTTAGATCTGAGAGCACTGCACCTAGATCTTAGGATCTAATGCAACCCTCCAGCAGCCACCTTTTAAGTCTATTTAACCACAAAACTATGAGAATGAAATTGAAAACACAATTAATATTTCCAATCCAAGCTCAATAGCTTATACAGTCATATGGATCTAAACTCAATTCAGCTCCCATTCATTTTGGTGTCTTTGGCTCTTTAACAACCATAGCCACCACTATCCTATTAGGCAGTGCTCTCAGATCAAGGCTCCTCACTGATGAAGGCCACAAGCCAGAAACTAGTCTGCAGATATTGGTTGAGTAGGCACTAGATAGGGATTTTATGCACAAGTCTTCTGGCATCCATTGATTGCTCTTGTTAGCACAAGATGGCACTACTATATGGAGAGTTTTGCTTTGTTTTGAATTGTTTAATAACAATTATGTGCTAGTATGAGATAGTGATCATGTGATATAAGTTAGGTAATTGTTTGTTTATAAATGTAAAATAGAAGAAAGTCAAGTTTAGTTTAAATTTAAATTTATATCTTAAATTTTAATGGTTAAAATTCTAATTTGAATTATCATATGTTTATTCATTGACCTGTAAATTATTTTAATGTAAATATTGCGAATATTGAAGACCTGGAATGATTGTATTATAACAATCATTTATAAATATTATATTAAGAAAATAAAGTGAGCAAATAAATGTACTTATTGCTATAAGTATATAATTATCATAGCTTTCTTGTATTTTAAATCGTGTGTATGAGCAGTAACATTTTTGTCTTACTGAAATTTAAATTTCATATAATAAACATTAAAATAAATGATTTTTCACAGTATAAGTATATATTTTTATAAATATCTATTTAGATAAAGAAAATATTTCATGATGTTTAATTAAATATATTTGGTGATAACTTGTTATTTTTATATTTATTGTTCGATAACATAGAAGAGCAATGGAGCGGTGAGGCTTGTAGTGACAGGTCTGGAAGCAGGCAATGTGAAGTAGCGCAGATTATCTCAAAAGAGTCTGATAATCCAGTGGAAGAACTTGATAATGTGGAAGAGAAATGGAGTGATGAGGCTCGTAGTGACAGTTTGGAAGTGAGGAAATAGATGGCTGTCCAATGGAAATGCAGCAACAAGTCTGTACTAGCGCTGTGAGTACTGATGAAACTGAAGAAATCACAGACGATGAAAAAATAAGCTTATAAGAGGAAAATTTTGAAGAAGACTCGGAACAGGAGAACGATGGAAATTCAGAAACGGTTTAAAGTATGAATTCCATAGATGTGGTTTATACAAAAATATGGCAACATGGATGAAGTTCTAAGGATCTGTGAATTAAAGAAATTGGCAATTCAAAGTCTCTTATGAATCAATGGAGAAGACTAGGGTTATTGATTGTGGTATGATCTCAAGAAGATTTATTTACATCATGAGCGGGTGATCAGTCACCTGCATTGTTTTTCCTTAATAAAAAAAAAAAAAAAAAATTCAATTAAACAAATAAGTTTGCTTCCGTCATAATTTTAGTTATTAATCGAAACCTATTGGCTAATAAAATTATAATGCATAGTGGTTATGTCTTGATTTACATTTTATATTTATAATAAATAATAAAATAATACCGGAATCAAATGGTCGGATTAGTAAGCACGTATATTATCTGTACTACATTCTTTCTTATAAATTGAACATATTATTATTATTTGGGCTATCGATACATCTTACATGATAATAGATTAATCAATTTATAATGGCTAGAGATTTAGTAATTAATTAAAGAATCAACATAATTATTTTAATAATTATTTATAACAGTTATTTCTGATAGAAATTCATATTCGAACTAGTTTAATAGTTTATATGGTATAATACTTCAATTATTTGGGATAAACAGAGACGATTAAAATTGGATCTTATTATATTATTTTAAACTATTATTTATTAAATGTGTGTTACAATAACTTATTATTTAGTTAGTAATTGCATTACAAACCAGAGATTTTACCTAATTTAAGGAAAACTTTGCTCAGTTGTGATTAGTCTTTTTGACTGAATTTAAACATTATTTTCAAGTTTTCTCTAATTTTTCACCTATATATCCTTTATTAAATCTATTAAGTTATCTCTCAAAACATTATTCTATCTTAAATGCTGAACATCAAAATTAGCGCTAATTTTAACATGTAAGTTTCTAGAGATGTCTATTGGAAAATTCAATTTTGAAGGGAAAATTGGATTCAGATCAACCTTTCTGACTG
This sequence comes from Epiperipatus broadwayi, assembly GCA_028023455.1. Classification (NCBI taxonomy): domain Eukaryota; kingdom Metazoa; phylum Onychophora; class Udeonychophora; order Euonychophora; family Peripatidae; genus Epiperipatus; species Epiperipatus broadwayi. The sequence continues at coordinate 15,899,518 of JAQFVV010006198.1, forward strand.
AATGATAGTGTCTGGTTGTGGGGAGGGTTCCTGTGGGCCTAAATCCTTGTTCCTATGCAGTTTGGGGCTGGGAGGAGGATGCTGTGAGGATCGTTTCTGGAATTAGATGACTTATTCATTTGTTAGCAATAATAGCATTATACATTGTGGTTTAGCGATCATGCTGCAAGCCAGAGATTTTATCTAAAAAATTCATAATTCTTTGCTCAACAGTGAATGTTTTCAGACTATATTTGAACATTAAATGTCAAGTATCACCCTAGTTTTCACTCATACATAATATATCAAATCTGTTACAGAGTCTCTCATAACGTTTTCTTATTAGCAAAGTGGAGCATTGCAGATCATCAACATTTTTTTGCATTTGATTATTAACACTAGTTAAGCACCTTATGCATTAGAGCTTCCAGTTTTCATAAGTTATCAGGGGCTGAAACATGATGGATGAAGTTAAAAGATGCTATTCAAATTTATACATTACTATATGTAGATCAGCAATTGCCATGAATAACTAATATTATGACATTACAATGTCAATTAATTTTCAAAAATAATAACTATGATTTATACTAATATTTACTGAGGCTCTACATTTTGCAAGATCATAAAGAAAATAAAGAAGAGACTGGATAGTAAACCCTACACGAATATTTAAAGACACTTGGGCAATCTAACAGTTGCCTGAAACATGAATATTCTATCCCCAAATAACCCAAGAACTCTCAATTCTGAACAATCCCTCAAAGCCTCAAGCTCAACCAGACATAGCTGGAAGTTTAAACACAAGATAAGACATAGCTAGCAATGCTTCACAACCAGAAAAACTATTGTATGCATCTTGTAATTTTAATTGATCAATAAATTCTAATTTTTAAAAAAATATGATAATTTCATGATGTTATAACAGTGGTAATTGTATACATTGAAATTGATATTTTAATCATATTAATTAGAATGAGTTAGTTTGTTTCAATTTGAAGTTTATCGATGTAATTTAAATTTAATTAGATATTAAGTTTTTGATATTCATATCTATTTAATATAGAGTACTAATAATTTCGAGCATGTATGGTACTCATAATAATATAGGTTAATGTCTAGGTTTTATTGATTTTAAGGATAACTTATTGTGAATTGCTAATCATATTTGCAGGGGTATAAAATACTGAATCTTTCATTTATATTATGGTGTTATGATTTGAGTACCATAATTTGTAGAATTATTTGAAGTATTGTTTTTTATTTTATATCATTGTAAGTTGGTGTAACATATTAAATATATCAGGTAAGTCATTTTGTTTTAGTTACAGTTTTAGCATTGTAAACATTTTATTCCATTATAATTTGATGCCTCAATTTGGAGGGCAATCTGAAGAATTGCCTTCTCACATTTTTAGTTCATTACAATTTGGCAATCAACATTTAAGCTAGGTTAATTCCATCACAATTTGACTCCTAAATCTGTGGAGCATTTAAAGAGAACATTTTTATTAATTATAAGTTAATGTGCTTAAATTTGTGGGATAATTAAGCCTTGTATTACCATTCTCTTTTGTATTAACATTTTATTGACACTAGAAATTTATAAAGGTATTTAGTAAGAATTATATTATATATGTTGTGATAGTTATGGGCTAATGTACACAAGTTGGTAGATTCATAACAATGCTTTTATTATTAAGACTTTCTGTATTTTGTATCAATACAATTTGGCACCTCTAATTGAGGGCTTGAATGTGGGATAGTTGGAAAATTTTGCACACATTATTATTATTACCATTTTATTTCATTACAACTGACATTGCAATTTGTAATGCTTTATTAAATTAGGACCATTTCCTTATTGGTCATTTTAAGCCATTACAATTTGCCACTTAAATCTGTAGGTCCATTAAATAAGATCCTATCACATTTTTATTCTATTACAATATGTATATAATACATTTTCAGTCTCAATTTAAAGCACAAGATAAAACCTTTTTAGATGATAAAATAGATCTTTCTCTCTTTTTCTTCTCATGTGTCATAGCATCAGCTGGGAAGTGAACCCGTTAACCCAGGACAACTGCTTGTAAAGCAGCTGATGCTGACCTCTCAATCACCAATGCTTGATGGATCTTTCTCTCTTTGCTTTATTTCTATTATAGAGGGTTATTTGAAACACTTTGTAAAGCATGAATGCTAATTTTAAATGGATATATATATATAATTAACATTTGTAAAATTTTGGAATTTGTGCAAAGTCATTATTGTCTCAAGAAAAGAAATCATTAAATATAAAACATTTCTAGTAAATAATATTATGTAATAAATCAAGATTAATACTCAAGCTATTGGTTTATTAAATAAATGAAATATTCCCAATCCAAAGCACAAAAAGCAATAAGCAAACATCACATAAAAATTAAAAGAATATCAATTGTGTAAAAAAATGTGAATAATAATAAGTCCAGTACTGCCTCTTTGACCATAAAAAAATTGTTTTATTTTAGATTTATCTTTAAGCCAGATCAAATGAGAATATTAAACGAAGAAAAGCATCATAAAAAAAATTAAAGAGGCAATCTTTAAAAACAATTTAAAGATTGTGTAATAAATAAACAATCTGCTAATACTAATATACACAGTTCTTGGAAATTCACACGATGTCTTTTTTTTTTGTCTATGTAAAAACAAAAGTATTCCTGTTTAATGAATATCTATATATATAATAAAAATTTATAAAACATTACAATAATAGCTAAAAAAATAAACTTTACTAAAATTCTTCCACAATCATTAAAATCTATAAACAAATAGATCTAATTACACCTTTAAATTATCGTAATAGATTTCTAACTATAAGATCTTTCCATTGACTCGTAAATTGAAAGATTTAGTGAGTATTAATGTGTAATAAGAAATGTGGACTTAATCAGTGAAGTATTGAATAGCTTCATGCTCTCAGATCTAACCGCTTTAGCTTCACCTATTTATATGGAAAGTAGGTTGAAGTAAAGAAGGGCTCCCTCTTTTCTTTTAAAATGTAAGCTTGTGGTTAAGACCTGTAGAGGTCCCTACTATCACATTTTTACACGCACATTCTTGAGGTTACAGCCTTAGTAAATATTATTTATCAAAAGAAGTAAATTGAAAAGAAAAGTAAAAGAGACCTTGATGATAAAATAGTTTGAATCTGAAGTTATCAATCTCATGAAGAAATCGTTTGATGTTAATGAAAGTTGTGTGTTTGAAGTGAATGGTGAGAAGGCTATATTTGGATATATATAGGTGATATATTTAGTTGAATTTCATTTGAAAAGTTTTATTTATTAATAGATGAAACCATGGTTGTGGAAGAATTTTAGTAAAGTTTAGTTTTTTGGACAGCATTGTAATATTATATGAACTTTTGTTTTATTTAGTGTTACAAGTATAGCATTAGGCAGTATTTACTACGTATATATTTATTATAATTGAAATAATAAATTTAATAGTTTACAAACTATTATAAACAATCCTTAAATCCGCAGTACTTTTGGTTAATATATATATATAAGTAAAAGATGGAACTATTTCTAAAAAGAGAGATGACATCAGGTGTAGGAAAATTCTATTAAAAATTATATAATAATAAAGAACCAGTACCTCCTAAAACTATTATATCTTCTGAATTTTTCAGGATTTCAAATGAAGAAGTAAGGCATGCAATTAAATTTATAAAGAAAAGAAAATCTCCAGGTGATGTTGGAATTATAATCAATATCTCAAAAGAAGAAGATGAAGAAATAGAAATATTTTGGGAAAGTTACATACTAAATCTTTAAATAATAAAGATATACCAAATGATTGGAAGAATGCAGTATTAATATTAATATTTTTAAAAGATGATAAAGAAGATATTAGAAATTACAGACCTATTAGTCTGTTATCATTTATATACAAAAAAATTTTAACAAGATAATTACGACTTGTCTACAAAGAACTTTTGATTTCAACCAACCAAAAAAAAAAAAAAAACTGAATTTAAAGGTGGTTTTAGTATAGTGGATCACATCCATGTTTTGAGAGAAGTTATAGAAAGAACCACTAAATATGAGTTGCCATTACACTTTGGAATGGTAAATTATAAAAATAACATTTGATTCCATAAGCATTTATTTCTTCAGTGATTAAATCATTGGATCATCAATGTGTTGATGCAGGTTATTGTCATATTCTGAAGAATATTTATAAAAATGCAACAACAGCAATTAGATTACATAAAGATATTATGAAGATTTAAGAAGGATGTAAGACAGGGTTACTCCACAACTACAAAACTTTTACAGCAGTGCAGCAACATGTATTTTGTGGATTAAAATGGAGATTATTTAAGGCATTTAGATTTTGCAGATGATGTAGTTGGTTTTGCAAACAATGCTTCAGAACTTCAGGAAATGTAGAAAACATTATCAGTTGAAAGTAAGAAAGTAGAGCTAAAGATAAACACTGAAAAGACTAAAATAATGTTCAATGTATTTTCTCAAAAGATGAAAATAAAAATTTATAATGATGAGTTAGAAGAAGTTAATAACTATAAATACTTTGATCAGATTATTACTACAGATGGCAACATAATGAATAAAGTTAAGTATAGATTTAAGCTTGGATGGAATGATTTTGGTAGTAATAACTTAATATTAAAAGAAAATATGATTTCTGGATCTGCAAATTGGACCCTTAATAGAATAAAAGTAGAGAGACTTCAGACCACTCAAAAAGTATGAAGAAATGCATATAAGGAGTAACAAGAAGAGGTTAAAAATGCAATACATGGGTAGGAGAACAAACAGATATCACTGACCTTTTAAAAAGAATTAAAAGACTGATGTGGTCTTGGGCTGGACATATTGCTAGAAGAATTGATAATAGATGGACAATTAAAATCTTAAATTGGATTCCAAGAGATTATACAAGACCCAGATAGAAACCAAATGTCAGATGGATGGATGAAATAAGAAAAAATGCAGGGGTGTTGTGGAGTAGTGAGACTAGAGAATGGATAAGATGGATTGAACTTAGAAGGACCTTAATTCTGCAGTTGATTGATAATAGTTGACAATGATGGTTTATATATATATATAGCTAATGTGCATATATATATATATTCTGCATTTTATACTTTTGACACCATTCACTTATTACTTAGGCTAGATATCATATACCTAGGTCAGATATAAACTGCAAACCACATCATATTTTTAATTAATCTCATTCATCATTTTTCGATGTGTGATATATTGTAAAATATATTTCCATTCAACCAGCACATCCTTAAAACATGTAAATAAAGACATTTTGAAAATAGTAAATATCTCCCAAGTTGCATTTCATGCTAAACCAGTATTCTTCAGTTGATCCAAATTATAAATTCTTGCATATACCTTAACCATTTGCTGCTATTTATCAAATTATTATGATTTACAAGAATAAAACTTTTTGCATTCATAGATGTTGATACTATCCAGCATTAAATGCAACTTGAAGGTTTTTTTATTTTTTTTTCTGTTCCATTTATTCAAATGCTTTAAGAATATGTAATGAAGTAGTTATTTTAAATACATCTTAATAAAGGTAGATTCCACGTTTATTGTTAAAAGGAGGTTGCCTTGACAACAGTTTGAAATTGTTGATTATTATTGATATTGGGATTGTCTGTGTTAACTGTTTTAATGACTAATATATATATGTTTAATATTTAGTATATATATAAATGTTTTTGAGATTAAAATATAAATAATTAAAAGATGAATTTTTTTTTTTTTGCCGTTAATGCTGAAAAGCTATTTTGAATTTTTATCTCTAATGTGGTCAGGATTTTAAAAAAATCTTCATCTTTTAAATTTATATGTACAACGCTTTTAACTTGCATTTTTGATTGTAAATATATTTTCTATGATTTAAAACAGAATTTTTAACTTTACCATGTGTTGTTTTATTGTTTGTTTATAATATTCTGATTACAATTCTCATCCATAACCTTCAACAGAAAAAAAAATAATAATAATTCTAATTCAAATGCTGACGCTTGAATACAAAGTTTATCCATATTAATTCTCAACTGGCTGTTTTTAATAAGCTTTGTTCTCTCTAGTTTTTGCATGAAAATGCAATTTTGAATCAAAAATAGAGAGAACATAAAAATTATAAAAATTAGGAAAGCATAATTTAAAATATTACAAGGAAACAGATGTTTAGGATTAACAATATTTATTTAAAACAAAAGTAAGGCGCATTTCTAAATTGTAAAAAAAAGAAAGAAGAAAAAACAACTTAAAATTCACTATGATCGTTATTAGTCTAAATTAACTTGTTTTGTTATCTATTAATAGAAACTCTGAACGGATAAATAAAAATAGTACTTTGTATATATATTACAAAAATTGCTTTATATATGATATTTTTGTTAGCAACAACTTTTTTATAATTATCTTTTTTTAATAGATACATAAATAATTATTAATTTAAATAATAAAGTTTTACAAAAATATTTATCAACATTATTAGCAGTTAATTATGCATGTTTATTTTTACTGGCAGAGGAGAAAAAAGCTTTAAAAAAGGATTTAGACTAAAAGCTTAACTATGGGGTTTGAATTAGAAGAGAGATTTATTAATGGATTAAATCTTTTAATTCTGCTCCTTAATTTGGTGTTACATTGCCTTTTATTGCCACATCTTATAAAGATTAGTGCTGATAAGTTCCATTTATGAAGAAGATTAATGTAAAGATCATTGTTTGTCTTAAACTTGTTAATGAGATCTCAGTAATATTTAGAAAGGTGAAATTCAGCTAATCTTAGTGCTGGATAGTTTTCTTGCTATAATTTTTTGTTTGTAGATTTTTGGTTGAAAATCCAGAAAATGATTTTGAGTTGAGTTGATTTTTTTATATGATAAAACTACAACTTGCATTATTAGCAAATCTATATGCTTAATACTTTTTTAGCAATACTCAGCCATTAAGCTAATGCACAAGTGCTTTGTGGATTTTAACTATAAATGAATACTCTCACTTCCAAACACAAGATAAAATCTTTGTGAAAAGATAGAATGAATCCACCTATCTTTTCAACCCAAATGTTTATGTACAAGCAAATCTTAAGCATTTGAGAATAAGAATGATGTATTTTAAATTCTAGAAAATTTCGCAACCATCATTCATTCAGACATAGTAAAAGTAATTTAAAGTGATCACTTAACATCTTCATGCTCTCATTCTCAAATGCTTAAGATTTTCTTATACCTAAACATTTAGGTTGAAAAGATAGATGGATTAATTCTATCTTTTTATGAAGACTTTATCTTGGGTTTGGAAGTGAGAGTATTCATTTATAGTTAAAATCCACAAAGCACATGTGCATTAGTTTAATGGCTGATTATTACTATTACAGTTATAAAACATAGTGCTATATAAAATAAATATCTCATTTACATATGTTTAATTTCAAATAAGAATGATGTATCGTAAATTCTAGAAAATTTTGCAAGCATCATTTATTCATAGTAAAAATAATTTAAAGTGATCGCTTAATATCTTCATGCTCTCTTTCTCAAATGCCTAAGATTTGCCCATACATAAACATTTGGGTCAAAAAGTAGATGGATTAATTCTATCTCTTCACAAAGACTTTATCTTGTGTTTGGAAGTGAGAGTATTCATTTATAGTTAAAATTCACAAAGCGCATGTGCATTAGCTTAATGGCTGATTATTAGTATTACAGTTTATAAAATATAATGCTATTTAAAATAAATATCTAATTTAACATTTTTTAAATATTTTTTGTGAGAAGTACTTTCTCTTGATATTTAGTGAAAAAAAATATACACCAGAAAAGAAAACCATTGAAAAGGAGTAGATGAATTTGCATATAATATTTCTCATAATGACATTTAATTGAGTACCCATAAGTTTAGTTTGGGTACTTTTTTTCCAAAGAGAGCCACAAAATTTACCAATACAATATGCTATTGCTAAAAAGCTTCTCATAAATAATTTCCTTAACAACTCCAAATAATACCATTCAGCCTCCCCTAAATGTTATTCCTAAAAATTATTTTTGATGTATATTAAAATTTATTCTACAAAAAAATCTTTCTTTCTAAAGGGTTTTGCATCTTTGCATAATTGTAGTTTTTCATTACATACTTTTTCTTCCATATAGGATGAAAATTATGTGATGATTTGCTATAGCATAGCAATCATCATCAATTTGAGCTTATTCATTTTAAATTTACAATTGATTATTCACTGCAATGATATTTAATAAAATTGAAACTTTTCCCCCCAAAATATCCACATTTTAAAAAAAATGATAGCTATTTTATAATATTGATGATATCAAATGATATGGTATGTGACAAAAGCTGCATCATCCAAGAATAAAATGATGACTATCATACTAAAACTGTGTTAAAGAGATTATCATTACACAATATAACAATTATGTATTGATTATAGATTTAAAATATGATTAATATATTATATTTATCTAATTTTCATCCAGTATTCTTGCAAGTAGTTAGTGATTTTATTTAACAGATATCAAAGGAAAAATACATTCATTAGTATTTGCTACAAAAATAATAAAAAAATGTAAGTTGCATTCAGTACAGTACATAATAAAAACATATTTTGATAATTACATATAATAACACAATGCTTAATAATAAATTTTATAATTTGTATATTAGCTAAAATATATTTGTTCAATCCATTTTATTAAAATATATATAAATGCTAATTTCACCTATAGCAAAAATGTTATCATTGTTACTCTAATTTTGTCATAAAAAGAAAATGTAGGCAAAAAAATGATTTTGTGCATTATACATTTAATAATCAATTTTATATGATTAAAGATTACATAACATAAATTTAAAATATCATAGATTTGCTCAATAACTCATAAATTTTTTTGAAATATTCAAGAAAATGGCCTATTTTACTGTAAATGTAAAAAAAATACAAAATCCAAACTAAAAAGAAATTTTAGTCTTATACAATAATAGTATGTATTAATATTAGATTTTAAAATGTTTACTTTAGATCAGTCAATAAATTTTGGATTAAAATTTTTATAAAGGCAGTCAAAGAAAAATGCTCTCATTAAAAATGTAAATTATTTTCAGTAAAAAAAATAATTCGAAATCAGTAATCACATAATTTATTTTTTACATATTTCATATAACCATAGGTTTTAACACAAATATAGAAACTATAGTATCAACAAAATAAAATAAAAACTTTTAATCATTTATGTTAATAAAATTATAACAATCAACAACATATTACACTTTTTATTTAGTTTCATCTGCATTTATATAAAATAAATAAATTTGTAAACTACTGTTAAAAAATAGGATGACAAAAAGAAACAATTCTAAATTTTATTGGTTAGATATTATAAAAACTAAAAAACATTAAAAAGAAAACAAAATGTTCTAAAATTAATTTAAATTGTACATTGCATTAAGTTTTTCCCCTACATGCTGAATTTTAATTTAGTCACTATGGGAGTCTCATTTTGGTCTATATGAAACTGAAAAATGGTGGACCATCATTTGAGAAAGTATCTCTTAAAAACAAAAAAGAATTACAGCTTTTAAAATGTTTTTATGAGAGGGTATCCAAAATTAATTGGAATTTTGTAATAATAAATTGTGAATTTATTTTTAGATGTTATAAATTGAATTACCTTAAAAGTACAGCCCATTTAATGCAGTCCAGCAGACTAAATATGTTTTTTATTTAATGAAGTAATCCAGAAACTCTTGCAAAGCGATTCCTTTTAATGCCTGCATCATTTCCTCATCACTTCTAAGTCCGCAAAAACAAATTTTCTAAGGCATTGTTTTATTTGAGGGAATAAAAGTTGCACAAAGATGAAGTTAATATGGCTGATGGATAATCTGGGTCATATAAAATTTAATTAAAAATTATACCACACTCAAGCTTTTATGCCCTGGTGCATTGCCATGGTAATGCTCACACTCTCCACTTGGCCACAAATTGAAATACTTACATTTTACTACATCTTGTAAATCTTTCAGAACTTGTAGCTAAAATTTCTGATTGTTTTTTTTTAAGTGTCATAGCATCGGCCAGGATGCGAACCCGCAACCCAGGCAACTGCCTGAAAAGCAGTCACGCTGACCTCTCAACCACCAATGCAAGACAAAATTTCTGATTGTTATGAATGAATTCTTAATAAAGAATACCATTTGCATCCCAATAAAATCATCATCTTAAATGGAACTTTACTCTCCACACTTTTTGGGAATGCATTTAATACTTCAATTAAAGAATTTGCAGAATTTTGATTTGCCAAGAGTAGCTTGTTTGTAAGCTGTTCGTGCATTATAACTGTTTTCTCTGTCATTTTTTCTAACAGAAAACATAATTTCAGGTTGTTTTAATTTTGAAGTCATTACAAAAATTCAACAAGTAAGCTAGGTGCCTTTAACAAAAATATTTACAGTGTATCTCTTGATGGCATAGAAAGTTAAACAATTATAGGCCGATAGCAGTAATATCAGTGCTATGTAAAGTTTTTGCATATATGGTAAGGGTGGCAAAATGGATAGAAGAAAATAATATAGTGGTAGATCAGTGATTTGATGTGATGTGATGTGATGTACTGTGACTTCTCCTTAAACGGAGTCAGGAATCTCTCAGCAGCTATGCCCAGAGAAACCTGTTAGCCACTTTACCTACCTTTTCCATTGTCCACCCTAAGTTTTCCCATAATCTGCTCCATCCCATTGCTGGGGAATCTTCATAAGAGGCATCTAGCGGCAGAAGCATGTACTAAATTTGCTTGCTTTCAAAAAAATGATTCCAGTTATTTTTGGGTGCTCCATCTCATTGCTGGGGAATCTTCATAAGAGGTATCTAGCGGCAGAAGCATGTACTAAATTTGCTCGCTTTCAAGAAAATGATTCCAGTTATTTTTGGGTACTCCCTATTCTACATTATATTTACCCACAGATTAGTATTTTTTTTATTAATAATAAGTTTACTAAATGTATAATCAGTAATCATTACTTTTTCCCCCAATTTTAAGCTTTATTTTTTTAATCAAGTTTTTATATATTTTAGATTTACGGTTATTTTTTAACCAAAAGAAAATCATTGTATTTTTTTTTCTTATACAAGATTTTTGATTTACAAAGTATTTTGCAGAAGTAATTAAGCCTGTGGTGCAGGCTATATCATTAAATATATTTCTCAATGAAACCAATCAATGTATTGATATATAGTTTATAACATATTTTATAATAGCACATTAATATTATTATATTCAGCAAGTTAAAGAAATAACTGGATGAATTTATAATAATATTAATCTTATAATTTTTCAATTTTTCTACTATTTTTTTTTTTTTTCAATATCTGTAATCATAATATAAGAGTTGGCATTAGCAAGTACTCCTTAGAAATAAATATCTAACATTTGAAATTTACATAAAATATTATGTATTATAAATAGTCAAATAAAAAATAGTGTCATAGATCACATCACCCCATTCTTTTAAGCTTGTAAGCTATAAACAATGAGCATTGCCAATTGCTCAACAAGCTTTGTGATAAATGCTTAGCCAGTGAAAGCATTTAAAATATCTCTGTCAGAAACCCCCCCCCCAACTTCTGACCAATGGTTTCGTACTTTGGCAGTCCTCAGAGAGGTGCTTATATTTGACATAATGAATCATCCAAAAACTGTATATAAATGATGCGCAAACATTTGTACCATCAATGTATAGCAATTATACAAGCAAAATGAGTTGCCATTTTTGCTATCCGCCCATCATTTACATCAACATTGAATAGAATTTTATTTTTATAATTATTGTTGTCTAAATTGGCTTTTAATGTAAAGCACCAAACTGTAGACAGATAAATGTGAATTTTTATCAGTTTATCAGTTATATACTGCTGCTGTGAAACTTTATACACTATTCATATATGTCATTTGTATAGTTTATCACATCATGTTTATTGCATAGTATTTTAAGTTGTAAAATTTAAATATTACATATTTCTATTCTATTTTTTCATAATGTTGTCAAAATGAGTACTTTAGAAATTCTGCCTTAGGAATAATAATTCTTTCTACATCAATCAGACCTTGTTTACAATTGTGATTAATATAATTCCATTGTCATGTTTATTATTGTCCTAATTGACTTTTATATTAGTCCTTGGGCTGCAAACAAAAGTTTGGATTCATTATTGTCTTCATACCAGTTAGACATTGTGTACCATCATGAATTAAATTTAAATAGGTATTATCATATAAAAAATTATTGTCATGATTTTATGTTAGCAAATATTAAATATATTAAATTTATTAAGCACAAGCAGATGATATAATAATAACATAAAAGGCTGAAACCTTTGACTGATGTGCCTTAAAAATGCTTATGTGACAGCAATCAGATGTAATAATGACTGCACATGAAACTCTCAATTCAAAAACACAAGCCAGAAATACAAGAAAAAGATGGAACACCTTCTTCTCTACTTAAATTTATATATAAGTAAGCCAGACTCAAGCATTTCAAACTAAGAGTGTGAAACTTAAAACCCTTTCACATTTAATTCATTAAATATTATTTGTTACTATCATTTCATTAGATTTGAAAATTATTTTTGTAGTAAATCGAAAGATTTCACGTTATTTACATATAATATTTAGTGAGTTAAATGTGAAGGTGTTTTAAGCTTCATGCTCTTAGTTCAGAATGCTTGTCTGGTTTATTTATATATAAATTTAAATAGAGAAGAAGGTGTTCCATCTTTTTCTCATATTTCTGGCTTGTATTTTTGAATTGAGAGTTCCATATGCAATCATTATTTCATCTGATTGGCTGTCACAAAAGCATTTGTAAGGTGCATCAGTCAAAGGTTTTAGCCTTTCACATTATTATTATATCATCTGCTTGTGCTTAATAAATTTAATATGTTTACATTTATTACTATCATTTCATTAGATTTGAAAATTACTTTGTAGTAAATCGAAAGATTTCATGTTGTTTATTTATATATAATATTTAATGAATTAAATGTGAAGGTGTTTAAGTTTCATACTCTTAGTTCAGAATCCTTGAGTCTGGCTTATTTATATATAAATTTAAGTAAAGAAGAATATGGTTCCATCTTTTTCTCATATTTCAGGCTTGTGTTTTTGAATTGAGAGTTCCATGTGCAGTCATTATTACATCTGATTGTCTGTCACATAAGCATTTTTAAGGTGCATCGGTCAAAGGTTTTAGCCTTTCATGTTATTGTTAGTAAATATTTAAAATTTCCAAATGATATTTATCTTCATTTTGATATTATTATAGATCAATCAAATACAAAGTAATAATTTGTAATTTATTTACTTATTTAAATGGATAAGTAAATTTACTGCATTAAATTTATATCTTCTTATAAAATTATTCATGAGTTTAAAAATGTTGATTTAAATAAAAGACAGTAATGTTTTGTCTATTCATATATTTTTTAAAAAATAATAGGTTTAGATAAGTTAGAAACAATGGGATAATATGTTAGACTATTTCATTCATCTATCATTAAATGTTGAATGTATAGAAAATTTTAAACCTTATTCAAATTTTTCAAATACAAAATACTTGAAAGTTTTAACACACAAATAGATAATAAAGGGTAGTAATTACACAATGTTTCAAATAGTATTATTCTCTACTATTTTTCAGGCATTGCTGGCCTGACTAGTGATAGTATTAGCATAAGAGTCAAACTTACACATTTAGATTATTAAATACCAAATTTTAAGGCAATGCTCTAACTGAGACAATCTCTTAACATCACATATCTTCAAGCAAATAAATAACTAATTATTTTTTCAGATGTGTATATGAATATATGTGCATGTTTGGATTAATGTATAAATATGAGATTATTATATAAATTTTAAATTGTGAATGTTTTGAAATAATAATATTATTAAAAGTATATAAAATTAAAATATAATAATCTCTTCAAAACAAAAAAAAATGTATTTTTTGAAAGAAGAAATTTAAAATTATTTGTATTTTATTTTTAAATACTTCTTTTAAAATTGAAAAGAACATATTGTTTGGGATGCTACTATGTAAAAGAACTGTGATAAAGAGTAATGATGATTCTCTTTTAAATAAAGGTGTAAATTTTGAGTTCATTGTTAATGACAATATCTAAGTTATGGCCGCATTATTACATCAATTGGCAAAGAATATAAATTGCCTATGATTTACCTTGGGAAACTTACTTGTTTTTTCTTACTATATGTATATTGATCACTTCAATTAATATACTGCATTTTTGCAGTAAAGAAATATATCTTATTTAAAAACATATATATATATATATAATATTTTATGTAAATAACCTAATTATTGGAGAGCTAAACAGAAGATTTGGCATTTATTTTAAAGGACAAAATTAGTCTTAAAGAAAAGCCTAAAATAACAACTAAATAAATGAAATTTGTTTAGAATCATTATAGAAGGAACATTTTAAATAATGATAAAGTTTTAACTATGTAATACAATAAGTCTTAGTGGAACATGGTATATATGGGTTTTAGGTAGACTATAAAGATGAAGAATTTCTCTAAAGTATGATGTTATTTATTGCTTTTCTGAATCACTAAAGTGCCTGAAATATGTCTAAGTAATGTTTGTAAATTTATTTTTGTACTTTATATCAGATATTTTGCCACTTTTTTATATTAACCTGCTATGAGAGGTTTTTGTTGTTGTCATAATCAGTTGTATCCCTTTCAACTGTCACATTGAGTCTGTCAGCAGGGAGAATGATTACACACTACTGTCCTCTCATTATAGGAAATATTTGACTTCAATTTTATTGCCTTTCAAGTGATCTTTTTATTCCCTGATAAATTCTGGCAGTGGCTGCCATTACATTAATAAAGATATGTTAGATGGTGTGATGACATAGCTGTCCTTTTTTATGATAACAAAATACAATCTTTCTTCACAGCAGGCCAATAGAAAAAGTGACAAAAATCTGATACCAGATACAAAAACAAAGTTATAAGTATGACTCAAAAAGCATCACAAGTTCTTCAGTGAATCAGAAAAAGTAAATTAACATTATATTTCAGCAAAATTCTTTATCTTTATGGTCTATTTAAAATTCACAAGGACCATGTTCTTATTAAGATCTATTGTTAGTTCTAGAAACTCATTTTGCTAAAACATGAGTTCTTAATCCATTGGCATACAAGACCCAATCTTTTATAAGAGATTCTAAGCACTTTACAGAATTAATCAAAAACATGAACATTGAAAAAACAGACATACTGGTAAGCTTTGATGTAGAAAGTTTACTCACAAATATACCATGTGAAGAAACATTATCTATTGTAAGGAAAATATGTTATACATCAAAACAAATCTTCCTATTAATAGTTAAAGGAATCTATTAACATTTTGCATAACAATAATAACATATTTTCAATATAACATGAAATTCTTCCAACAAATGGCTATTAATTCACCATGGTTACTCTTGATTAGCAATATTTACATGAAAGAACTTGAAACTGCAATTATAAAAACTACTCCATATTTACCTTAAGTTTGTCTTCACTATGTTGATGTGACATTTGTTGTAAACCCACATAGTACAGCAATACTAAAAACTTTTTGGAAATACATCAACAAATCCATCCCATTCAATTAAATTCACAATAAAATCAGAACAAGAACAAAAATAGGTATTCTTAGATGTTCTTGTGTCAAAACTCCATCATGGCAAAAATCAAAACTATTGTTTACAGAAAAAGCCACCCATACAGGAAAATATTTAGCATATTCATCTAATCACAGAAACACAAAACATGAAAAAATAGTATTACTATGGAATAGAGCAAAAAAAATTTGTTCAAAAGTCAGTGATTTGTAAAAAGAAAAGATTTATATAAAATAAGTTCTCATGGAGAATTGTTATCATCAATTAACATTAAGTAAACCTTAAATTAATGACAAAAAGAATCATCAAAAGAAAAAGCAATTATTGGTACTGTAGTGCATCCATACAAACTAGTAATTGCAGACCAATTAAAGAAAATCTGAAATCAATATAATATCAGAACAGCCTTCCAGTGCCATACTGCATTATGAGAAATTCTGACATGTACAAAGCCTAAACTTGAAATGCTGAAAAACAAATACTACATCTATAAAATGCCATGTGAATGTGAAAGAATGTACATTGGTGAAATTAATAACCCCATTGAAAAGTGATTGAAAATGCGAAATCGATGATTAGAAATAGAAATAAGATGTGTCTAAAGTAGCAGATCACATATGTACCAATGAAAAGATGTTTAATTGAGAGTACAAAAGAATTGGATAGAGAGAAAAAGTACAAAGAAGAAAATTCAAAGAAACTCCTCACATGACAATTGCAAATAATCCTATAAGTCAAGCTAGTGTGATTATACAAAATATCTGAAAACCACTAATTAACTTTGTTCTTAGAAAAAATAAAAAATCAGAAGGAACGCCATGGATAAGTATAGTCAATTTCTACAGACTGTGTTGAATTTGACATAATGGTTAGTTGGTTCCAATGTTATGCTAAAATTTAATATTCAAGAATATAAAGGCCCAGGTTTAATTCCCATGCTAATCATGCCACTGGTCAGGCCAGCAGCCCACTAACAATTGAATGTAATTGGAAACCTAATTAGCAAACTTGGTAAATAAATGCATTTTTTGTTTCACTGTTCTTCTTTAAAGGGTAGATAGAGAATCCTTTGGGATAGTTGAAAGATATTTTATCTTAACATATCTATATACATTTATATTTTTTAATTTAATCTAAACATATTTTGTCTATATAAACAAAGACATTTGAAAGAAGTAAAAAAACTTCCAGAAGCATTTCTATTGAGAACTGCTATTTCAGACAAAAAGAACATAGAGGAAAAACATTAATCTTTGTCAGATGTATTTATTCAAGTGTTTTAAATATATTTAGGTGAAGAAAATGTTTTAAACATATCTGTGCAAAATAAAAAAGTAGAACTGAATTAATATTATCTTTTCATTGTATTTAATAAGAATAGATGTATTTGCTTTAATTATGGAAATATAAAAGTCACAAAAAGTAAGCTTCTTCTGAAGATGGCAGTGCGAATTTTGATAAATATTGATAAATATACCAGTTTAACAACATACAATGTAGCAGAGATGTGTTAGTTGTTAAATTTAACAACAAAAAAAAAGAGATATATATCGTTAAATTTAAAAAAAAAGTACTTAATTCTGATAAATGTCATTTTAATGCTTTATTTTAATTTTTTTACTTATAATCTGGGAAATGACGAGACACTTTTAACATTGCTGTATTTTGGTAAAATTCAATATGATTCCTTTTAAGCCAATAAACATCACATGACCACTATCTCTTATGCTTGTGTATAACTGTTGTTAAAACAGGCAAAACTCACTATACGTATTGCTCCACCCAGCAAACTAATCTGGGGATATTGGATGAGTAGGCACTAGATGAGGATTTTATGCACAAGCCTTCTGGCATCCATTGATTACTCTAGCTTGCTGTGTGTGACGATACGTATAGTGAGTTTTGTCTGTTGTAATGATTCCTTTTGTCACAGTTTTTTGGTAAACTGTCATAATGATAACAATTTGAGACTTACCTATTCCCAAACATGATGCAATGGATTATATCCAAAGGTATGAGATCCTGCCTTCCCAAAGGGTGAGTTAATGGTCATGATATGATTCCTTTCTTGTGACATGAATAAAGTGTAAATATTATATTTATACTTTTTTTTCCTCGTTTTTGCACAATGATTTATTTTTTTTGAAATAACAGTAATAAAAAATATGTAAATATTAAATATGCTTCCTAACAGGCATTTTTTTAGCCAAATTTTTTAAAGGGACTCCAAAACTATAGATTTATCAAAAATATGAGCTGCTATATTTATTTAATATAGAAATCCAACGTTTCGACTATTTTTTATAGTCTTTTTCAAGGCACACTAAAATAAAATATATATACAATCACATATTCCAAAAAAAAAAAAATTAAATTAATTAAAAATTACAAAATATAAAATATATCCATAACCAAAATTTCCTTTTTTTTTACCTTATCTCACTCCCCTTTCCTATTACAATCACAACTTAAACACAACTAATTCCTTTTTAAAATTATATATATATATCAAATAAAAACTTTTTAATTAAAAACCTATTATTTTCTTTTATCTTTTTCTATTAAAAAAATAAGAAAATAATAGGTTTTTAATTAAAAAGTTTTTATTTGATATATATATATATCATTTTAAAAAGGAATTAGTTGTGTTTAAGTTGTGATTGTAATAGGAAAGGGGAGTGAGATAAGGTAAAAAAAAGAAAATTTTGGTTATGGATATATTTTATATTTTGTAATTTTTAATTAATTTATTATTATTTTTTTTTTGGAATATGTGATATTTATTGTGTATATATATTTTATTTTAGTGTGCCTTGAAAAAGACTATATAAAAAATAGTCGAAACGTCTCGGATTTCTTTTTCATGATTATAGTCATAATAAATCAAGTTTTAAAAAGAAGGAGTTAGTTTGTTTTATTTCTATATTAGATATATATGAACTATTTTGAAAAGAAGAACTGTGTGCTGGATATATTAAATTATTTATATTTATTTACTTGAAAGCTTAAAAGTACCAGAAGTATTATTTAATTAAAGACCAACTGATGAGTGCTGGTTTAGCATGAAATACATATATTGGTGATTATTTATCTTTTCTACATGTGTGTGGTCATGTGTTTCGGTTGTATGAGATAGTGTGGATAGTTGAAGGGTGCCTGAAAATCTGAGTTCAAATCCCCTGCACTTAAAGAAGAAAATAAGTATGAAGATCTGTAATTAAAATTTGTGTATAAATTTGTAAAAATGTATATAATTTTTGTTAATAAAGATTTTATTTAAAATATTTGCTTTAAAGTTTAAAGTTTATAATTGGGCTTAAAATGATTGATAATCTTGAACCTAATAAATGGCTAATAATAATCGTTAATTAATGTATGTATTTAAAGTGGGTCTAATACGCCACTTCAGGAAATTTAGCCCTTCAAAATTAAGTTATATAATATATATGCAATTATTTTATTTCAGTAATATACATCGATACCGCGATTCAAGATTTAATCAGAGCTATGGCAATCTATGACTAGGAAATCAAAAACGTTATTATATTGAATCAGACCATTTAAAGAATCAAACTTTTTAAAGAGACAATTTAATTTATATAATTTAAACCAAACATTTCATAAATGTAATTCAAATTTTTAACAATAATTTAAAACACACATAAACTCTCCTTTAATATTAAAATTTAGCAGCATTTAATTCACATAAATTTTAATTTGTAATTTTTCTTTCTAGTCATTAAAATTAACCACCTTTATGTTTAATTAAAATATGTCGTCGTTGTACATGTTTAAAATGTGTGCTTAACCTATGAGCATAATTAAAATGTTTTACATATTAATTAAATCTTAATTGTTTAATTAACAAACAATGCTTCTGAATAAATAAGTTTGAACACTTTGAAGTAATAAATAAAAATAAACTTAATTATAGGGGAAAGGAAAATAGATTTAAGTAATTTAATTTTCTCCATAAAAAATTATTCACGTTCGATTTGTAATTTAAAAAAAAAAATACAATAATATCATTATATAAGATTTATATTTTTTTCCAAAATACGTAAATAATATGTAAAACATAATATATATATTATTTATTTATAAAAATCAGAAGAAAAAAATTGGCTTAGATTATTTTTTAAATATATATATATGCACGTTGTTTTTTATTGTTTTCAAAAACATAATTATTATAATTTGAACGAATAATGAATTGACGATATATATATAGCCGCGTTTAATACAAAAATTAACGATATTAATTCAGTTAAAAAAGATGAAAAAAAACTACAACAAAAAACAAAGAGTTAAAAAAGAGTTTTGCTGTAATTTTAGACCAATTAGTCATGCTTAAATACTCCACATATTATATATTCATTTTTTTAGTATGTTATTCTACTGTTCCATATGTTTAAACAATCGAATGAAGAAATGTCCTTGCATTTGTGAATTCAACATTTTCTTTATGGTGAAAAATATATTGACGAGTCGTGAGATTGTCATTATATATATTCAGAAAAATAAAAGCACTGGTAAATATTTTTGATGCCTTTATGTTATATTGGCAAGGGAACCATGACCCTTTCTTATGCAATATTTTTTAAATATATATAACTAGTTTAAGTTGAAGTATGGATCTATACCAGATTAGTGTCTATTGCATATATTTAAGATATTGTCACAATCTCACATTTATATGCTTATATTATTAGAAGTCAATAGTAGTTTTAAGAGCAATAAAAAGTCCTTATTCAAATAAGATTCAAAGCTACTTTTTAATGTTCTCAATTAATAGTACTATATAAGCATTTACTCTTATTCTTCTTCTTTACTTTATTTGCATTTCTTCATATATTCATATATATTGTTTATAATAACTTTTTTCATATACACTTTAATGCAAAAAAAAATTTCTTAATAAAACTTTTTTTTTTTCCTGACAGTTTTGACTGTCCAGCAGTCTTCATCAGAGCTTCTCAAACTTTTTCTGCTTAAAACTTCTTTATTTTCCTGACATTAGTTTTGAAAGCAATTTCAGTATATGCAATATCTCATCTCAAATAATTTTTATTTTCAAAATCTTACAACTATTTTATATTTTAAAAAAATTACATTGTCTGGGAAATGATTAACATTAAAAGCAGGTATTTAGTCTTAAACCACAACAACTTTTTCAAAATAAGCACTTCCTAATATTTACCTTTATTAATAACACTAATTATTACTTTGCTTTTAATACAATTATAGTTATTATAATAATTTTATTATTTGCATTAGCAATCTATAATCTAAAAGTAGAGATAGATTTGTGACATAAATAATTTTTCAATGTTCTTGAACTGAGACATCTTTAAATAAGGTACCTAGGCATATAATTATTACTTGTAAAAAACTAATGACTAAAGTCCAATTCTAAGCAATTCATTTTTATTACACTGCCTTATGCAAGATTATAACTGACAGCTCCAGTTCTGCTTCTCTTGCCTTCAGCTCTCAATATCAGAGTCATTAAATACTCATACATATTTCTCATACATACTTGTATATATTTGTATATAAAAGAGCAAGAAGACTCTAAATTTTGCTAAGCATATTATTAAAGAAAAAATATATGATTGTGCAAACATATGCATATAATTTCAAGCCCATTTGACTTTGAACATCAGAGGGCATGCAGTACTAATTGATATGTCATGAAGCTTAAATCTCTACCCCTTTTATTTTTTCTCTCTCTCTCTCTATATATATATTAATGCTATATTAACAAATATTTCTATACTATATGTTTTATTTTATACTCAAAAGTATATCAAAATAAGTATTTTACCTTGTGCATTAAAATTATTAGCAATATTAAATAAGGCAATGTTAATATTTTTATGTGTGTGGATGTTCACCTTTATTAAGATTAGTTGTTATGTTAGCTATTAATATAAAAACAGAAAATGGCTCCTTTCATATTTCAATTGCCAAATGTGACAACAGAAGTCAGTGCATTGACATAACAATGGGGGGATAATTTATCAATTTAGTATATACTTAATATTATACAATTGGCCAGGGATTTAAACTTAAGATTTTTAGTCTATATTAATCCTTCACTCCATCTCAAGCAACCACTACATTTAACCACACACATGAAAAAGATAAATGATCCCCAATATATTCATTGTATGCAAAAACAGCACATCAGTTGAACCAGATCATAATTCTCCACACATACAATTCCTTAAACTTTAATAGACATACTTAAATCTTCTCACCCTTCCAACAATTCCACCATCCATTTTATTGAAAAACAAATAATGAAAAAAAGCCTTTGGCAAGTTGAAATTTTAGTCATATACTTGTAGACATTATATCAATCTAACCGTTCGTATATTGAACCAGTATGTATCCATCTATATTGATAGAAGAGGGATGGGATGAATTTATTATGATTTAACCTATTTCTAAAGCAATATAATTAACCTATTCATTCAGTATATTTAATGTTTACTATAGTTTGCTATAGTTATTAGAGGGATTTGAACATAGGATTTACAGTATGTATTCATCCTCCACTGCATCTCAAACAACCAATACACATGTGAAAAAGATAATTGATCCCAAATATATGTACTTTGTGCAGAACCTGCACTCATCAGTTTGAGCATTCCATCAATTGTTTTTCAATAAAATGGATGGTTGATTTGTTGAAAAAGTGTGAAGATTGAAGCCTATCCATTAAAGCTTAAGAAATTGCTATTTTAATATAAACAGAACACTTATTGTATTAATGTGAGAGATATTATGATCTGGCCCAACTGATGGGTGCTGATTCTACATGAAATACATGTATTGGAGATCATTTATCTTTTACAAAAAGTGGGTGGTCATGTTTATTGGTTGTTTGAAATAGAGAAATATGAATGTAGACTAAAAATCCTAAGTTCAATATCCTTTATTTACTATAGTAAATATTCAGTATACTAAATGAATAGGTTAATTACATATTGCCATGGAAATAGGTTACCTCATAGTATAAGTCCAGATCACCCCCCTTTCTATTAATATAAATGGATACATAATGTTCCAATATATAAGGCATTAGGTTGTAATGTCTACATGGATATAATTACAACATAAAATCCACAAAGGGCTTTGAGTGTGCCATAGTTAGTTCTTTAATGAAATAGATAGTTGAATTGGTAGAATGGAGGAAAATTGATTTGTCCCTTAAAGTTTAAAAAATTCTTATCTTAATATAAGTTAGCACTGATTATCTATATATATTTCATATGATGGCATTAAATATAAACCATTATGTTGTCTTCATAAAATACTTCCTATTACTGAATATAAAATATAATCAATATTATAGACAACTTTTTTTAATAATAGATAATAAATTTATATACATCAAATCGATTTTCGTTAGAACTGAACTTTTTCAAGATGTTATAATAATTAAAACAGTCACGTGATTTATATATTAACTTAGCATACATCTATTGTTCAAATTTAACTTTAAGAATGTTTTAAGTTTTCTAAGTTTTATTTTATGACCACTTCAAACGATGCTATATTATTGGCTTCTACATTTCCAAATACCACATGACATCCATCTTTTTTAGTATTTCAATTGAAGTTAATTCTTCCTGAATTAAAATACTAGTGAATTATATAAAAACATCCACTTATCTTTAGTAATCCCAATTCTGAAATCCATTTAATCACGTTGTAATTTAATATAATAATTTATAATTTTCTATATAAATATTTCATATGATGGCATCAAATACGTGAATTATATATTAACTTAGCATACATCTATTGTTCAAATTTAACTTTAAGAATGTTTTAAGTTTTCTAAGTTTTATTTTATGACCACTTCACTAGTACTTTAATTCATGAATAATTAGCTTCAATTGAAATACTAAAAAAGATGGATGTCATGTGGTATTTGGAAATGTAGAAGCCAATAATATAGCATCGTTTGAAGTGGTCATAAAATAAAACTTGAAAAATTTAAAACATTCTTAAAGTTAAATTTGAACAATAGATGTGTGCTAAGTTAATATATGTTATATATAGAGTAAGTTAAAAACAAACTCTTATGAAGCTTCAAAAATACCCTCAACCTCAGACCGCGGTTTCTGCCTCTAGCGTCATCAGTGAGGTGCTAGGGAATAAAAATACTAGAACTAGTCCAGCATTTTATCAATGCCTAACTATTGAGAAGAAAATCTGAAACTTTCAGACATTTAAATGTCCAAAAATCCAGCTATCTAACTCAAATAGCCGTATGGGACTGAACTAAGTTCAGATACACCATATATTAATAGCTCTAGCAATTTAAAATTGCCAAAGCATTAATAGCAAAAAACTAAAATTAAATTGATAAAAAATCAAGTCAGATGACCTAATTTTAATAAAGCTCCTATTTACAAATGTTATATATAGAGTAAGTTAAAAACAAACTCTTATGAAGCTTCAAAAATACCCTCAACCTCAGACCGCGGTTTCTGCCTCTAGCGTCATCAGTGAGGTGCTAGGGAATAAAAATACTAGAACTAGTCCAGCATTTTATCAATGCCTAACTATTGAGAAGAAAATCTGAAACTTTCAGACATTTAAATGTCCAAAAATCCAGCTATCTAACTCAAATAGCCGTGTGGGACTGAACTAAGTTCAGATACACCATATATTAATAGCTCTAGCAATATAAAATTGCCAAAGCATTAATTATTTTTGGACATTTAAATGTCTGAAAGTTTCAGATTTTCTTCTCAATAGTTAGGCATTGATAAAATGCTGGACTAGTTCTAGTATTTTTATTCCCTAGCACCTCACTGATGACGCTAGAGGCAGAAACCGCGGTCTGAGGTTGAGGGTATTTTTGAAGCTTCATAAGAGTTTGTTTTTAACTTACTCTATATATAACATTTGTAAATAGGAGCTTTATTAAAATTAGGTCAACTGACTTGATTTTTTATCAATTTAAGTTAATATATAAATGACGTGACTGTTTTAATTATTATAACATCTTGAAAAGGTTCGGTTTGAACGAAAATCGATTTGATGTATATAAATTTATTATTTATTATTTAAAAAAGTTGTCTATAATATTGATTATATTTTATATTCAGTAATAGGAAATATATATATAGACATGGGAGATTATGATCTGGTCCAATTGAATGCTGGTTCTGCATGAAATATGTATATTGGGAATCTTTTTTTTTTTTACATGTGTGTGGTTATGTGTATCAGTTGTTTGAGATGGAGTGGAGGATTAATATAGACTAAGAATCCTAAGGTCAAATCCCTTTATTTATTAATATATTAATTTTAACTTTATCACTAATATTTTCAAGCAAATATCGATCCACTATAGGAATGAAGATCTCTCTAAGCTTAATCCAATATCTTCAATATCTTTAGCCTCTCTTTTTTATTGCATTCCAGAAATCTTACTTATTTTATCCATTCATCTCACATGTAGTATCTAGAAAGTTTTATAATCTCATGAAATCCAATTTAAAACTTTAGTCATTCTCTATTATCATCACTTATGGCCATACCTTAAGCTCATGAAGTCAAGTAAAGTTTAAACACCAGAAATAGGTTGATGTTCTATGCAAAAACTTTAAGCTCTCAATTTTATCTAACATTACTAAACTAAAGTGCACACCTGTACCACTTTTTTTTTAATGAAATGCAAACTGGAGAAATAAAGAGGTAGAAAACAATATTACTATTATGCATTTTTCAGTTCGTTTAATCAAACTGGATTTACAATATTGTTATCTAACCTTCAACGGATCACTTTGAACATATATTTGTATTTATGTATATTTCTATTAAAGTTATTAATATGACTAAAAACTTTTTAATCAACTTAAAAATGATTAAATATCATTTTTATTATCTATTTGAATGACTCATAAAATGACGAGTCATAATATAAAGAACTCTTATTGCTAAAGTGTAAATTAATCTGTACTGGAAGTTATTGGTATCAAGTATCACTGTTTGAAAATAAAATGTAAACAATAAATTCCCATCAACTCATGTAACTATAATGTTAATTACGAAACACCTGTCAAAATGTTACTTCATACGTTAATAAAGCTTTATTTTTAAAGTAAATATTGTAAATTTACATAGAAAGGTAATTTCTCTTAGATTTTTTAAACGCTAAGATCTTATTGTTCTTTTTTGTTTTTAAAAGAAGTACTATATATATGTAAAGATATTGAACTGTCAACATGAATATAAAGAGTCAGATGCTTGATACCATTAGCTCGCCTAAGGGATGATGGTTGTATAAGAAATGCATGCATTATAAGAGGGAATGTATTTAAAATGCTGAACTGAGATGTGGAGCACACTAATAAAAATGTATATATAGTTCTGTACGTAAATGTACATAATATTTAAACTGCTGTCTATATGTAATTATTAAAAAGGCATATATTTACAAAACAGATATTGTCCCTTAAACATTTGATTCAAATCAATTATGAAACTAAGATCCAGGTTCAAATCTTGATTTAATAATAAACATTATTTTAAAAATTAACATTGTAACAATTCCCCCTTTTTCCAAGAGAATGATCAATGCAAATTTAGATGTAAAATGTTTTGTTTGTTATCCCCTTTTAAAACCAATTTTTTCATCAATTGATTTAATATAATCTTTATGATAAGTGAGCTCTTAACTTTTTTTCTTGTTTTAATGCTATTTAAAAAGATTGGAGTAAATTTGGTTTATATTTGCGTTCTTCTTAACATACTTAGGTATTTTTCTTTAAAATATTTTTCATTAATCACTGGTTTATTTGCAATATATATTCATAAAAATTAGTATATTAATAATGTTCTAAATCTGACTTTATCAATATCTAAATTATTATACCTATAAAAATAATATCATTTCTCTCTGTAACTTATGTAAAAATCCAAATTTATACAATGATAAATGTGAAAAGTTAATTTTATTTACCATGAATATATTCAATTACTATTTTAAATTAATTTAGTTAATATTCACAGTGGCCTTTGAGCATTCCATCATCAGATTTTCAATTGGATGGACAGTTGAAGAGTTGGAGGGTGGAGTGGATTGAAGCCTGTCCATTAAAGTATGAGGATTGGCTATCTTAATATATGTCTGAGCACTTATAGCATATATGTGTAGAGATGGTAATCTGGACCAGATGATGATTGCTGGTTTAGCATGAAATACGTATATTGGTGATTATTTATCTTTTCAGCATATATGTGTTCAAGTGTATCAGTATTATAACATAGTGTGGAGAGTGGTGGGTCATGTGAAAGTATGTGCTCATATACCCTATATATTACATATATGGATACAGGTTTATAATAAGCCTGTGTGTTTCAGTTATTGTATAAACTTTATAAAAAAATTGGAATTTTTATTTGAAGTTTTATGTAATATTTAATGGAAATAAATATGTAATCTAAAAAGATTAGTATCTAAAAGATTAGAAATTTTTGCTTTTCTATATACAATCAAGTCAAAACATCCTAAAATATGTTAGTTATCTTGCTCCTTTAGTCTTACAGTATTTTTTATGGTAGATATACTTAAAAATAAACATTGGAGTGAAATCTTTTTTCCAGAAATTATTATATTCGCTTTATGGCACTATTACTTCCATTAGGTTATTTTATAGATTAATTGCATAAGAATTTCCTAGTAGATAGACATGATTTATTCTTGTGTTTTTCTGAAGGTTTGTGATGATGGTGTTCTAGCTGTATTTTTATATTGGACTGTGATGTGATGATGGTGTTCTAGCTGTATTTTTATATTGGACTATTTCTATCATCTAATATGTGTGTTGAATGTCTTTAGAAAAGTTTAATTTTAGTTAAATATTCCAAATGCATCCAACTGTTAGTAATATCACAGCAAACAAATGTTAATAATATCACAGCAAACAGGTTAGTATATGCACTAACTGTTAGTAATATCACAGCAAACAGGTTAGTATGCACACAACATTTATGAAATTAATACATACTGTTGCCTTTGGCAATATGGCTCAATTGGTTAGAGCATTACTTTAAAATTCAATAATTAAGAATCTAATGACCCAGGTTTGAATCCCATGCTAATACTGTCACTGGTCAGGCCAGCAACACCTGAAGAAGAGGGGAGAAAACTACCTCTTGAAACATTGTGCATATACTAACCTGTTTGCTGTGATATTACTAACAGTTGAATGCATTTGGAATATTTAACTAAAATTAAACTTTTCTAAAGACATTCAACACACATATTAGATGATGGAAATAATCCAATATAAAAATACATGATTTATTCTTGTTTTATTTTAAATAATATTATATATATATATTTTCAACTTACTCGTTTAATTTTAATTCTTTTTTTATTTTATTGTTTTGCTTAGATTTTGTTTTACTTGTTTATTATTTTGCCCTCTTTTTTTCTCAATGAAAATGTGAAGTAATTCAAAAAGGAATGATGTTTGGTATTACAAATTTGAACTTTTTTGTTAAAACTTTTATTCCAAATACATTCAACTGTTAGTAATAGCACAGAGGTTAATATATGCACAATGTTTCGAGAGATATTAATCTCTTCTTTAGGTGTTGCTGGCCTGACCAGTGACAGTATTAGCATGGGAATCGAATCTGAACAATTAGATTTTGAGTATTAAATTTTAATGTAATGCTTTAACCAACCGAGACATAGTTCAGTTGGTTAGAGCATTACATTAAAATTCAATACAAGGCTCAGTTGGTTAGGGGGTTATCTTAAAATTCAATACTCAAGAATCTAAGGGTCCAGATTCGATTTCCATGCTAATACTGTCACTGGTCAGGCCAGCAACACTTGAAGAAGGGAGGAGAAAAAATCTCTCTAAACATTGTGCATATACTAACCTCAGTACTATTACCAACAGTTGAATGCATTTGGAATATTTTAACGTTTAATTCCTTTATTTACATATTGGTTTTAAGCTCTTCAATGTATTATTTTTTTATAAGTGTTTTTTAAAAGTCATTATATGTCGAAAATTTGTTCTTCATTTTATAGTCATTTCAAACAGTTGTAGGATATTGCGAGTGTGTGTTTAATGCAACTCAAGAATTTAAATTCCACGAATTGAGAATTAATTCGGTCGTTTTTGATGCTTTATCTTCATATTAACTCCTGAGATATAAACCATTCGATTACATATTTTTAATGATTTGGAGCTACTTCATACATTACATTTTATTTTGTAACTTCTATATTATCCACTATTGTATCTTTTCCAATGCTATAGTTTTTTAAAAAATATTGCTATTTTTTACAAAAGATGTTTTGAGTCTTTTCATTTACATTTAATATATTTTTGCTACTTACTTCTTCATAATGTCACGTCTACTGCTTTTTTAAATTTAATTTTCCATTAATAGTTTTAATAAAATTATTCTTTATTTTTAAGACTAATCTCTCTAATTATTGAATATCATTAGTATCATAGGAGCGCTTTATTTCAGCTTTTATTACGCTTTATTAGTATCATTATTAATATTATAACGACTTATATTATTGAAATAATATTTTTAATTAAATGGAAAATTTTCTTTTCTTTTATTGCTTTTATTTTATTACTGTAATAAATTAAACCGTATTTAATATTTTAGTGGCAACAAAAACTATTTTTCTTTAGAATTTTTTTTAGCTCTTTTGTATATAAAAATAAAAGTGATTATTTATATTGTATAGATACTTAATATTTTATTTGAAACAGCTCGTCAAGTGGATGCATTAAAAAGTATAAAAAAGGAGAGGGGCTCTTTATTCTGTATTACAAAATCAAGCTCTTAAACTAAGTTTGCTTAATGTTCTCTTTGGATGTCGCAGGAGGTAGAACATAGGTGGCCGTGTTTGATTCAAGAGCCGAGTTCTAGTTTTCCTTAATTTAACAGCAACTATTTCCTGAACCCTCTAAAGAGGAGAAAAAATTCAAGAGAAAAGATATCTATCAGAGAGTTCATGAAAATCATAAATCGCTGAAGCAGAACCCATAATGACAGAAAACGTGAGTATAAAATGACCTCCCGGTGTCCAAACTGATGGAGATGATGGGAAAACGATAGATTAAGGTGTGTATATTGAGAAGGTAGGAGGCGATTTGTTTATATATTGCAATCTCTATTTAATGAAGATATTATTTTACGTTTCTTTTTTATTCAGTCAAAATTTATTATTAATGATAATCAGCAATATATTTTTACATATATAAGGATTTAATGTTTGCAAAACATTTTACATTTATTATATACATAGACAAAAGTACATATATACATTATGCGCACGATTATATATGCATCTAAAATTTTATTGTCTTTTTCTTTATATGTAGAAACAGTTTATTTTTTCTAGTGTACTAAACGAAGAGACAAAAAATTATTATTTCTGATATACAGATCGTTATTTTTATTAAACCTGAAAAGTAAGAAGAAAATTGTTAAGTACAATTAACGATTTTTTTTGTGTTTGCGAACATTGTTTTATATATATATGGTTCAGCACAAAATACTGATATTGGAGATCATTTATCTTTGTCATATGGATGTGGTCATGTGTATCGGAGTGGATATCAGTAGGGAACTTGAATGTCTGAGTTCAAAACCATTCTAATTATATTTATATCAATTTCCCGTTGTTATGAATATGAAATTTCTTGAGGCAGTATTGAAATCTTCATAAACCAACCTACAATATTTTCTAAGTTTTTGTATCTTCCCAATTATATATAATCGATCAAGATTTTATTAGTACGACAATATTAGTCTTATTTAAGTGCCAGTATATTGTTCTAATTGAAATGGAAATAGCAGCATATTCAAAATAGGCTTAGATAAAATTCATTTTTACACAAGTAACCTTTCACACAAATAAAGGTCTAAATACATTCTTTGTAAATGTTAATTGCTTTTAAGGCATGTGATGAAAATGGAACAGAAACACATATAGGCAGAGATTAGGTTTTTTTTATCGTTTAGAAGTTTATAAAATATTGTAGATGAGATATAATGCCTTGATATCATTTTAAGGAATTAAATATTTGCAATATTGATAAATTGTTTATTTACATATTTATTTATCTACTTGTGCGAAAATTTACTGTAAAAATTTAAGCTTTAAATAACGTTTCCTTACACATTTTCATTAAATCATTATAAGCCTGACAATTAAAGTTTGAAGATTTGTTATCTTAATATAAACCAAGCACTGATTATATATATATGGGAGATGATGATCCGGACCAACTGATGAGTGCTGGTTCAGCATAAAATACATATATTGGAAATCATGTGTTTTGGTTGTATAAGACGGAGTGGATGACTAGAGGGAGCTTGAAAGTCTAGGTTTAATTCCTTTCTATTAGAAGTATATGTAATATACATGTATTTAAATAATAAATCATTATTAATAAAGCTTTTTTATTTATCCAAGCTTTAATATCACATAGAATACTATGACTTTTTTAATGAACAATCAAACACAAAATATATGCTTAATTTATATATATTCTTCAATTTGAATAGAGTTTATAGCAAAATTAAATTATTATTTTTAATATAATAATTATTTTAAATATTTTTAAAAGTAGTAAATAGCAAAAGTATTTTTAAAATATTAAAAATAAATGAGAAAATTAATAATAAATAAAAATGAGTCTTTACTAATGTGAGGATAAAAAAAAAATTTTCTTCATTATATTAGGTTTGTAGGTTTTAAAACAAACACTATTAACTATAAAAATAAAATACACTTTATATTTATTAAAAATATAATTCAATAAATGAAATTATATTTGAAACATAAAAATTAATAGTGAAAATAAATAAAATGTATCTTTTGTTTTTATAAGTTTAATGTAGAAAGTTTCTATTATATTGGACAAAGAATGGTTGCATTTAGAGCTCTTATTTCCTGATTATATCTGACATCTTGGCACAAAAATTAACATTAAATTATAAATTCATTATTACAAAAGTTAGATTGTGAAATAGATTGATATCATATTATAAAGCAGTTATATGTTTGAGAGAGTACTATTATAAATAAAAAATGATGGACAGAACTATTATGGTTTCAAACTAATAAGAACATGAAAAGCATTAAATAAAACTAGCATAATTGCATTGGTGCATTGCCAATTGTTTCTAATGCATTAGGTTAAATATCACTTAAAAATTATATATATATTGCTAGAAGACATATTGCTAGAAGAGATAATAGTAGATGGACAATTGAAATCTTAAACTGGATTCCAAGAGACTGTAAAAGACCCAGAAAGAGACCACATGTGAGATAGATGGATGAAATAAGAAAGTGTGCAGGGGTGATGTGGAGAAGAGAAGCTAAAGATCAGAGAAGATGGATTGAACTTGGAGAGACCTTCATCCTGCAGTGGATTGATAATGGTTGATGATGATGATATATATATAATAGATTCACATTTGTTTTATTACAATACAAATCAGAACTTTTATATATATAAGTACATAATATAAATATGTAAATACTTGATTAACCTTTATAATTTATAACTGTGTTGGACTGCTCTAAATTACATATTAACCTTTATATGAATCACTCAAATTAATAGTCAATTTAATGCTATAATTCTAAAATTTTTTGGCTTATAATAGACACAAAGAAGTATTAAAATGATACTATTCTAAAAGTTTTCCACATTATTGCATTCCAAGGCTGAATTTTAATAGTAGTTAATCTATAATTCAGATTTTATTCCTAAATGGCATATCTAATCATAATATAAATTTTTTATGTTATGTTCATAAAAAGAAAGTTAAGTTTTTATTTACTTTCAAAGCTTATTTTTTTATTTAAAATTTATTCTTAGTTTTTTAAAATATAATATTGTTAATGTGTATATAAAATGTATTTTATTTTTGTAATTACTAATGTTTTTTAATACATTGAGAAGCCTAATATTGAAACACAAGACATGTTTTTATCTTACCATTAGAATACTTTTTATTTCTCAACATAGTTGTAATTTTGAAATATTTTTAAATACTTTTACAATTTTTTTTTAGCTTTAAAAATATTTTAAATAATAATTATGTAATATTTACTAAGGAAATAAACCTCAAGAATGTACACTTGAAAATATGAAGGTAGGGACCTCTACAGGTCTTAACCACAAGCTTACGCATTGGAAGAAAAGAGGAGAATAATTATGCTAAAAAATAATTTAATTTGCTACAACTCTATTCAAATTAAAGCCTTCATATAAAAGAAAATTATACATATTAAGCCCCAACTTAGTTTGACATTGCAGAATAATATTTAAAAGTATATACTAGAAACAAATATTGTAATTATTTTGAACAAAATTGCCATAGGCTTTAAAACAAAGTTTATAATAAGATAATTTTCAAGTCTTCTGCTTTAAAATCTTATATCAGTTTTTTTTTTTAATATCCACTAGAATGTAAATCTAATTCAAATTTACCAAAAATGTTTACATGTTATTTTCTTAATCAATTAAATAAATGTAACACTAATATTTATTGCATTAATTTATTAGTATGAGATTTAATGAATACATCATCACAAAATATAGTAAACAACTTCACTTCTTAATTATACATCGCATATTTATTTTTCAATAAATAATATAATATATAGAGTATATCAGCACAGACTTTCACATGACCCACTCTATCTCATAACACTGATACACTTGAACTCATATATGTTGAAAAGATAAAAAATCACCAATATACGTATTTCATGCTAAACCAGCAATCATCAATTGGTCCAGATGACCATCTCTACACATATATGCAATAAGAGCTCAGATATATATTAAGATAGCCAATCTTCGTACTTTAATGGACAGGCTTCAATCCACTCCACACTCCAACTCTCCAACCATCCATCCAATTGAAAATCTGATGATAGGATAATAGCATAGAATTATAAAAATCAAATATTTATTTCATGAATTTCAATTATCATAATATAAATTTTAAAGTAATCAAAGCATCCTAGGTAGAAATAGCATTGTAGAGAATACTGAATATAAATGTAAAGAAAAGATATATCTATACTGTAAATTAAATATAAGTGATTTCATTATAAATAATTTAGCCAATATTTAAATATTTTTCAATATTTAAATCTTTTTATTTTGGCATGAAGATATTTTTGTTTAATAATCTAGGTTTTTATTTCTTGATAAATTTTAGTAGAAGAAAATAGAATCACTCATAACAACCTGCCAGCACTAAATTGGCACATTTAATTATTAGGAGAATGAGTGATTTCAGGTGCAAGTTGCTTAATATAACAATAAACAATTTTGTTTTAAAAAGAGTAATAAAGCATCTTTCAAGGATTATTTTTATCTCTTGATAGCAAAGGAAGTTTTTCACAACTGATTTTTATTAATAGATCTGTTTTATAGATAATAGGTATAGTATAATCTTTGTTAGAAATGATATTTTTGAAAGGTTATGTTGGTCAAAACCACCACTTCAGGTTTTTTAAAAAAAATAGCTGATTTTATAATTATATGAATTTAACGATCTATCACTTTATGAGCAGTAAATATTTTATTGTTACCATAACATGCTACCAATAATTTATCATCATTTCTATGATTCATGAAATTATTTTATTAAATGTCTTTACAAATATCATTAGGAAAGTTGCAAACTGTTTTTCTGATATAATGACTAGATAATACCAATTTTGTACTGATTGAAATCATGGTCCAAGTCTGATAATTTAGCTAAAGTACCATACTTTTAGTATCATTCAGTTTTATGTTTTGATGCCACACGTTCAGATAGAAGATATAATCTCATAAAGAATTTGCAGGCAAAAATATTTAACATTATTTATAAAAAGAATATTATTGGCAGATCTCTTTGATGAAATTTTAATCTTAAAAGACTAAAGGATTTTTGTGTAAGTAAATTTTTTACAATGCTTAGCAGCCTTTCTTCTAAATCTATGATTACTGTATTTAAAGAGAAATACAACAAGTGCTTATATGATTATATATGGGTGAGGATAATATTTCCAGATGCTCATTTGATTGAAATTCTCTAGAAACATAATGGCTTATTCTTTTTAAATATTATTATTTTAGATTTTTTTACTTATTCTATTATTTATGATATAATAAATATCCTTCGTAAAATTTCTTTGATGCTAATAAAGATTCGAATTTAACATTTTAAAGCATTTAAATACTATAATATGCACTTTATTCACACAAATAGTGCATAGAGTCTTTAACATAAAATTCATCTCTAGGATGATTCATAATGAATACAATTTTTAAAGCATACATTTTATTATATTTCTAAAATTGCATGTGTTCTGCTAGTAATAGTTCACTTTTGGAAAAATAGGTAAGAATATATTTTTGTAAGATATAATTGAACTTTTCCCCTTGTATTTTATCTGTTATAATTGTTCTCTCTTTCTTGAAAAATTCTATGTTTCTTCAGAGTGGCATTTCTAGTGTCATTTATCATACTTCAAAATAATCAGTAAAGATTATGTATTTGAGTTTTCATTTTTATTAAATATGTGATAGAATTTATCAGAAAAATATAAACTTCTATAATTTAAAAGTTAATTTACAGAATTCAAATTGTCCAAATTGGTAATACTTGTTTTATTTTATTTGTCAAGAAGAAATAATTGTAAAGGTTGTTTTTTTTAGATCATATTTGACAAATTGAAAAATGTTTTTTTATTAATAATTATATAATATTTTTATAAAGATTTAAACTTATATCTATAGGAAATAAATAAAAGTTACATTAAATAAATTTAATTGAGATTGTTCTTTACACAAAAAAGTGAAGCTTGTCTAAATCTTACAAGTTATATGGCTTAGCGCTTTCAGAGACCTTGAGTCTCCATAATCATAACCTAAAATAGACTATGATTATGGAGACTCAAGGTCTCAAAAAGCGCTAAGCCATATAACTTTGTAAGATTTAGACAAGCTTCACTTTTTTGCGTAAAGCGCAATCTCAATTAATTAGCGTAAAGCACAATCTCAATTAATTACTAATCAAAGGTGAAGTAAAAACTATTATTTTATTTCAATTAAATAAATTTAAATTTTTTTATATTTTTTTTCATTATTTTAGTTATATTTAAAACTAATTTTAATAATAATGTTTTTAAAAATAGTTGTATTTTGACAAAAAAACATTATTCAAATTGAAGATCACATATATTACATTTTGTAATTTTATACTTCATTTAATTACATTAGTTGACCACAGAAGGATTAACTCTTTACATAAACACTTTTCCTCTTCAAAGGCCATTGTTTTTTCTCTTCATTTTTAATGACTAAAGTATATTTTTTCATTATACATTGGCTTGGGTTTTTGAATTGAGAGTTCCATGTGCAGTCATTATTACATCTGATTGGCTGTCACATAAGCATTTTTAAGGCGCAACTGTCAAAGGTTTTAGCTTTCACGTTATTATTATACATTTATGTTTTTGAAAATTTTATCAATAATAGATTTAGAAATAAAAACGAATCAAAAATAATATATCAACTTTGCAAATAAAAAAAAAGATTAATAAACAGAAATAAAGAATCAAATAAAAGACGTCATTTTTTAACCTTCAGGCTAAAAAAATGTATTTTTTTTAAGTGTCATAGCATCGGCCGGGATGCGAACCTGAAACCTGGGCAACTGCCTGCAAGTGCAAGGCAGTCGCGCTGACCTCTCGACCACCAATGCAAACAAAAAAAATGTATTTTAATTTAAAAAAAAGTTTTCTGCAGTAATAAATTCTATCAGAAAATTAAATTTTGGTAAAGAATATATTCAAGCAATAAAATTATATCAAAATTCCATTTACAAGAAATAATAATATTCTTGGAAATGGCAAAACTCTTCATATTGTAATGCCACTCAGTGCAATCCAGAGTAATCAATGGATGCCAGAAAGCTTGTACATAAAATCCCTATCTAGTACTTACTCATCCAATATCCCCAGACTAGCTTCTAGCTTGTGGTTCTCACCAGTAAGGAGCCTTGGATCTGAGAGCACTGCACCTAGATCTTAGGATCTAATGCAACCCTCCAGCAGCCACTTTTTATCTCTACTTATCTACAAAACTATGAATCTAAAATTGAAAACATAATATTTTCAATCCAAGCTCATTAGCTTATTTAGTTATATAGGTTTGAACTCAGTTCAGTACCCATCTTTCTGGAATCCATTGATTACTCTGGCTTGTACTGAATGGCATTACTGTATGGAGAGTTTTGCCTGTTTTAACAGCATGAGCAAGCATAAGAAATCATGATCATGTGATGTTTAGTGATTTAATTCTTGGAAACGGTTGTTTTTTATTTAAAATGAGTAGGCACTTTTTATTTAACAATTCATTTGATTAATTTCTGCTAAAAAATACATTTAATGTGAAATTGCATTTTCCAGTTTCTCAAAAGCTGAAGTTAATTTTATAAAAACTGAAGTATCACAAACAAATTAAATGCATCTTATAAATTTATAGCTGCAATCTTTGAACTCTTTATTATACTATTGATTGAATAATGTCTACATCTAGATATTTTAGTTAGAACTGGTATTCATGGAAAAAAATGTTTTTATTTCTGTTTCTGCAAGCCAATGAATGCAAAACTATGAAACAAATTCTACTGGCCAAAATGAAGGTATATGTGACAAACTGAAATGCCAATGTAAATGAAGCTTTCCATCTGGTCAAAAAATTAAATCCTTATCAAGCACTTTTTTATCTATATCTCTAAAACAATTTTTTGATTTAGTTTTTCTGAACCTTTAATATCTAATTCACCTTAATCTAGGAGTTGTCTTGAATAAATAAATTTTGCTTTTGAAAAATATTGTATAATCTGAGATCATGTGATTTTTTTAGTTAGTATATACATAAATCACAGATCACCATCTCTTATACTAGCACATAATTGTTTATAAACAAGGCAAAACTCTCCATAGAGTAATGCCACCCTGTGTCAACCAGAGTAATGATGAAGGCCACAAGTCAGAAACTAGTCTGGGGATATTGGATGAGTAGGCATTAGATAGGGATTTTATGCATAAGCCTCTGGAATCCATTGATTACTCTGGTTGGCACAGGGTGGCACTACTGTATGGAGAGTTTTGCCTTGTATATACATAAATATTAGTATATCAACAATTGTGACTGTTTTATTATTATTGTTTAATAATATTATTTATTTTACATTGAAAATAGAAAAAAAAACCTTATAACTATTTTTATTTAATTTAACATTTTTAATCATCTTGTTTATTCAAATTTATGTAATTGATTCAACAAGAATGAAAAAGATGTTTTAAAAAGTTAATCATGAAACAAGAACATAAAGAATTTCATTGTCAGTTAAACTTTGGAGTTTATTTCATATCTTATGGTAATAAATGCAACATAAAAATTTCTGAATGATTTATCAATCCTTAGTAGGTGATTTGAAATGAAATTTTATTTGAACATAAAATTGTATAAAGATGTAAAATCTTTGTGGGGAGTTTGACCATTATTTTGCTGAATAAGTATGAGTATTTGGTCATAGAAAAGCCTAATGAAGATACATCTCTCTACAATATCTCAAAAGATCTAAATCCAAATGTTTAAATAACATATTTATATGTCTGTGATAGAGTTAAATGATAATTTCCAAATACTATTAACAAATAATTGAACTGTCTTCTATGCCATATTAAATAATGCTTTATAATAAGAAAACAATTATTTCTTATTATATTTTCTTTTCTTATATGGAGTATTAATTGGAACTATAACTGCCAGAAAAATATATCTTAAATCATATTAAGTATTTAATGCAAACTGATTTTAAAATGACTGATATGAAAGTTTACAAAATTCAATTATTGATTAATAATATTTGGAAATAATCACTAGTCTTTAAACACATTTAATATAAAGTATTATTTGGCATGACATATTAGACATTTATTGAGAAGAGAACAGAGATCTAAAAATGAGTGAGGAAGCGGTCCTCTGCATATTTAAATAATAGTCATTTCAAAATTAATTTGTATTAAATAGTTAAGCTGATTTAAGATATTCTTCTTTGGCTATTATAGTTATAGTTAACTCTCTCTTTCTCTCTCTCTCTCTCTCTCTCTATATATATATATATCAAATTTATTAAGCACAAGAAAATAACATTGTAATAACATGAAAGGCTTAAACCTTTGAAACCTGTGACTTAAACATGCTAATGTACAGCCAATCAGAATGGGACCCATATTCTTCTGATAGTTCTGCCTTGTGTTTCAGAATTGAGAGGGCCATGTGATGTCATTATTACATCTGATTGGCTGTACGTTAGCATGTTTAAGGCACAGGTTTTGAAGGTTTAAGCCTTTCATTATTATTTAATTTGAAAATCAATGCACTAAAAAGAAAAAAAAAATTTTTTTTCCTTGAATCACAATTTTGGTTGTTATATGTAACTTTAAATAAAAGTCTGAGGCATCTATAAATTAATTTATTTGATCATCAATAGAGTATTCCGATTATACTGATTGAATTAATTAATTTATAGATGCCCTATGTTTTTATTAAATTTACATATTACAACTAAATCAAGAACAAAAAAAATTACTTGTTTTTTTTTTCTCATAAGTTACTTGTTTTTTTTCCCATATGTCATAGCATCGGCCGGGATGCGAACCCACAACCATCTGCAACCAACTACTTGCTTGCAAGGCAGATGCGATGACCTCTCGGCTTAATTCTCCAATTAAACAAGTGGGTTTTTTTTTAAATATTTTTTTTTATAATACAATGTATAAAATTACTTAAATGTATTACAAAATTTTTGTTTGCAGTTTAAAAAGCAAATTTTATGTAAACAGTCAAAAACGATTAAGATTTCATCTTTCATTTCCTTTTCTTTCTGCTTTAATTACTCACAAACAACCATAAAATTTCTTAAACACTGCTTTTTTAAAAATGCAATAGTCATATAATTAAATAAAAATATGTTTGTTAAAAAGTCTATCTCCATATCATTTTCATTTTTTAAAATAATTTCTCACAATCATTTATCAGTTATTTATATTCATATCTTTAAAAAATGATCACATCATATTTTCAATAGTTGTAATTATTTTTTTTGATTTCTTTCTCTCTTATTCCCACAAGCATTAGACAAACAATTTTTATTTTATTTGTAATGAAGCTAAAAATCTTACATGAATTCAATTAATGACTATCATTAATTGATTATCACTTAAACTTACTGAACTGATTAAATGCAATTCTGAATGTGATCTGCCAACACTGTTAGGCTGACTAATCCTCAAATATTTGATACTGAACCTGTGTACAAAATTTAAAAAAAATCCATTCAGTAGGAGTGGTTTAAAAATCAGTTACAAGATTTGATCCAAATAAACAGAAGGGAGATCTTAAATAAAAGCATTTAAAAATGAAAACAACGTTAAAGAACAGTCTTTTTATTTATTTATTTATTTTTTATGTGTTCAAAGCGTCAGACAGAAAGCGAACCCTGGGACAACTGCTTGTAAGGCGGCTGTGCTAACCACTCGGCCACCAATGCTTGACAGATTGTTACTATAAAAGGTTGTTGAACATGGAAGTTAGAGGATAGTTTAATTATTTATTAATACTATTTGTAAATTATCACTTTATTATTATATATATTCACTATAACTATTGTTTATTATTATTTATAAATATATAATTAGAAAGTGTATTTTATTATGATTTGATTAAACTATTTAGTTTCCATAGTTAATATAGTGGTGGAATTGCTGGTTCTGATGCTTAAATTTCATGGATTGCAAATAGCTGTTTCATTTCCAATGTTCAATCCTCTTATGAACTCCTAAGCAATAAAATCATTCTCTGATTTATATATTTTAGCTATGTGGTTGTTTACACAGATAGCACCACACTTCTTTTTAGGATATCTGGACATTTATAATCAGATATATATATAATATTTAAATACATGTATAGTGTCTATACTAAACTTAAATTATAAGGGACTTGAAGTCAGACTTTCAAACTCCCCACAGCTATCCAACCATCTTATACAAGTGATACACTTGATCATATGATCTTTTTCATATGTATGTGGACATGAGTATCAGTTGTATAAGATGGATTGGATAGCTGTGGAGAGCTTGAAAGTCTGAGTTCAAGTCCCTTATATGTAATATAATAAACAACTGTAAAACTTCTCTGACAAAACATGGATTTATTTGTGAATTTATTAGATCCATAAATGCACAGAATTCTCATTAACTATGTAGTTTATGGTTTACACGTGATATGGATTTACATAATCACAGACTAATTTAAATGCTATTTCTGTAGCAAATACACCTAGCAATTTTCAGTATCCTGCATCTAATTAATAGAATCCAGTAATGTCTAAAAAAATCAAATCTAATTGCTTTTATTATATGTGTAGAAAAAGATTGTTTGAAATCTTGTATGATGGTTATTTACTGCTCCACGATTTGTGTAGTTTTTAAAGTATTTTGTAGGTGAACATTCAAAAAGATTATATTTAAGTAGTAAAATAATATCTTAAATTAGTGACAAGTCTTGTTGTTGAAATAATAGTTTATAATTTTATGAGGCAACTTATCTTATGCTATCAATTAGTAGAGGAATGTATGATGGAATAAATAGACAGTATTTTGATGATAATTTATAATTCAGAAATTATTGCACTTTGTTTTTCAAATGGAGTAATAGTTTTTTTTTTCATGTGTCATAGCATCAGCCGGGAAGCAAACCCGCTAACCCGGGACAACTGCTATAAGGCAGCTGTGCTGACCTCTCAACCACCAATGCTTGACTAAATGGAGGAGTAATAATTAATAGAAAAATACAAGTGTTTTACATTTTTTATAGATCAATTTATAAGATGGAAGATTGACCATATTGATTTTACACATTTAGAGCTAAAGTCCAATCTTTTTATGTTCTTAGAAAAATATGGTCATGTCACTATCATTAGCAAAAAGAAATTTTCTAATTTTTGACTTTAGACTAATAAATATTTTAAAGAAAAAGATGAAAATCATGAATTCCATGGAAGATAATTCTTTAAAAATTTATATTTACTGAGGATTCTGTCATCTAATTCAATAAATGGAATAATTGAGTGGTTTTATTGTTCAGGAGATCATAAGAAGATTAAATGGTAGAGATATCTGGATTGAAATCAATTCAAGGATCTTATGATGCAGAGGATGATACTACCTTTTTTCTAAACCATGTGAAAAGTGAAAAAAATAGTAGTTTAATAATTTTTTACATAGTTCAGAATTTGAAGACTTCTTTCTCTACTTTATTAGCCTCATCCATTATAAGATTGAATAATCAATGTTTACCATAAGATTGAGTGATTTAATCTCAGTCATTACTGCTCACATAATAGCTGGCATTAGAAAAAGGGAAGAAAGAAAGAAAGACAAAGTGAATATTGTTTTTGTTTACACTATAGTAAACATTAAAGAAAATTAATCATTAATTTTAGATATTTTTTTAAAAAAAATATTTTTTCAAAGAAGATTATAAATTCATTTTTTCAGATTTATTTTCCTATATAATTTAGTGTAATAATAGAGTCAAGGATTCAGAGTTTAAGATCCATAGCTTATGGATTAACCCCAGTATTAACTCTTTTAAAACTCTCGAGCAACAAAATATTAAACCATTTTTCTCCTTGCATGTTTTACAGCAATTGTAGAGTGATGGACTCTAAAGCTTAAGTTACATAAATCACAACTTAATTCTATATCTTTAGGTGCTTGAAATTTGTTAATTTTCATGCGAACTCTCAAGAAACAAACTACTAGGTTATTTATATACTTATCATATTCATTTATAATAGAACTTCATTTCACTGTTATTGGTTAAAAATAAAACTGTTTAATAACAGCTTCATCTTGGATTGTATCTCATGAAAACAGTTTAAGTTACTGTTATGATCTCTATTTATTTTATTTATTTCAAAATTTTATACAAAATATGTAATATGTAAACAAAGAGATTTAAACTCAGAATTTTTCAGTCAATTCATCCTCCACTCTATCTCATCTGACCACATATGTGAAAAAGATACAATTCCCAATATACATATTTTGTGTAAAAACAGAAATCATCAGTTGGGTCAGATCATAATCTCCCACACATATGTACAATCAGTGCTCAGTTTATATTAAACTAGCAATTACTCAGACTTCAATGGACAGGCTTCAACATTCTCACTCTTTCAACTATTCAATTGTCAATTTCATTGAAAATCAATGATGGAATCATTAAAACCCTTTCTGGATTTGATATTATAGTCATAGCTATGTTGACATTATGTCAATCTAGCTCTTCATATTATTAGACATTATGTATCTATATATATTAATAGGATAGGGATGGGCTGAATTTATACAAGATATAATCTATTTCCCAAGCAATATGTAATTCTAAGTTCAAATCCATCTATTTATATATATAGGAAACATGCAGTATAAACAAATGAAATACTACTTTAGAAAAACACATAATAAAAATAAATAAACAAATGGTTTATCATTCGAGAGTTTATAAAAAATTTAAGCAATAGAACTAGGATGATAATTCAAGCAACTCAAGATCCAGGTTCAATCATTTGGAATATCCCACAACCTAATCATAGAGGCAAAAAGAAATCAAATAGTTTATTGGTCAGGAATTCATAACAGATGGCACCTTTGGTGCTAATAAGCACATATCATGGGACAAATTTATTATATATTAAAATAATGTTAGGAGATGAGCTTTTGAATTAATATTAGATTTATTACATTTTATGATTCTTAGGGTAATGCTTTCATGCAAAACGTTTGTACTTATATCTGCATAGAAAATATTGAGGAATAATTTTACCAAAGTTTTTTAGAAATTGAAAATATTCTGTTGTTTGGAAGTTTTATTACAAGAAGACTGATAATTTTGTAAATAAGATATTTATATATTTTTTAAAAGTATTTCCATATTCTCTAATTTAATTTTATAACAATTTCATAAACTTTTTAAACCTTCTGGTATCCATTGATTCCTCTGGCTTGCACTGAGTGACACTACTGTATGGAGATTTTTGCCTGTTTTAATAAAGTTTTTGGTAACCCAAACATTTTACAGAATAATGTTTAATTCTCTTTGGTTGTAAAATGTATTAATGGTTTTATAACAGCTTGTAATAATATTCATTTGATATCCTTGAGGGCTGGACATTTTAAGGGCTGTTGTTGTGACAATTCAAAGTTGTATAAAAAGAGAAGACAGATAGGTGATAAT
Source organism: Epiperipatus broadwayi (assembly GCA_028023455.1). NCBI lineage: Eukaryota > Metazoa > Onychophora > Udeonychophora > Euonychophora > Peripatidae > Epiperipatus > Epiperipatus broadwayi. The sequence continues at coordinate 15,943,685 of JAQFVV010006198.1, forward strand.
ATGTTGGACTATTTCCATCATCCATCATTAAATGTTGAATGTATAAAAAATTATAAACTTTATTGAAACTTTTTAAATACAAACAACTTGTTAATAATAACACACAAATAGACAACACACGTTGGTAATTACACAACGTTTTGAATAGTATTACAGAATAGTTCAGTTGGTTAGAGCGTTGCCTTAAAATTCGATATTAGAGAATCTAAAGGTATAAGTTTAATTCCTATGCTAATATTGTCACTGGTCAGACCAGCAACACCCAAAAAAGAGTGGAGAAAAATAATACTCAAAACGTTGTGTAATTACTAACTTGTGTCGTATATTTGTGTGTTATTATTAACAAGTTGTTTGTATTTGAAAAGTTTAAACAAAGTTTAAAATTGTTTATACGTTCAACGTTCAACATTTAACGACAGATGATAGAAATAATCGAACATATTATTACATCTAATATACTACCATCACAAACTTTTAGGCAAATAAGAAAAAGATATATTTATTTAAGACTTTTAAAGTATATCCTATATATTGACTCCAACTATCAATATTTAAATTCTCGGTAAAAATTGGTTAAAATTTATTTAATAAAATATAAATTCCAAAAAATGTAACAAAAGAGTTATGATAACCAAAGAGAAGAGAACAACTATTAGAAATCACATGATCACTATCTCATACTAGCACAATAATCATGTGATGTTTAGTGGTTTAACACCAATCCTGCCTAATAGGATAGTGGTGGCTATGGTTGTTAAAGAGCCAAAGACACCAAAATGTATGGGTACTGAATTGAGTTCAGACCCATATGACTATATAAGCTATTGAGCTTGGATTGAAAATATTAATAGTGTTTTCAATTTCATTCTCATAGTTTTGTAGTTAAATAGAGTTAAAAGGTGGGTGCTGGAGGGTTGCATTAGATCCTAAGATCTAGGTGCAGTGCTCTCAGATCCAAGGCTCCTCACTGATGAAGGCCACAAGCCAGAAACTAGTCTGGGGATATTGGATGAGTAGGCACTAGATAGGGATTTTATGCACAAGCCTTCTGGCATCCATTGATTGCTCTTGTTAGCACAAGATGGCACTACTATATGGAGAGTGTTGTTTTGTTTTGAATTGTTTAACTATTAGAAATGTTAAACGATGAAACCAAACATAAATCAAGTTATCTTATTTTTATTTGCCTGAATGTAATATTCCTTCTTGTATAGCATCAGAAATATGTACATATTATTTAAATATAGATAACCTTTTTTTATTTTATTTATATAATCAATTATATAATGACATGATGAATTTCACAATTATAAGACTACACAAAAAAGTAAATAATTTCTCCAACTTATATTGTTTTTCCACTGGACTTATTGGGGAAATAAATTTTATATTACTAAAGAGTCTTTTATATATATATGTCAAATGCGTTGACAGGGACGCGAACCCCGGGCCAGCTGTTTGGAAGGCAGCTATGCTAACCGCTAGGCCACCAACGCTTGATGAGTCTTTTTTATATATTTTGTACTCGCTACTGTTCACTCTTTTATGTAGGAGTTGACGTTTATTTATATAATATAGTGAATAATTGAAAAACAATTACGTTGAAAACTAGCTTTTATTTTTTAAAAGCTTTATAAAAGTGTTAAAAATTTATGAAGTAGCCAGAAATTTTTGACCTTTTTTCTAAGCCTTTCGTGCCACTAAAGTGTAACAATGTTTATTTTTTATATTAAATTCAGATCAAATAATATAATAGTGCTTCGTTAAATAAGCCCGACCAACAGGGTGTATCTTTTTGAGCGAATAATCTTATGACTGAATTTAATAAAAATCTATCTCAAGGTAATAACATTTTTTTACAAGTCATCAAATAATATTTTATTTAAAAGAATAAAATTTTTAAACTCATAATTTAAAAAGAAAGCGAAAAAATTTGGGTGTGTAAAATATAAGCCGTATTTATTAAAGATATCTTTCTATTACTTTAATTCGTTTGAACATACATTCAAAATGCGAATGTTAAAACACACATATGTTTGTAGACTGCAAATCTTTATTGTATAATTTTGTCATTTTTTCATTTAAAAATTGCATAAATAGCATCTTGTATTGACGTGAGATCAAGAATAAAGAGACATTAACATGTTTTCTATATTTACAATTTACATAATTTAAAGTATATATGTCGATCACCACAACGGGAGTCGATTTCAATTCAAATTTGACCTCTTACGTTTAGAATATATTATATAGAATAACTTGACATTATGCATCATTCAATATTGCTTATGGTAATAGATTTCAGAAGATATTAATTTATCCAAAAGATTTTATTAATAAACGTAAGATGATTTTTGATTTATTTATATTTCAAGATTTAAAAAACTTTGAAAATGAAACAAATAATAAAAAAAAGAAATGAATGGATTTAAAACATATTTTATGATGTGATGTATATATAGCATAATATAAACATTTAAATATTTTTTTTTTTATAAATGCCTAATATAAACATTTAAATATTTATTTTATAAATGCCTATTGAATAATTACTATTCTTTATTTTTTAGATTTATATTCGTATATTTTATATATTTGTGTTTATTTACAACATAAAGTAAAAGCATTTTATAAATAGTATTTACTTTGTTTAAAACTGCTCCCCCCCCCCCCTCCGCCTAAGAAAATAAGGGTTAAAATCTAATTAATTACTTTTACATTAAACACGTTTTGTGGTTTAAATAGTCGCGATAAGCGCTTTAGTTATTTTTTTAATCCAAAGGTGATTTTTATTTTTTTTTAAAAAAAAGGCATCATTTTAAAAATTTGGATCAATTTTAAAATGTGGATATTTAAATTTGAAAGCACGAAGAATTAATTTTTCTCTTTATATATTATTATTAATTAATTTAGCTCCCCCAGTAGAATTTTTCTTAAATAATCTTTTACGTCAGTTTTCCAATTCAGTATAAGATTGAAGTGAGGCACATTTTATCTAAATGATAAAATATGCGCTTCATAAATAATTGATCGTTTTGAAGCCGTACCTGATAATTTTAACATTTTTTTTTTTAAAAAAAAACTAATATTGCCTTAATCCAACGCTCAATCAAACCAAAGCGGGAGAGGGGGAGGGGGAATGATAAAAGGGGGCATCATTTGTAATAAGAGTATTTGCAGCCATAATATAGACCAATATTTTATGTTAGCCACTCATATAACTTGAGGAACGTTATCTTTATTATTAAAGAGTTATTCATAAGCCTTAACCTTTGGTAGAAAGATCGTTAGAAAAAAAAAAGTTATGTAAATAAAAATGGAACGATCCCTAACGAATGAATGTCAATAAGCGTTGATAGGAGGCTTTTATCGAGTTGTATAGGTGATTTATTTGAAAAGATTATCAAAGCTTGACAACAGAACATGGCGATAACTAGAAACAATGCCTTCCACCGCGAAATATTGGCGGAAGACGCAATAGATGGCCAAAGCTGATTGGTGAATTTTTACATCAATCTTATCTTAAACAGACTCAATGTTTCTTTTAATATTGACATTTTTAGTTTATTTTATAATGGAAAGAATAAAAATAGCGTGATATATATATGAGTATCTTACTAAGCTAAATCTATTAGAGATTATAAAACAAATACATAAGTTAAACAAATGCTCATTCGTATTATACTTATATATTAAAGTATCTACACTCTAAAAAGATTTCAAGCAATGAAAACTGATCAACGACAAGAAACACTCATGTAACATTACCTAAAGTTTATTATTTACTATTCATTTAACATTAACATATAAAAAAAGATTTTATGCTCTGGTATATAGAAACAAATTTATAACATAATAGAAGTTTTTAAAGACTATTAAAACAACACAAACACTCAAAGTCTCAAAATCCTATTTAATTGAAAAAAAAAAAAACCACATTCGCACAAACATGTGATTAATATATATATAATTTCTCCAGTTATGGATAAAGATAATTTTTAAATACTTCATTTCAGAACTCTTCAGAAAAAAACGATAATATTCTTCAAACAAGTCTAATGGGGAATGAGGGTTTATGAGTATACTATATTGCGTTTGATTATCTGGCTAAGATTAATAATCTGAAAATAAACATCCTAAGTTTTCTTAAAAATATATAAATATGTTAGTGGCACACAGACTCAAGCTCCAGAGCAAGATAATGACACGTGATGTTTAAACATTACATCATGGGTTTTTTTTCCATATGTCATTGACCGGGAGGCGAACACGCAACAACCGTCTGCAACCAACTACTTGCTTGCAAGGTGGCTGCGCTGACCTCTCGGCTAACAACACTTAACTACATCATGGATTTTGTGTCGTGATCAGTAGATAAATAAATTATTGTGTAAGTACTTTCTTCTCTTACCACACACCAACACACAAAAAATACTTTTGTAATATATCTGTGTAGTTTATACACTAAAATAACATAATTTTCAATTTTGTGTTAATAAATAAATAGTCATTTAGTATTTAGAACAAATATTCTATAGTGTAATGGTACAGAGACTAGGGATAAGATGGAAAGAATATGGGGAGATGGGTCTACCATTATCATACCCATAAAATTCATAAAATTAAATATATAATGAATAAAAGGAATACAGTGAATAAGAGCAGAGAATCAGCATCAATCAAACCATAAGGTGCGTAAACAGCATTACTGAAGAAGAATAATCATTAGTCATCAACACTCAACCTTGTGACTGGATTTGAAAGTGGTCCATTGTAGACAGACTAATTATTTAGCCACTACCAAACTTAGGGCAGAAATATAACACAAAATGCTGATCTATGACTCATAATAATAAAAATATTATACCAGGATACTAAAACACGCAGGTGATACCTTTGAAACCATCCAGAATTATTATCTAGATGTCCAAATAACAACATAAATGCCTACATTCATAGAATCGACTATTATGCCCTAAACTAGATCAGTAAGCAAGAACTCAATGAGTTTTGATGGTTCATAAGACATAAATAAATACAACAGTTTACTCTATTTTATTTTAATTAATTTATAGGTTTTCTCAACTATAATTAAATTGATTTACTGGGGTAATTTAAAATTTCTAAAACACTAAGCTATATTGAAATCAAGTCACACCCACTGTCATTTCATGGAAGAGATATTTGGAAGAATAAAGACATTAACATTAGAATACATTTAAACAATTATTTAATAAACTGATTAATAAAAAAAAATTAAAAATGACATCATAATATAATATTTCATATTTATACATTCTAATCAAAAATGTAATTGCATATAGCAAAAATGATTAACCATTTGATTTTCATTCATTAATTTAATTAATTTCTGCTTTCTTTAAATTACTTGCTTTTTAACAAATAGGAACTGAAAAACAACTTTTCAATGTAGTCAGAGATAATGCATTTTAAATTAGCTTAACCTTTTATATGATTTTGGAGATAAATAATTCAAATAAATATAAAAAAAACATGTCAAATTCAATAAAAAATAATTTACTTCAAAAAGGAAAAACACTATAATTTTGAAAGACTAAAATCACATGAATTAAAAATATACTACAAATAAAATTATTAATTAATATTAATTGCTATGTGCACATTTAAAGAAAAAATAAAAGGTCTTATACCATGGTTTTAATTTTCTTTGGAGTTGTTTGCATTTGTAATTTAGAGTTTTTTCAAGTAGATGTTCTTGAAGGCTTTTTAATTTGAGTTTAATGTACATAGTTATTTCCTTTTTTTTTATTTTGCAATAAGATATTTCAGGATAACACATACAGCAAGAATTTATCCATTTTTCTTTCCACTATTTTTTTTAGTTCAGACTAACACATGAAAACACTCATGGTCTTGGTTGAAAGCAAAGTTTTGTTGCAAATTGCTTCAGGGACATTTTTCTTCTCCTTGAGACAGATTGCATAAAGGAAGATGATGTTTAGCATTTAACTAAACTTAGCACATGGTTTTCATTGTAGAAAACATTTTAAAACTTAAGTTTCTGCATCTGCTTTTTTCTTTAGCAGTTGAGTCAGGAATGACTGCTCTTCTCAACAGCTGGACCAAGACTTATCCTACTGTCTTCTTCAGCAACTAGATCAAGACTAACCTCTTCTTACAAAATACAGAGATCTTCTGATTAATTTATACTCCTAATTTTTAAACAAACCTTTCTTCAACAAATTATTATCCTGTCTCCCACATGGCAAAGTTGACTACTGACCAATTAGGTCAATTTTTACAAAACTAATTTTTCACCTATTTTGTCCTTCCAAATTAGATTGGAAAACAAGTCAACACTTAAATTAAAATCCAAAATTTTTGAAATTACTGTTTAATTAAAAAAATCATTTTTTTTTTACCAAAAGAAAAACAAGATAATCAGATTAACTACACTACCTTTTTTTTTTGGAGAGAGATAAAGAATAAAAACTTTTCTTAATTAAAATAAAGTTTATCAAATTATTAAAAGTTCTTTTCTTTAAAAAAACTTTACAAATATAAATTTTTATTTTCTTTAACTTTCTTAATGTTAAAATTAAAAATTATTAAATAATTTACTGAAGAGAATTTTTTTTCAGTCCTTTTCAAAACCAAAATTAACTGGTGATTAGATAAAATTATTAAAGAGAGAGAACAAAAGAAATTATTTATCTGATTTTATATTTTTTTCTTTTACAAATATTTATAAAATATGATACATTTCAAATATTAAAATTATGTTTAAAATACATGAAAACTCTCATATTATCTATGTGATGAAAAAATTATTTGTATAATGCTTATTATTATTATAAAAAAATATGGTACTTGTGAATAATTCAACCGATGACGTTTTTGACTTACCGATTTCCCTTCCGGTAGACATCAATGTTTTTTGCATGACAACATTGTCATGGTAACCAAGTGACTAGCATGATTAATCCATCAGAGAGTCAATTTTTTTTTTCACCCGCGAGATTTAAAATTCGTAGAGAGGTTTGGGAATTTTTTTGATTTTTCTGTCTATTGTGATTTTGCTATCCACGGCATCACCATTACTTTTTTGAGCTGTTAATTCGGGTAAAGTGTTTTATTTATCTGTTTATTTTGAATTTACAAATATTTTTTGTTAATATTTCTACAATTGAATTATGTTTTAATTTCATTTTTAATTTCTGAATTGTATCATACAGAAAATTATTTTTCGTAATTTATTCCGGTAAACTGTTTTTTATTTATCTGTTTATTTTAAATTTACAAAATCTTTTTGTTAATATTTCTACAATTCTCAAATTATTTTTCGTAAATTCATCATCAATTATAAAAACTTTTTGTTAATATTTCTACAATTCTCAAATTATTTTTCGTAAATTCATCGGCAATTATAAAAATTACAGGGTGCGACGCCATTAATACCAGATTTGCATTAAATGACGCCATTAATACCAGATTTGCATTAAATCACGTCTTTTTAATTTAGCTGTTTATTTAAAATTTACAAAAATTTTTTGTTAATATTTCTACAATTTAATTTTTAATTTCTGAATTGTATCATACAGAAAATTATTTTTCGTAAATTCATCGGCAATTTTTAATTTCTGAATTATATCATACAGAAAATTATTTTTCGTAAATTCATGGGCAATTATAAAAATTACAGCTATGAGAGTAATACAAGGTATAGGTGTACGCCAAGCCTAACGGCTTGTCAAAAACACAAAGGGCCCCCCCGCCAACTCCAGCGCTATGCGCTGTTTTTTATAATTGAGCATAATATAGGGTGGTTTTATAAATTAGAATATAGTTTTTTCTAAATTATTTTGACACATGCATGTACATTTTTATATTTTTTTTTTTACTATTTGCCTGACCTGCGTCAGATTTTTGGGGTTTTTTTTTTTTATCACGTGACCTGCGTCACATTTTTTTTCTTTTTTTTATGTTTAATTTTTTTTTTAATTTTTATATTTTTGCCATGTTTTTTTGTTTTTTACCACGTGATCAACCGATGACATATTACCCTGAAGGCATATCGGTCTAATGTTGCATTTTTTAACGTGCCGTGTTCACGTGATCTGCGGACACATTTTAGCTACTAAATGTGTCTGCAGATCACTTGGAGACGTTATCTTAAAAATCGCAACTTTAGACCAATGTGCCTTCAGGGTAATACATCATCGGTTGAATTATACACAAGTACCAAAAATATATGGGAAGATTAATTTTTCTTTTTTATTAATTAAATCAATCTAAATCTAGGAAACATATTGTCAACTATTATTTCAAATACAACAATGTAACTATATGGCTCCAATAGAATATATTTATGAAGTTTTGTTTAAATGTCCATTTAAGTGCTTGGCAAATATCTAAAAGTAATTCATTTTTATTTCTTGTATTTGATAGCTTTGGCAATGATGTGTTATATTAAAAAGCACATTGAAATTAGAAATTTATTTCAGCAATTATATTATGTGTTATATTTATAGTGTGCCCATATATTTATCACAGTCACTTTAACTGGTTGATTCTTCACGCACCATATTGATTTTTTAAAAAAAACTGACCTGAGACACAATTTTCACAATAACTTCAGTTTTAATAACGTTTGAGTAAAAGACTTTACATTTATAGAAACTAGAAAACTAAGAAAAACAATAAGCCTAAGTCATTTTAAAAATAAGAAAAAAGAAAATTCAACATCTGACATAATTATTACTTTATTGTTTGTTCATAATTTCTAATTTACCATTAACTAAACTAAAATTACATTTTCATTGATAATTTCTTTGTACTCCTCACAAAATTATCTTTTAAACCATATATAATACATCTTACCTGAGAGAATCCATAGCTTCAGAATCTTGAAAACTATTCACATAAGAATTCTTCATATGTTGTAATAGCTAATTTTCTTTACTCATCTAATCTTCTTACCTTGATTAATTGATTTTAATTCTAAATTATCACGCCTAGATGTGAGCTTCTATTGATAAAAAATCATTTTAAAGAAAGTAGTCACTTCATAAAAAATAATCAGTGCAATTTTACAATTTCAGTATTTTGTTGAAAATAATAAATATAGAAAATATAACTGCACACAATTTGATTACCTTGTATTTTATTTTATTTTTGTAAAATAAAAATAAAAATTTGTTTCTTAATAAATACCTGATATGTATATGTAACTTTTATTTAAATATATTTATTTTTTTAAACAAAAGATTCATCATCATCATCATTATCAACCATTATCAATCCACTGCAGGATGAAGGTCTCTCCAAGTTTAATCCATCTTCTCTGATCTTTAACTTCTCTTCTCCACATCACCCCTGCACACTTTCTTATTTCATCCATCCATATCACATGTGGTCTCTTTCTGGGTCTTTTACAATCTCTTGGAATCCAGTTTAAAATTTCAATTGTCCATCTATTATCATCTCTTCTAGCAATATGTCCAGTCCAACTCCACTTCAATCTTTTAATTTTTTCAATGAGGTCAGTAACACCTGTTTGTTCTCTTACCCATACATTGTGTTTTCGATCTCTTCTTGTTACTCCCAACATACATCTCTCCATACTTATTTGAGTGGTCTGAAGTCTCTGTATTGTTCTTTTATTAAGTGTCCAAGTCTCAGATCCGTAAGTAAGAACTGGTAAAACACATTTGTTAAAAACCTTCCTTTTCAAACACATAGGCATATTTTCTTTTAGTATCAAGTTATTTCTACCAAAAGCACTCCAACCAACCAAGTTTAATTCTATGATTAATTTCCTCCATTATGTTTCCATCTGTATTAATAATCTGACCAAGGTATTTGTAACTGTTAACTTCTTCTAATTCATCATAATCAATCTTTATTTTCATATTTTGAGCAAATCGATTAAACATTACTTTAGTCTTTTTAACATTTATCTTTAGTTCTACTTTCCTACTTTCATCTGATAATTCCTGCAACATATCCTGCAGCTCTGAAGCATTATTTAAAAAAACAACTACATCATCTGTGAAATCTAAATGACTTAAATAATTTCCATTTACTTTCACTCCTTTAGTTTCCCATTTTAATCCACAAAATACTTCTTGCAACACTGCGGTAAAAAGTTTTGGAGATATGGAGTCACATTGTCTTACACCTTTCTCAATGTTGACTTTCCCAGTATCATTATGTAATCTAATTGTTGCTGTTGCATTTTTATAAATATTCTTCAAAATATGACAATATCCTGGATCTATACCTTGATAACCCAATGCTTTAATCACTGAAGAAATGTTTATAGAATCAAATGCCTTTTCATAATCTACAAATCCAAAACATAATGACAACTCATATTCATTTGACCTTTCTATAACTTCTCTCAACACCTGGATATGATCTACTGTACTAAAACCACTTTTAAATCCAGAAATTATAAATTTTCTAATGAAAAACATGAAATTTCTACAATCAAACAAAAAAAGGCCAACTGTCAAAAATGTTATTATTTGTTGTAATTCTTGTCGCTAATTAAAAGTAAAATTTTAACATTTTAAAAAATAATTTCAGTATTTGAACATATTCTTTAATGAAACATATTTAATCGATTTTTAGCCTGAAGGCCAAAAATTACTACACTATTTTTAGATGCTTTTTTTTTTTTTTTAAACTTATGCTTCAAGAAATGTTTTCAAAAATGTTAAGAATAAATGCATTTTTTTTTATTAAAAGTAAAAATCTTAAAAAATAATTACAAAATATTAAAATATGCACAGGAAAATAGGTTAAAATGATAAATTGAGTTTTTTCATAGAAATTAATTATGAAGTTTGTTTTTAATAGAGATATTATTTTTCTGATATTTGGTCAATTATACACTATAGATTATAAAATTGGCAAACAGATATTATGAAAAAATTAATTTATAAATTGATGTTTTTGCTTAAATAAAAAGTAAAAAAATTGATTTTTTTTAAAACTTTATATACATGTTAGAAAGCAATGATAATGAAATATTTCAGGGTTGTCCCTTCATTTGATTACTCTAACAAAATTGGTGGAGCGAATTTCAAATGTGTTGGTATTCTATAGTCAAGTTTACAGAGACACAAAAAAAAGAATAATATTTTTTATAAATGCTTTTATTTTGAAAAAGATTATACTCAAATTATTAATAATTTACTTTAAAAAATAATAGAAATAAATCTTAATTTCAACTGATTGTTTTCTTGATTGTAAAATTTCTTTTTTTAATTCTTTTTTCATAAACAAAATAGCATTGAAATCGATTTTTAATTAAGAATTTTTTTTTTACAATGTTACACACAGTATGATATAGCTTTCATTCTCTATTTTAAATAGGATTAATTATAAAAAATATTTGAATGCTAAAAAATAAAAATAATATATAAATATTTTATAATGAATACTTTTATTTATTGAGCAAATACTAAAAAATTAAAAATAATATATATATAAATATAATAAATGACTTTATTTGTTGGGTACTAAAAGCCAAAAAATAGCTGTTTTCTTTGGTGATAATTGGACTTTTTATATGTAACTTGAAATAAAATTGTAGTGTATTCAGAAATTAATTAATTCCATCACCAATTTTTGTAATATGAAATTAATTCAATTAATTCCTGAATATCCCATGCCTTTATTTCAAGCTAAATATATAAGTCACAATTGTAATTGAAGAATACAATTATTTTTGGCTTTTTGATGTGCAGTAAATAAAAACATTTATTATAAAATATTATATATATACTATTTTGTTATCAAGAATATTTAATTAGTGATAGAAATGTATTTAATTATTTTTTTAGAATAAAAACACATAATTTAAGAATTAACAAATATTATGCATTTCAATTAATTTGTTTTAAAGTGTAAAAATATTTGATTCCCATAATTATCATTAGCAGTCATTCAAAAATGAATATGGATAATTTAATTATAAAGGTAGCAATAAAAATAAAAATATATAAAAAAAGAAAAAGAGTAAGGTTAGTGATGAATTTTATAATTATTATAAATATCAATCTTCCAATTAATAGTATACATTTGTTCTTTAACCTGTTTATTTGATATATTGTAACACAATGAGACTATGATATACACAGTATTAATATTTACTAATTCAACTGTCCATTATTCACAACTATTAATAAAAGTAAAACAAAAACAGAAATGTATAAATAAAACATATTTTTAATATTTTAATTCACATTTATACTATATGGCAGCACGAATCATGTATTCAATTTAATATCACATAGTCATCCTATTTTTTACATTTGTCATTCATCAAACAATTATTTGTAAATACTGTGCACATATTTTGCATTTTAAAATAAATAAACTATTTAAATATAGTATTTTTTACAATTTACAAAACAATTAATACATTGTACAGGCTTAAACCTGCATTTATATATGTAATGTATGTGGGATTCGAAGTCAGACTTTCACAACACCCACTACTCTCAGTGCCATCTCATATTGCTGACCCACCTGATCACACACATGTTGAAAAGATAAATAATCACCAATATATGTATTTCATGCTAAACCAGCAATCATCAGTTGGTCTAGATTATTATCCTCACATATATATATAATATAATCAGTGCTCAGCTTTATATTAAGATAGCCAATCTTCATACTTTAATGGATAGGCATCAAACTATTCCAACTCACAACTCTTCAGCCTTCCATTTCATTGAAAATCTGATGGTGGAACATTCAAAGCCCTTGTTAGTGCCAAGGTTGTCATCCTATCCATGTTGACATATTAGTCATTCTGACCCCTCATGTACAGGAGAATAATCCATTTATACGTACATATGTGAGGGATGGGCATACCTTTTATACACTATTTATATAAATTAATACATTGTACAGGCTTAAAGCTGCATTTATATATGTAATATATGCGGGATTTGAACTCAGACTTTCACATGACCCACTACTCTCAGTGCCATCTCATATTGCTGACCCACCTGATCACACACATGTTGAAAAGACAACTAATGACCAATATACATATTTCATGCTAAACCAGCAATCATCAGTTGGTCTAGATTTTTCACTTTCATTGGCATTGCTTTATATTCATATTTTTGACTAATTTGGAGGAAAGGAAGAAAAAGCCCATTGCCAAATTCAGATGAAACAAACAAAAGCCTGCTTCTTATTATCTTTTAAAATTCTAAATAGTAGTCATTGGATAGAGTATTATACTACATTTATTTTTATTTTAAAAAATGACTATGTTAATTCAATTATCCACAAATAGAGGGCGAATAAATCATTAACAAAAACTTTCACACAAAAAAAGGAATACTTTTAACAATTTGTTTTTTGATTTTAAATACAAAAACATATTTTTATTATTTATTAATATTATATATATATATTATACTAATTTTTAAAATATAACACACTTGAATGTATATATATATAAGTGAAATAATGCTTAAAGCTAAATGTGATAATATGTAACCATTAGAAACCAGTCCCCACTTAAACATACCAATATAGATAGTAATAAAAGGAAAGAGGTTGCCTTGACAACAGTAAGAAATATTGATTACTATCTATATTGGTATGTTTAAGTGATGACTAATTTCTAATGGGTTACCTATATATGTTAATATATATATAAATATATGACTGTGCTTTAAATGCTTTTCTTTATGTAGATTTATTTAAAAATGTCAAGCATTGGTGGCCAAGAGATCAGTATGGCTGCCTTATAAGCAGTTGTCCCGGGTTAGCGGGTTTGCTTCCTGGCCAATGCTATGACACATGAAAAAAATAAAATAAAATGTATATCGAATAAAGTGTGAGCTATTATCCACTATTTATGCTTCAAGTTAAGGAACAGGGAACAAAATATAGTGTAACTATTTTTTACATTAAATACATTATAATCAGTATGTGTAGTTCAATTTATTTTTATAGTAGTAACTTGGGTATAAAAAAGGCGCCTTATGGGTTTATTGTTCAGGAATTCATAAAGAACTTGAGTGCCAGATCTATGAGTGCCAAAATCGATTTGGGGACATTTTGGTCCTAAGTTGGATATGCTACTAGCATGCCAAACTGCACTGGGCTATACTGAGTCTGGTATGATATCAGTGAAGAGATTAGGAATATTTATTTCAAGTAAAAATAGAATTAAAGTTTGTAGCTTATTATGTTTGCATTACTTTAAATATGTTTAAGAAGACATTTGTACATTTCAACTTTTAAAAAACATGCAATTGATAGCCAACATTAAAATAATATTAAACAAGGAAAAACTCTCCATACAGTAGTCCCACCCTGTGCTAGTCTAGGGATATTGCATGAGTAGGCACTAGATAGGGATTTTATGCACAAGCCTTCTGGCATCAATTGATTACTCTGGTTAGCACAGGGTGGTACTACTGTATGGAGAGTTTTGCCTTGTTTAATAACAATTATGTGCTAGTATAAGAAATAGTGATCATGTGATGTTTCATGGTTTAATTAAAATAATAATGTCTAGGAAGCCATTAAATTAAAAGAACTCATGCTCAAAATAAGTTCAAAAGAGCATTAAATATTTAAAATTGAAAAAATCTCTTGTAATTGATCAGAATGTATGTGTGTGTTGATGCATGTGAGGATATTGAGTGAGTATAATTATGTAAAATGTTAATATCCTTACCATTGTAACAAACATTATACTTCATCAGTATTTTTAAAATTAATATTGCAATATATAATATATTATTTTTATAAGTGTAGCCTCATGTGTGCATATTCGTGATGCCTTATTTCTATTCAGTACAAATAACTTCCAAATATGAAGTATGATGATATCTTGTGCATTGACAATTTTTTTATATTTGTTGCCATTATTAATGGTGATTCAGAACAACACCCAATGATGACTGTGTCCCTATGGCCAATATTTCATTATGATGGATTTAATTCAGATTTATAATCATTTAAATATATAAGAGATTCAAACTCAGAATTTCACATGACCCTCAACTCTCCATGCCATTTTATATTGCTGCCCCACCTGATTACACACATGTTGAAAATATAATCACCAATATCAATATTTCATGATAAACCAGTGCTCATCTGTTGGTCCAGATTACCATCTCCACACATATATACAATCGGTGCTCAGGTTTATATTAAGATATCCAATCTTCATACTTTATTGGACAGGCTTCAAGCTACTCTATCCTACAACTCTTCAGCCATCTATTTCATTGAAAATCTGATGATTAAATGTTACTCCATGTAGCTATTTTATACTCAAAACATACTTTTTCATGTAGGTTGGTGGCATTTTTTTTATGGTCAGACTAATTAATTTGACTTTCTCCACTATCCATCATGAATGAGCTGTATTAAAAATGAAATAAATTGTTTACTATAAATGGATGTAATTAATAATCTGAATTACATATATTAAAACAATTGTCAATTGTGTAATAACAATTAACATTATGATAGTGGAATAAATCAATTAAAATTAATTTAAAAATAACTAAAAAGTAATTAATTGTTGAATTACTTTTTTATATTGATTTTTTTGTTATTATAGTATCATGTGTCTGCATGGGTGGTTTAAAGTATTTACCATTAATTCTTACTTCTCTTTTGCAATGTTTTTTTTTTAAATTTAATTTGTGATATTATTTTAAAATAAGATACTTTAGGCTAACACATTTTTCAATATCAACCGTAAATTAAGGTTTTTTTTTGTGGCAATATTACATGTATATTTATGTAATATATAAAGCGCCTGCTAATAGCTCTAAACAAGCTTATTTATTTCTTATTATTTTTTAAATGCTACAAGAGAAAGTATCTGTACCTGAAGCCTTTATCTATGATTGTCCCTATCCCCAGACCAGTTTTGAGCTATGGCTTTCTTCAGTGAGAAGCTAGGACATTAGATTCAAAATACTAACTCAAGTCAAGCATTTATCTAATTCTGAAATATTAAGAGAAAGATCTAAATCTTCAGACACCTACATGTCTTCAAATTCAGCTTTTTATTTATGTGTATATTTTATATTTTAGAAGTTAACAGATAATGTAATGCATATATTTATTTATATTAATCCATATATTTATGAAGGACATGAATAAAATTAATGTTAGTAATTCTATGTTATGTATGATTAGTTGAAGTTGACTTCATTCATTTTTACAGTTGTCTTTGTAGAACGATTATTTTCAATAAACTCTAATATAGTCAAGTGTCTACATGTTACAAGGCAGTTATATGGGTAGACTAATAAGTAAATGGATGAATGGATATATATAATTAGATATAAAATAGATAGATGAATAAATGGATAGCTGAATAAAATAATAGATAGTTGGATCAATGAATGGACAAATGGATATTTGGTTGATGTATGGATGGATTGTAAATAGATGAATAAATTAATAATAAATAGATAGATAGATAGATAGATAGATAGATAGATAGATAGATAGATAGATAGATAGATAGATAGATAGATAGATAGATAGATAGATAGGTCAATTAACTGATTGATTCACTTAATAAAAAAAGAACAGATTTTTTTTTTTACATTAATTAACAAAAGTAACAAATAATTTAGCATTTATATGTATTAATAATGATAATAAAATTTGAATTTAGATAACATATATTTTAAGCAACATTTTAAGTTCCAGAGTAATTTCATAACACTCTATTGGATCACTTGTTAAAGAGTTAAAGCAATTCCATAAATTAGTAAATTTTTATAGCATTGTAATGTAATAATAATCAGTTTTAATATTATCTAAGTGGGGAAAAAAACACAAGTCTATTCTGCGTTGACATTTGGTAAACATGAGAGAAAAGTTATCTACTGACCCAGTATTGGGAAGTTCATTATGCAGTAGTTTAATTTAAAAGTTGCAGTTACCAATATATTGTATAAAAGTAATACTTACTTGTGTTTAATCTTTATCTATTTATAAAAGTTATCAATTGACCAAAGTTGATAACCTATTTTATTCTCTCCACACATTAATATAGACATCACGATTTACTGCTATCACTCATTTTTTAATCTTTCTATTTAAATTAAGTCTTTATTTATATTAGAAGATTTTCAAAAGGTTTTCGTTTTTCATTTGATGACAAGTATCAAATATAAGTTTAATTAATGATCTTAAAGGCGTGGTAAAATGATTTTTAGATAGATGTAAAAACTTCACATTAAAACATAAAAATGTTGTAAGGATGGTTTTCTTGAGTGAAATTTAATAATAGTTGATAAAAGCAATTTATTACAAGTGCTATTTCAAGATAAAGCTATCTTCTTTCAATATTATTATTCTTTGATATAAATTTTAAGTTTTATTCTGATTTTTAGGATGACTAAAAAAGTAATTTTTCTCAAATTATTGTAATTTTAGAGTAATTGTTTAAATTTCATTACATGTATTTTTTTCATGTTCATATAAGATTAAAAATGAAAAAAAAAATCCTATTTAAAGTTATCTTTTCTCCTAGAAATAAAATTTGGATCTAGTTAATACAGTATTTGGTCAATTAATATTTGATTATTATTTGTGATTGCTTTTATTGTTTTATATTTCTATAACAATCTCTTTTTTTTAAAAAAAATATAATAAATTTTAATGAACTTGAGTTTTAAATATTATATAGATTTTATTGGAGAGCTACAGTTAGACATGATGTTAAATTATTATAGAAAAAAAAATTTTTTGATGAAGAAATTAAAATATAGCATTTCAAAATGTAAAAAACAACAACAACATAATGGATCATCAATTTCTATATTTGCGAATTTTTGTGATTTACAGGTAGGTTTGAATAATCATCTCAAAATTAATTTCTAAAGTAATTTCTTTTATCTTGGAGTTAGAATGGTCATAATTGTTCCTTATCAAGCTAGCATACAACCAAGTGGTATTTTTATATATAGTATTTTGTCAAAAATGGCTAGATACTCATTTATTTACAAATATTTGAGGGCCATCTGGATTGGCTAAGAATTACCTATATGAAGAAAATCAAGTGTTTCTTCGATCTATCGGCAGATTTAAATGTAAATTCTAAGTGATGGACATTGAAAAATGATAAAAAGAATTTTTGTTCTTATTTCGTTTTCTTTTTAAAAAAAGATAACAGATTATTATAGTAAAATAATATTTTTTTCCTCATGTGTCATAGCATCAGTTGGGAAGCGAACCCGGGACAACTGCCTGTAAAGCCGCTGTCGCGGACCTCTCGACCACCAATGCTTGACAAAGTAAAATAATAATTGAAATTATTTTTTACAACATATTATTTTATTAAAGATTGACAATAGTATTAACATCATCAGCCACTTTAGGCTCATAAACGGTTTTTTTTAAATACTTGTATTGAATTATTAATACATTTCTAAAAGATATAAAACTTGAAAAATATGTTAATAGTCAGACCTCTATTTGCTTTGTTAAATTTTGAATTATAATAGAGAGGAATTCTATCCCAATACTTGAATAAATATTTAAAAAAAAAAAAAACTTTTGCTCAGTAGTAGGTTACGTATTACGGAAACTTTTTGTTTATTTAGGAACTGGGAATTAGGAAAACAATCATTGACAATTGTACTTTGACATTTACTTTTCACCTATTTTAATAAAATTTATGGATATAATAACTTAGTTATAAATAAATTATATAGTATTAGTAATATATTATTATCTATTATTGTTGTTATTAGAATTTAAATTATAATAATAATAATAATAAATCTTCTTTGCTGAAAACATAAAAAGTATGAAGGGGAATATTTATAAGTGGAATAAATGCTTTTCTCTCTCTCTCTCTCTCTCTGTTGAAAGTAATCCACAAGTGAGTGAATTTTATATTCAAAAATACTGAATATTAAAAAAACATAAAATAAAATAAAATTCAGTTTTATTTAAAAAGTAAGCATATGTTTATTAATTTTGTTTTTAAACCACTAAACATCACATGATCACTATCTCATACTAGCACATAATTGTTATTAAACAATTCAAAACAAAGCAAAACTCTCCATACAGTAGTCCCATCTTGTGCTAACAAGAGCAATCAATGGATGCCAGAAGGCTTGTGCATAAAATCCCTATCTAGTGCCTACTCATCCAATATCCCCAGACTAGTTTCTCAGATCCAAGGCTCCTCACTGACGAAGGCCACAAGCCAGAAACTAGTCTGGGGATATTGGATGAGTAGGCACTAGATAGGGATTTTATGCACAAGCCTTCTGGCATCCATTGATTGCTCTTGTTAGCACAAGATGGCACTACTGTGTGGAGAGTTTTACTTTGTTTTGAATTAATTTTGTTTTTAAAAGTTAATTAATATATTGAAAAGTAATTTAATCTTTTGATTTGTTTTCCACCAAATCATAAGGTCTATGAAAAAATAATTCAATTGTTTTAACTGTTTTGCTGTATATGCTGAAAAAAAATTATGAAAACCAAGAAAGTTATTAATTATTCACCTTACTTTATACAAACTAAAATTAAGAAGTGCTAATATAATTTCATAAGGAATGTAATTGTGGTTTAATAAAAACAAGTTGAAGAATATGAGGGAAAATGTAGCTTTATGATTATCATTTCATGTTTTCTCAACACTAGTTAAGTAATTCTTCCAAAAATATATATTTATTTTACTGTATTTTAAATATATGGGATTTGAACTCAGACTTTCAAACAACCATCAACTATCCACACTATCTCATTTCACTGATACACATGACCACACATATGTAGAAAACGTAATTAATCCCAATATACATATTTTGTGCTGAACCAGTACTCATCAGTTGGTCCAGATTATTATCTCCCACACACATATATAATCAGTGCTCAGTTTATAAAAAAAACTTCATACTTTAAATTGCTATCTTCTTATAAACTGAGCACTGATTATATATGTGTGTGAAAGATAATCTGAACCAACTGATGAGTGCTGGTTTAGCACAAAATATATCTATTGGTGATTATTTATCTTTTCTACATGTGTGTGTCATGTGTATGAGTGGTATGAGGTAATGTGGATAGTTGATGGTTGCTTCCAAGTCTGAGTTCAAATATGCTATATTTACAATTAAGCTCCAAGTATATGAAGAATGCCTGTATTTCAAATATTTATTGTACTTTATAAAATTTGTAGATCCAGTTGTGATACTGTCTATATTTTCCAACAACAGTATGAAAACATTGCATTTTAAAATAACTTTCACTCTACTGCGTCCTATAGTAAGATTGAATAATCAGTGATTACCAGAAAATAAAATAACTCATTTTCTCATAGAAAGCAAAAAATTAAATCATTTGTTGTTATTGTTATTAGCATTGCATTGTGGGAAAAAATAGAGTTTAATATAATTTTTAATTCAAGAATTTGTAAACAAATAATGATTTTGCATAAAAAAAAGTTTCTGCATAATCGCTATAAGACAAATATAAAAATATATATAATATTTTTTTTAAACAATAGTCTATGAAAAATAACGTCAAGAAAAATGTTTCTAAAAATGAATACATTATATGAATAAATCGATAAAAAATCAAGTCAGATGACCTAATTTTAATAAAGCTCCTATTTACAAATGTTATATATAGAGTAAGTTAAAAACAAACTCTTATGAAGCTTCAAAAATACCCTCAACCTCAGACCGCGGTTTCTGCCTCTAGCGTCATCAGTGAGGTGCTAGGGAATAAAAATACTAGAACTAGTCCAGCATTTTATCAATGCCTAACTATTGAGAAGAAAATCTGAAACTTTCAGACGTTTAAATGTCCAAAAATCCAGCTATCTAACTCAAATAGCAGTATGGGACTGAAACTAAGTTCAGATCCACCATATATTAATAGCTCTAGCAATATAAAATCGCC
Organism: Epiperipatus broadwayi; assembly: GCA_028023455.1. NCBI lineage: Eukaryota > Metazoa > Onychophora > Udeonychophora > Euonychophora > Peripatidae > Epiperipatus > Epiperipatus broadwayi. Next base: position 15,964,616 of record JAQFVV010006198.1, read on the forward strand.
AAAGCATTAATAGCAAAAAAACTAAAATTAAATCGATAAAAAATCAAGTCAGATGACCTAATTTTAATAAAGCTCCTATTTACAAATGTTATATATAGAGTAAGTTAAAAACAAACTCTTATGAAGCTTCAAAAATACCCTCAACCTCAGACCGCGGTTTCTGCCTCTAGCGTCATCAGTGAGGTGCTAGGGAATAAAAATACTAGAACTAGTCCAGCATTTTATGATTTTCTTCTCAATAGTTAGGCATTGATAAAATGCTGGACTAGTTCTAGTATTTTTATTCCCTAGCACCTCACTGATGACGCTAGAGGCAGAAACCGCGGTCTGAGGTTGAGGGTATTTTTGAAGCTTCATAAGAGTTTGTTTTTAACTTACTCTATATATAACATTTGTAAATAGGAGCTTTATTAAAATTAGGTCATCTGACTTGATTTTTTATCGATTTAATTTCAGTTTTTTTGCTATTAATGCTTTGGCGATTTTATATTGCTAGAGCTATTAATATATGGTGGATCTGAACTTAATGTCAGTCCCATACTGCTATTTGAGTTAGATAGCTGTATTTTTGGACATTTAAACGTCTGAAAGTTTCAGATTTTCTTCTCAATAGTTAGGCATTGATAAAATGCTGGACTAGTTCTAGTATTTTTATTCCCTAGCACCTCACTGATGACGCTAGAGGCAGAAACCGCGGTCTGAGGTTGAGGGTATTTTTGAAGCTTCATAAGAGTTTGTTTTTAACTTACTCTATATATAACATTATATGAATATAGCAGAAATTGAAAAACTTCCAGGTTGTATGAATTTCAGATATATTTAAAAAATTATCATTTGATTTCTGGTTTGAAAAACGATGGTGAACAGTAAAAAAATAACTTATTGAAAACAAATAATTATCTATTCTCATTTTAAATATTTATTCAGACTTCTACAAAGTGTTAAAAGTGAATCAAAATGAGTTGTTGCAATGTAAGAGTGTTGTAATAGAAAAATACTAAACTGCCAACATGGGCATTAGGATGCAGGTATTTGATACCTCTACTCCACCTCATTAAAACAGGCAAAACTCTCCATACAATAGTGCCACTCAGTGCAAGCCAGAGTAATCAATGGATGCCAGAAGGCTTATGTATGGAGAGTTTTGCCTCTTTTAATAACAGTTATGAGCAAGCATAAGAAATAGTGATTATGTGATGGGGATATTAAATGAGTAGGCACTTGATTGGGAGACTTCTGGCATCCATTGATTACTCTGGCTTGCACTGAGTGGCACTACTGCATGGAAAGTTTTGCTTGTTTTAATAATAGTTATGAGCAAGCATAGGGAATGGTGATCATGTAATGTTTAATGGTTTAATCCACCTCATATATGCATGTTATTTGTCAAATTCAAATATAGTGAGAGAAATTGATTCAATTTTCTGCACTCATAGGTGGTAAAGTTAAGATGAGGCATTGGCTGATAAAAGTTATTTATGACTGAATTTTATATTAATATTTTTATGTTTAGTTTGATTTAAAAAGTTATGAAAAGCTTCTTATCCTATATTAGGGATATCTTATATTATGGGTGACATTTGCTGGATGGAAACTATACCTCTCTTAATAACTTGTAAATTTACTCTTTTTTAAAGAACAATGGTAATACGCTTTATGCATTTTAAAATAATGGTGAAAGATAATTGCATTGAGAGGTAAAATATCTAAACTGAAACTCATTTCCAATGCATTATCTCCCAAAGATCTAACCGGTTGACTATTTTATGATTCATAAACTAACAAGTAGATAACCAATTAATCATTAAGATAATATAATATTATCACTGAATATTAAAAATGTGGTTTTTATATAAATTTTTAAGATATTCTTGAATAGAAGTGTGCAGTAGGACACTAAATGAAAAAAGAGACTAAAGTAGAATGGGTAAATATACCTGAAAAAAGGCAAGGGTTTTATTAGAGTGCCTGAATAAATACCTATTCCAAATATAAAAATAAAATAGATTAGCAAGTACTTAATAATAAAGAAGAATACAAAAATGGAATTTTGAATTTTCATTGTAAAATTTTAAATAAAAGATGTAATAACTTTTATCATTTAACTTTTGTTCTATTATCTCCGCATTGTGAAGTTTTTAATATATTATTATATCTTATTTAAAAAGCAAATATACTGATAGTAGATATATTAGAAAAGATTACTAAATTGATTTTGCATCAATTGGTATAAATTTTACTATAGTCCTAAAAATAAGTACTTATTCGGTTAGATTAAGGATGGCCTATTATGGGATTAGCCCTGAGTACAACAGTAAGCCAATTTTTTTTGTAAAGTAATACTTATGGGATTAGTCCTGAGTACAAAAGTAAGCTTAAGCCTTGTAAAGTAATACCATAATCAAAAACAATTTTACTACTACTAAAAAAAAAGTATATTTTAAAACTATAACGTTTATATAAAAGTTGGAAAGTGTTTAATATAAAACAAAAGCTATATTATTATTGTTACTTAAAAAAAATCATTTAAATTATAGTTAATAGAGAATGATAATGCATTTTGGCTATGAATAAACAATCTGGTCAATATGGATGTGTGTATGTATTATAATAAATAAATAATTATATATTAAGAAATTTTCACATCAATATTAAAATATTGTACATAAAATTAATATTTTTGTTAGCTAGTATCTAGAATAATAATTAAAAAAATATGTTTGTTATTCTAAATTATTATTTATTTATTATAAAAATTTATAAAAAATATTTTTTTCTTTGTATTATTTTTATTTATGTAAATTAGTTGATTTGTAAGAACACTAGATAGACATAAAGTGGGTAAAGTAATAAAATTAATTGAAATTATTTCCTCCTTGTTAAAAGAGCATAGTTTTGTGTAAAAATAGAGTAAGAAGAATACATTGAACTGCTGAACTGTGTTATAATCATACATTTTAGTGATCAGCAATCAAAAAAACATGGATTGCTAAATGAATAAGTTACAGGATGGATTTTGCCTTCTTAATTTTTATAACATTTCCCAGGGAATTGGATGAAGAAATTATCATGAAATAAAAATTATACAATAAATCTCCATCTTCAAAATTAATAGAGCAACTTAATGAAATAGGAATTAATAAAGTCATATATAACTTGACATTACTTTTATAAGCTTGTAGTTACAAAAATGCAATACAGAGAGTGTACCAATAGCTCAAATAAGCTCTTAATTAATAAGTGCAGTATGAGAAAATATTTAAAATTTCTATCCAGAACACTCTCATCTCCAGACCAACTAGTTTTGAGCTTATGGCTCACGTCAGTGGAGAGCTAGAATATTCAGACACTAGATCCAAAATATAAACTCAAACCCCAGAACTTATTTTAAACATATATTTAAATAGCTGGATTTAAAGACATTTCATGTCTGAAAATTTCAGAGTTTCTACTTAAATATCCGTTTGAAATAAGTGCTGAGTTTTGAGTTTATATTTTGGATCTAGTGTCCGAATATTCTAGCTCTCCACTGACGTGAGCCATAAGCTCGAAACCAGTTGGTCTGGAGATAAGAGTGTTCTGGATAGAGATTTTAAATATTTTCTCATACCACACTTATTAATTAAGAGCTTATTTGAGCTATTGATATGCTCTCTGTATTGCATTTTTGTAAGTACAAGCTTATAAAAGTAATGTCATGTTATATATGATTTGCTTTATTATTTTTTATAATTTTACCTTTAAGGCTTTGGCTATGCTGAGCTATTAAAATATGGTAGATCTGAATTTAGTTCAGTCCCATATAGCTATTTAAGTTAGATAGCTGGATTTAAAGACATTTTCATGTCTGACAATTTCAGAGTTTCTACTTAAATATACATTTGAAATAAGTGCTGGGTTTTGAGTTTATATTTTGGATTTAGTGTCCAAATATACCAGCTCTCCACTGATGTGAGCCATAAGCTCGAAACCAGTTGGTCTGGAGATGAGAGTGTTCTGGATAGAGATTTTAAATATTTTCTCATACTGCACTTATTAATTAAGAGCTTATTTGAGCTATTGGTACGCTCTCTGTATTCAAATAGGAATTATACAATGCAACTCTCTTTTCAAAATTGAAAATCCAACATGGATTAAGGATTGTGTAATATAAATTTCTCATTTCAAAATTAATATTAAAAAGTGTTGGAATTAATGTAATTGACTAAGATATTTACTAGCACAGTTTCAAATTGTAATTTTAAAAAGAAGGGAATCAACCCTTACACATGTGCTATAATGTTATATTAAATCATGTTGTTTATTGAATGTGAGGAAACTTTCAATTCAAATCACATAATAGAAATTTTGAAAAAATAAAAGCAGCCATCTTATCTTTGTAACTAAATACAATTATGTAGACTAATCTTAAATATCTTGGATTGAGAGTATAAGGAAATGAATAATATAAAATCTTCATGCTGTCAATTCAAGATATTTAAGACTGGCCTATATAATTGTATTTAAATATAAAGTTAAAATGGCTGCTTTTCCTCACATTCAACAAACTAATGTTGATTTAATATAACAGTAAAGTACATGTGTAAGAGTTGATTATCTAATGTTTAAAAGTAATTAAAATGTCATATATATATATATTGCTTATAATACTTCTTTTATATACACTTCAATGCAAACAAATTTTTTTAAAAAACTTCTTTATGTTCCTTACAGTTTCGATTGTCCAGCAGTCTTCATCAGAGCTTTATCTGTCCTCTGCTTTAATTAAAATGACCTTACATATATCCAAAAATTATAAGCAATATATATATATATGAGTATATGAAGATATGCAAAGAAAGTGAAAGAGAAGAATAAGAAAATAATTAGAATGTCCTAAAATATATACTTCTAGAATCTAAATAACTTGATACGTTCTCATCATAATCACTTAACAAATGCAGAATATAATTATATGTGCTGCAAAAGGATTATTTCTTTATAACTATGGAATGTCAATTCATGGTTTTCTAGGTGATACTATTTTTTTTTCTTTTCAAGGTTTTTAATTGTTTCATTGTGAAAGCAAAGAATTAAAAATGTTTGTATATATTTGTGTATTTATAGCATCATCAATATGAAAATTAATCCATGCTGTATATGATGTAATAGTTTAAAATTTTTTAAATCTTTAAATAAATTTTTAAATTACTTAAACAATTTGAAATCTGTAAGATGCTTTTAATGCAAAAAAAATAAAGCATAGATAATAAAATAATTTATTTTTTTCTTTACACCATCAACTATGGTGTTGTATCAGAATAGTTAATATTGAAATGCCACATATAGGTGTTAATTTTTATATTTAAATGTAACATTTCTGATTTTAATTTATCTATTTTAATTATTGTTTCTTTATCTATAAAACTCAAAAATCCAAATAATCTTGCATATAAAAAATTGATTATTCAACATGTATTGATATATTTGTTCATTTCAAAATTATAACAGTTAAAACAGACAAAACTCTCCATACAGCAGTGCCACTCAGTGTCAACCAGAGTAATCAATGGATGCCAGAAGGCTTGTGCATAAAATCCCTATCTAGTGCCTACTGATCCAATATCCCCAGACTAGTTTTAATAATAGTAATGTGCTAGCATAAGAAATAGTGATCATGTGATGTTTAGTGGTTTAATTATAACAGTTCCAACTATACATTGTAAAAGTATATAAAATATGAAACAAAGAACAGATTGGAATTTTACTCTTCCTTTACTGATATATAATAACTTTAATAATAAAAAAATATTTGAATAGCAATAGAAAATTTATTGTTGTGTTCTGATTAAGTTATTCAGGACATTAGAAAAATTGCTACATAAAATGTTAAAAAAATCTTTAAATTGTCATGTCATTATTGGTTTAATTTTATATTGTATTAATTTGTAAATATAATTTAATCAAAATCCAAATTAAAGCAGGATTATTTGCTACATTTAATATATAACTTAGGCACTAACCAATAGTGATTTTTTTTTTATTCTACTCTAGAATCAAAATGGAAAATATTGAATCAAAATTGTTTTTCTTTTCTTGTTTAAATATATGAGATGTCCCAAAATTCAAATAAACTTAATTTATATAGTGTGACATAGCTTCTATTGAATTTGATATCTAAAAATGCCATTTAAAATTATTATAATTGAAAAAGACACATATTGCATTATGCCAAATGGAATATTGAAAAATCTAATTTAGAATTGCCTATGTATTTAATGATTTGAAAATACTATATACTATATCTACAGTAATAAAAATATTATGATTTTATGTATCTAATAAGATATAAAAGAAAGGTCATACAACAAACACCAACTATCTTATATGACTTTCTCATATCTTTATATATATATATATATATATATATATATATATATATATATATATATATATTCAATATCAATTCTCTTTCCATATTTTAGATATCAATTGGATGTCAGATGGTATAGTTCTATAATATCACCATTCCTGATCAGTTTCTCACTTTTGCCTTCTTCATTGAAGACTAGGATTCAATGTTGGATACATAGGTGTTAGTCTGGTGGTGATAAAAGCCACTGGTACAAACAAATGGGTATATAAAAACCAAATTAAACATATTGACAATCTTCTAAAATGGAAATGAATTAAGTTTGTAAGTGAATATTAAACCTTAAAACATCACATGATCACTATCTTCCATGCTTGCTCATAAATGTTGTTAAAATAGGCAAAACTCTCTCCATATAGTAGTGCCACTCTACAAGCCTTCTGGCATCCATTGATTACACTGTCTTGCTTACAGTGGCACTACTGTATGGAGAGAGTTTTGCCTATTTTAAGTGAATATTAGATAATATTTTAATGAGGAAAAAGTTATTAGTCAAAATGTTATTTTTGCTGATAATTTTATGGTCAAACAATGGCGTTTCATTTAGGTTTGTCAAAGGAGAATAGCCATTCATAATGAAATAGGGTTCAAGGTATGATGGTAAGAAATAACATTTTGTAAATGAACAGAATTGCAATGTTAAATATATGTATATTATTTTTGGGGGGTTTTGGTTACCACTTATAATAAATTTAGATTGTTAAAAGCTTATTTGTTGGAAGATCATTTCTTGCAAAAAATGTAAATGTGTTGTTTCATTTCCACTAAATAGTTATAAATGGCCATTTTTCAAAATAAAAAATCTTTATAAGTTTAGATGGTGGAAGATAATTTCTCATAAAATCATAAACATGTGTAAGTAGACGTTTATATCATTTCCAGTAAATAAAGTTACAGGTCATTTCCACCAAAAAATATAACCGGACTAACACATATGTGAAATCTCACCACTGGACTAATATGTAAGTACCCGAAGTTGTAACCAATATACTTATGCATCTAATAATCACCTACTATTTAAATTAATAACTTGAGCTTCAACAAATAGTTCTTGAACAGTATAAAAAAATAAAAACTAACAACTAGATATTAGTGCATTAATTCTAGCTTTGAATTCTAGACTTCACTGATGAAGGCAAAACAATAAAATAGGTCTGGACCACTTCTTACAAGAGCTTAAACTAGATGGCACTAGAGTAGAGAGAAAAGAATTGTAAGCATACGAGAAAGACATAAATATTGCTCCATAATATTAGATACAATTAATTTTATTTTGTATCTCATTATGTATATAAATCCACAAAACTTTTGTCTGCGAGTATGTGTATATTTGGCAAATTATAATATTTTTATTTTAATAATTAAACCGAATCTATTTTGCGATAAATTATAGTACTTTTTTTAAAAATAATTACACACGATTTATTCTAAGATATGATTTTTCAACAGGTCACTTAACATAACAGACTTGTAATTTTACACATATAACATTGATTGTTATTGATATTGGGATTGTCTTAAGTGTTGACTAATTTTTAATGATTGCATATATTTAAGTATATTCTTTTTAAAAATTATAATATTTTTTAAATGATCTTTTTTATGTAGACATTTAACTCAATAAAATTGACGTGAAATATTATATATAAAAGCTAACTCATTATCCATTTTTTGACCATTTCATGCCTCATTGATCGAGTTGATTTGCATTAAAACACGTTATTTATATATTTAAACGGAAAAAAAAGACATTTCTATTTAATATTTCCCGTTTTTAAAAATAATCAAAATTTAAAACTTCTTGTCGGACTGACTTATAAAGCAAAATATTGCATGCAAAAATATAGTAGGGCGGAAACTACCTTATATATAGGTGGTTGACTGGTGACTTTTACTTTCTAAGTTTTACTAAAATTTAAAAGAATTTTTATTTTAGACATACTGTCTGCCAATATTGATGGAGCATCTTAATGACAAGCAATTTTTTTATTAATTATTATTTTAAAATTCCATCAAAACTTTTTATGAAGATTGTTATTTCTACATACACATGTGTATTAATATATAAATTTTAAAAATTAAAAAAAAAAAACTTTCTTCAGTAAAATATCCTTTTATGTATTTTCATTTGCAAATAATCACAAACTATAAATATTACTTTTTTATAACTCTTCTCTTATACACTTAAATATAATTTTTATGTTTTTTCCTCCTTTATTTAACAGTTTCAACTGCCCTGCAGCCTTTGTCAGAGCTACAACATTTAAACATATAATTATATAATCATTATTTTATATCCATATAAAAATATATATTTTACATTATTATTCATAATCATATTTTATTTTTAACTTTATAGCTTTTATTTCCTAATTATTATTTTCTTATTATTTTTTATTTCTACTTTCTTCTTATTTTTTATTTTTTCTTCTATACAATCTACCATTCTACATTATTATTATTATTATTATTATTATTATTATTATTATTATTATTATTATTATTATTATTATTATTATTATTATTATTATTATTATTATTATTATTATTATTATTATTATTATTATTATTATTATTATTATTATTATTATTATTATTATTATTATTATTATTATTATTATTATTGTTGTTGTTGTTGTTGTTGTTGTTGTTGTTGTTGTTGCTGTTGTTATTATTATTATTGTTGTTGTTGTTACTATTATTATTAACATATAATAACCACATTCCACTCTTTTTACACTTTGAAGCAAAATATATTTATTTATTAATATTACAGTTTCAACTGTTCCTAGCAGTTTTCGTCAGATCTACAAAAATTTAAACATTATATTAATACAACCATATTTCATACATATATCTATTAAATTTTTATATTTTACCAACTTAATTATTACCATAAGTTTATTCATAAAACTTACTATTATATAACTTTAAAATCTACTTTACCCTTTATTTCTATTCTTAGTAATTATTATACAAATATTTATTCACCTTTTTTTTTCTTTTGCCATAATTTTATAATTTCAATGTAATATTATTATATTACTATATTCATAATTTAACCTTATGTTACATATTACTTTATTCACAAATTTAACTTTATTTTACATTTCACCTATTATCCTAATTTTTAATTATTTTATTCCATTCCTTAATTCCATTTTACCCATATTTTATTTCTGCCTCTTCCATTTACTTATCTCTTATAAAATTATTTTAATTATTTAATTCTTATATGTATTTTTATTTTATATCTTACCTTAATATCTACTAAACTCTCACTGTTCTACTCCACCATTTTCTATCCCATAATATACTCTAATTTCTTTTAATCTATATACAGTAAAGCGTGAGAGTAGAATTCTCACTTTAAATTACTATCTACAATGTTGGAATGAATGGCGTCGGTGAAATTGTCTAGAATTTACTAAACATCACTCTAAGTGAAACTTAATTATAAGTAAATAAGCATTTATTTTTATATGATGCTATGCATACAATTGTATATATTCAAAGATTAGCTTTTCAAGCTAATTGTGCATGCGTATTCTGCGGGTGTTAAATAATAAATGAATACTTCACTCTACAATACAAGATATAGTATTTATGCAGGAATAAAAGGAATCCTCTTATTCCTATGACTCAAATTCTTTTATATGAGCAAATCTGAAGTACTGTTGAGTAAAGCGTGAGAGTAGAATTCTCATTTTAAATTACTATCTATGATGTTGGAATGAATGACATCAGTAAAATTGTCTAGAATTTACTAAACATCACTCTAAGTGAAACTTAATTATAAGTAAATAAGCATTTATTTTTATATGATGCTATGCATACAATTGTATATTTTCAAAGATCAGCCTTTCAAGCTAATTGTGCATGCGTCTTCTGCGAGTGTTAAATAATAAATGAGTACTTCACTCTACAGTACAAGATATAGTATTTATGCAGGAATAAAAGGAATCCTCTTATTCCTATGACTCAAATTCTTTTATATGAGCAAATCTGAAGTACTGTTGAGTAAAGCATGAGAGTAGAATTCTCACTTTAAATTACTATCTACAATGTTGGAATGAATGACGTCGGTGAAATTGTCTAGAATTTACTAAATGTCACTCTAAGTAAAACTTAATTATAAGTAGATAAGCATTTATTTTTATATGATGCTATGCATACAATTGTATACATTCTACTCTCACGCTTTACTCAACAGTACTTCAGATTTGCTCATATAAAAGAATTTGAGTCGTAGGAATAAGGGGATTCCTTTTATTCCTGCATAAATACTATATCTTGTATTGTAGAGTGAAGTATTCATTTATTATTTAACACTCGTAGAAGACACATGCACAATTAGTTTGAAAGGCTGATCTTTGAATGTATACAATTGTATGCATAGGGTCATATAAAAATAAATGCTTATTATTATTATTATTAAATCAATTATTTTATATAGCGCGATGTTTTATAAACTATAATAGCTATACAACATTAAGCTGTGCACATGCGCTTTGCAGATTTTAACTATAAATGACTGAATACAAACACTTCAAACACATGATAAACTTTATCATGTGTTTGAAGTGTTTGTATTCAGTCATTTATAGTTAAAATCTGCAAAGCGCGTGTGCACAGCTTAATGTTGTATAGCTATTATATTATTATTATTATTATTATTATTATTATTATTATTTTAAAACTGTTAAATAAAGGAGGAATTATATATATAAATTGCATGTAAGTGTATAAAAGAAGAGTTATAAAAAAGTAATATATATGAATATAAGAAGAAAATGCAAAGAAAGTAAAGAAGAAGATATAAGAATAATAAGCTACAAATATAAAGATAAACTCATATATATTTATAACAACAGAGAAAGTTCATTCAAACCCCATTATTCATTTTCAAAACTAATTATGAAAAAGAAATTATAAAGAAAGTTTCAAAAATTGAAAATGAAAATGATCAACAATAATTAAATAAATAAATCCAAAACGTTACTACTTTTAAGCAGTAGCATATTTAAATATTTTCATTAATCAATATAATTTGTAAAAATAAAATTTAAAATATATAATTGTGTGTCAAAATAATAACAGAAATTTTGAAATAATACTAATTTCATCATATAAAATAAATTGTATATGTAATAAAAAAAATTTAAATGAATTTTAATTACATAACATAAATTCAAAATTAACTATTATTTACAAATTTAATAAGCTATATAAATTCAATTTTTTCATTTTATTATCAATTTAATAATAAAAAATATAGCTTTATCTGAGATAATGATGTGAGTTGGTTATTTAAATGCCTTGATAATTTTTTAGTAAAAAAATAATTTTAATGGTTTTCTATGAAATTTTTTAACACAATATCAGAAATTCAAAATATAATGCAATAAAAAACAGAGCTTAACAAAGCATACTACACAAGCATTTCACTAAGTGTGTTATTAATTTTTTTTTAAAAATGTTAATTTACATGTAAATATAATGAATTAATAAATACATTTCAATTGCAGAGATTTTTCTTAAAATCAACAATTTTATATTTTTACAATCAAAATTTTGAATTCACTAAATCAGACAAAGTTAATATTGCATCGAATGACAATTTTTTAACTTTTTCACTGGTGAAGCGGCCATATTGAATATTTAAAAAATTATGTTAAACCACAAATTTTATCATAATATATGTTTGTATTATCCAAAAAATGGCATAATATATATTATTTGAAATATGAAACATCAAAGAATGTAATGAAGCTGAAAAAAATATAGTCATTGATATTCAAAGTAATAAAAAAAGACTAAAAGTTAATATTTCTAATATTTATTTTCATATTATTTCATAAATTCAAAATTATCATGCACACAACTTAAAATTACATTTTTGTTAGTAGGTTAGTTGGAATCATCATAACATTTCTAAAAAAAATGATATATAATAACACTTATCTAAGGTAATCTATGACTTGAAAACTTGATAGAATAAAGACATTAGTACCTTTCTTTTTTCCTAGTAACCCTTCAAATGTATTTCCAGACAGGGGTTTGCAATGAATATGTCATCCCTAATAACAAGTAGTTAATATTGATCAATAATTAGTATAATTTGAATATTATAATAAAGAACTTCAATACAGTTTGTAATTTATTAAAAAGTACTACTAAAATAATCACTATATACAAAATACAATATTAAAATAAAATAAAAAGTGAATGAAATACTAAATTCATTATAGAGTTAAGCTTGAGGTACATAAGTTAGTAGTTTAGAGACAGTGTGATTTGTATTATTTATCCTATCTTTATAGGTTTTGAGGGCTCATATTGCTTCATGCTGCTATGACCATAAATTTAGTAATAGCTTCATCAACTGCCACCTCTCTTTGCATTTGATATGCAGATTTGAAATTTACATTGCAGTAATCTATAATTGGCCTAAGTTTATATATATACTGTCAAAATCTTTACTTTTAGCATTTTCATATTTTTATTATTATTAAAATTCAGGCAAGACATAAAAAAATCTAAATCAGGTCATAATATTTGCAAAATATGTTTATCTTTATCTCATATCACCTAATTCAAATAGCAGACCCAAACCCATATCATATCAAAAAATGCAGATAATTTGTAATACAAATTTACACAATTACAAGTTATTTTTTATCAAATATAAATTCAAATAATATGCAAAAAATAAAATAATAAGTAAAAAATATATAAAAATAAAATAATAAGTAAGTATATATGTATATATATAATTATTTACCATCAAGCCCTCATAACATTGTCTTTTAATTATATTGGTCAAAAATTGTATTTTTTCTGATGTAATTTTAATGGTGAATATTCTTCCATTAACAAGCAAAAAGATGAGAAAAAGTAAAAAAAAATCAATTTACTTGATCACAAAAATTATCATAAAATTGTCAATTTTTATGATAGAAAAATAGAACTTACATTTTCTGAAACATAACAAAAAGATGGATCCGAAGATGTAAAATATGCATGTTTAGACTGCATAGTTTACCCACAATTCTAAACTGAAACCGGATATTGCAAATTCAAAAATTCTATAGCACTCGGTTTGCATGTAATAACAAATTAGTTAAATTAACAAAAAGCACATATTAAAAAAATTAATTGATATAAGTACTAGGAATGATGAGTAAGGAAAGATTAAAACAAAAATTTTTTATTATGCTAACAGCTTTTAATATCTCAATCCTGAGATCATACTCATAACAATTACAATTGTTAAGAAAATGTTAACTGACATATATAGAATTTTTAAAAAATGAGTTAACACAATATACATTCTGTAAGGCTATTTGACATTTATTTTACGCTATATTATCAATATTTTTTTGTTTTTCTTTTCTAATAACTTAATGATATTTACCGAGGCTGTAACCTCGAGAATATGCATGTAAAATGCGATAGTAGGAACCTGTACAGGTGTTTAACTACAAGCATAGCATAAGCTTGTGGTTAAACACCTGTAAAGGTCCCTACTATCGCATTTTATATGCATATTCTTGAGGTTACAGCCTCAGTAAATATGACTTACGTAATCAATGTGTGTTTAATAAATTTATAATAACTTAATGAATAAAATCTTTTTATTTTATTTTGTAGAACTGTTTAAAAAGAATGTTTAACCAATTATCCATTCCTTATTTTTTTATAAAAATGCATTTTTATTAAAATAGTTATTAAATCAAAAAATCTAAATGATTAAATTTCTTTTTTTTTTTGACAGTTGGTTATGCTTATATGACTGATATATATATATAATTTTTTTTTTGGGGGGGAGGATAATTTTCTGTTAAGATGAAAATATTAAATAAGAATTAGTTAAATTAAAATTGGTTTTAGATAATATACACATTTTTCAAATTATTTTACTGTGCTTCCCTTTATATTGTGCATTTTTGTTGGACTTAAAAAGTTACTTTTTTCTAACTAAAAAAAATGCATGTGTTCAATCTAATTTATATAATAAAGAAAATCTAAAGTATTTTAACCAATGAAATATAAAACAAAATCCTAAAACATTTTATGTATAAAATATTTATAATAAAAAATACTAAAAGCCTATATAAATCTTCTTTTAAAGGTACCTCAATATGAAAGAACTAGGTATGTTTTAAATTCCCTTATTATAAACTTTTAAATATTTAATTGTTTATGTTTTATTTTACAAGTAATTCCCTTATGTAGCATAATATGAAACTAAATATAACTGTTTAAATTATACTATTTTGATTAAAAACATTTAGAGTTGGTTTTAATATTTTAATAAGATATATTCCTTTATGATTCTTTTTTATAATTATTGACAAACCCCAACACTTTTGCTTCAATTTTATTATCTTTTATATTAGATTTATGTTAGTAAATTGCTCATATTTTGATTCCATAATATAGCTATAATTTAGTTTTTTGTTATTATTAGTTTCTCTCAAGTAAATTATTTTAACTACTAAATACCTACATGTTAATTAATTAATAATAATTATAATGATATTATTTTCACATTTATTAAGAGAATTTTTATAATTATATTTGCTTCTATTATCATTTAATAAATTTTACATAGTTATTATAAACAAATTTATAAATTAAATTATTACTAACATGAAAGGCTGAAACCTTTGACAGATGTTCCTTAAAAATGCTGATATAACAGCCAATCAGATGTAATAATGACTGCATAGGAAACTCTCAAGTCAAAACACAAGGCAGAGATTTTACGAGTAAAAGATGGTTCCCACCTTCTTCTCTATTTAAATTTATATATAAATAAGCCAGTCTTAAGCATTTTGAAATGAGAGCATGAAGCTTTAAATACCTTCACATTTAATTTACTAAATATTATATATAAATAAATGTGAAATCTTTCAATTTACTATGAAGATTTCATATTGTTTATTTATATATAATATTTAGTGAATTAAATGTGGTGTTTAAAGCTTCACGCTCATTTTGAAATGCTTAAGACTGGCTTATTTATATATAAATTTAAGTAGAGAAGAAGGTGGAACCCATCTTTTTCTCATAAAATCTATGCCTTGTGTTTTGACTTGAGAGTTTCCTATGCAGTCATTATTACATCTGATTGCCTGTCATATATGCATTTTAAAGCACTTCTGTCAAAGGTTTCAGCCCTTCATGTTATTATTATATCATCCATTTGCACTTAATAAATTAATATATTTAAATTAAATTATTATATTGTGTTTTTGATTTAGTATGCTAAAATTTTATTGTTAGTAACATATACATATTTATTAATTTTTATAGTTATATAATTTACTTTTTTATTGTAATTTTTATTTCTATTTTGCTTTTTTATTAGTAATAACAATGCAATCAATATACACCATTACCTAATGAACTTTTATGTAAGAATTCATTATATTAATCACCATCAATTTATATATACTATTTGGATCACAATCAAGTATTGATTACAATGATATTTTAAGAATAAATAAAACTTTCTTTAAAAATGACCACTATTTTTTAAAATGGTAGCCATTTTTTGTAAGATTGTTAACATTTTAGAATAATGATTTCATTAAAGCTACATCATCTGAAGATGGTGGTTTATATAAAAATATATACAGTACAATACAGAATTTATTCATTGTACAGTATTTACTTTACCTAATTTTCAGTCAGTATTCTTATATAACAATCATGGCTATCATTACTCACATATCCAAATTAAAAACAATCTTCATCATTAATGATCACACAAGCAAAAAAATACTACTTTCATTCAATATTATTATAAACAATTTAATGTATTAATATTAAATTTTAAAAGGTGTTACATAAGATAAATATATTTCTTCAATCAATTTTTGTATTAAAAATTTTATGAGTCTTATTTTTCTTGCACCTGAAAATATGAACATCATACCTGTAAATTATTTTGAAAAATAAACGTTTTGTGTATTATGCAGTTAATAATCAACTTTATATAATCAAAGGTTACTAAACATAAGTTTAAAATATTATTTATTGATCAATTTTAAATCAATAATCTTGAAATTTATTTTGTGGCATTTTCAAGATAATGGTATCTTTAATGCAAACATAAATTAGTAAAAAATAATAATTTATTTACGTTACTGAAACTGCAGCAGTCAACTGTACATTGCATTTTTTTAAATATAATATTTATTTAATTTTAACTGTATTTATGGAAAATAGATAAATTTGTGAAATGTTGCTGTTAAAATAAATAACAACACTGCAACAAAATCAAAGCTTTATTAGTTAGATAATACAACAATAAAAATATTTGATAAGAAAACATAGAGTACAACAAAAATAAACTTTAAAATATACATTGTATTAAATTATTTTTTTTTAAAATTTAAGATGGACATTATAGTTAGTTTTTTTTCTACGTTTTGCTTTATTTAATGATTCATAATTCAAAAATATTATCTGACTACATAAGAAACTAAATTGTGATTATCAATAAAAATTATAAATATGTATATAATTAGAGGGGATTTGAACCCAGAGCTTTCTATCTTTCTTCAATCATCATCTTTAATTATAGCTAGCTTAGGTATATATACTATATTTGTATTTAAATATTCGCCCACAGTTTAATACTATTTTTAACACTATTTCCATTTTATAATCACAATTACTCTAAAACATTTTCTCTATATATACATATTGATTAATATTTTTTCATTTATCTAATTATAAAATAAAAATTAATTAATGAACTTCTATCAACCATCATTTATGGAATTCCTAAAAAAAGTGGACAATCTTATCTATCCCCCATCCAAGTTTAACATTTACAAATTGACACACAAAATATATTTTAAACCACTAAACATCACATGATCACCATTTCTTATGCTAGCACATTACTGTTATTAAAACAGGCAAAACTCTCTCCATATAGTAGTGCCACTCAGGACCAACCATAGCAATCAATGGATGCCTGAAGGCTTGTGCATAAAATCCTTATCTAGTGCCTACTCATCCAATATCCCCAGATTAGTTTCTGGCTTGTGGCTTTCATCAGTGAGGAAACCCATATGACTATATAAGCTATTGAGCTTAGTTTGAAAATATTATTGTGTTTTCAATTTTATTCTCATAGTTTTGTAGTTGAGATAAAAGGTGGCTGCTGGAGGGTTGCATTAGATCCTAAGATCTAGGTGCAGTGCTCTGAGATCCAAAGCTCCTCACTGATGAAGGCCACAAGCCAGAAACTAGTCTGGGGATATTGGATGAGTAGGCACTAGTTAGGAATTTTATGCACAAGCCTTCTGGCATCCATTGATTGCTCTGGTTGGCATTGAGTTGCACTACTATATGGAGAGAGTTTCACCTGTTTAAAATATATTTTACTTACAAATCCTGGGTAAAGTATGAGCTTTTAATTTTAAATTCTTTATTTTATAATTATAACTGTTTCAAATCTTTTTTTACATAAATCACATTAGTAATATTTGTCATGATCTTCTAATTGTCATTTTTCCAACCTATATTTATCAAAAAAAAATTATTCTTTTATGAAGGATTATCAATTACCAATTAATCTCACTTTTATAAATTTAAACATTTAGGTTAATGTTAAATGTATGTCAAAGTCAGTTGTTAGATTACAGTCTGTTTTTGAAATGGTAATCTGATAATCAATATAGTTCTTAATTTAATATGTTTACAACCATTAATTAAATATTAATTTTTATTATCAATTTATTTTTTTATTTTTTTGTTCTCATTGATTCAAAAATATTGATTATATTGATGATAACTGTAATCACATGTTTCCATCCTGCAAACAAATAAAATTGTGGTATCACTGATAAAAGATAACTGTGTATTAGTCCTACATTAGTGGAAGATAGAAACTAATTGTTTGTCACTCATATCAACTTCTGACTACATAAATTTATCATCCCAGTGTTAAGGTTAATAATGATAGAATTATTTGATTATTATAGTTGAATATATCTCACACATTTCAAATACATCAGTTGAATTTCAAAGTTATGCCTCATCACCAATAGCAAAACTCCACATTATTAAGCTTTGATAGATAACATATTCCACCAATCTATAATTTGGTTATTTAAAATGTAGAACATAATGATTGGGTTGGTTGTGATTAAACTCAATATGTGGGTATGCTTAAAGAGCAAGATAGATTAGATAGATACATGAATTGATATCTATTGTCATAGGTGGTATCCATCACATATTTTTTATTTCATAATTTGATGTCCAATATAGAGCCTACTAATAGGCTATATTTGTTATACACATTATCCCCTATAATATGCATATCCACCTGCATATAAATTAACACATTAGTGTTTGAGTACATTAATAGTCTATACTCCAAAAATATATGTAAATACATAAATAACCTTTGCTTTTAGAAGATTAATTAAATTAAAAATGCATGCCAACACATATGAGGGTTAGTGTTCCTTAGGTATTAAAACAGGCAAAACTCTCCATACAGTAGTGCCACTCACCAGAGTAATCAATGGATGCCAGAAGGCTTGTGCATAAAATCCTTATCTAGTGCCTACTCATCCAATATCCCCAGACTAGTTTCTGGCTTGTGGCTTGTGGATGAGTAGGCACTAGATAGTAATTTTATGCACAAGCCTTCTGGCATCCATTGATTGCTCTAGTTGGTACTGAGTGGCACTACTGTATGGAGAGTTTTGCCTGTTTTAATAACAGTAATGTGCTAGCATAAGAAATAGTGATCATGTGATGTTCCTTAGGTATCTATCTATTCCTTTACATGATTATAATTTTTTTAACTTTAAACTTAATTCAGAATCATATCTATTTGGATGTAATAAAGTAATTAAACAGTAACATTTTAATATATAATAATGCTAAGAAATGATATAAATCTAGCATTATCGTTATTAAATTCAATCACCTATCTGCTTTATATCATTATCCAATTGCTTTTAGCAGGAAAAATTATATTCAATTCCAACTAATTCTTCATTTTTCTTAATCATGAAGTATGAACAATGATGTTTGCAAGCTTTCACATTATCTTATGCAGATGTCATCATAGTCTGAATTTATTTATCTTTAAATAATGTTTACAAGGTAAAATATCCAAATATTAATTTTGATAAATGTTGTAATTTTAATTATCAAAAATATGTAATAGAATAATTAAAAGGTGGCATTTTAATATGTAATAGTTTTAGAAATTGATGTGATTCTCTTATCATTATCTTTATTAAATTTAATCAACAATCTTGAATTGTTATCATCAAAATTAATATAATTTTTGTCAACTGGAAAGGGTTGGATGATGACTTAATGCAAGACACTTGATTAAAGTTTTAAAAAGCAGCGCTAAAATATTTATGGTGACTCCTAAAATTATTACATAATAAAATGTTATCTAGATTATTCAATGAAGCAGAAGTCTCTTGAAAGAGTGCACTTTGAGAGCATCTGAAAATAAACATTCAGACCTAATTTTTAATGCATTTCTTAAAGAAAATGTCATTTATTTATTATATTTCTATAATAAAAGTTTTGAAAATTAAAACAGAAAGGATATAAATATATTAAAGCCTTTTCATAAAAATAAAGATTTAAAATCTATATTTATAAATGTTTAAAAAAGTAAAATAAAGATAATTAATGCTATAATTATGAATTATTAATTAATGCTACTTATAATTGATATACAATGATTACATGCAATTTTGTAATGAAAATTCTTAATGTGGTTAAAGGATTCTGCTTATTAGAAATTTTATTATTTAAAGTGTGAGTAGGATTGATTTCAAATGGACATTTAAAAGAAGTAAAACGTATAAAATAATTACTTTGAGTCTTTTCTCATCTGCATTATTATAATTGTCATTATTAAAGCTTCAGATCTTCCTAATACTCTTAAAATATGTTAGGAGTCTTTCTTTAAGTATGGATTTGTAAGCAATTTTGCTATTGCTTTTAAAAAATGCAAGCATTGAATATTTTTGACTACTTAACATTTTTATATAAAATGAGTGGGTTGAGAATTGAAATATTAATATTTGTAAAAATGTTATCATTGATCAATATCTTATTCAAGTTATAAACTGCAATCAACTCAGGTTTTCCGGTGCTAGAAGATGTGCAATAAAAAATTTTATGTAGCAATACTACCCAAAATTTCTATAGATCTGGTAACTTAGTTCAATTGAATGCATTCTTTTAGAAAAATTATAATCAGATATTATAATAAATTTGATTTCGATTATTCTAAGAATATTTACAAAAAATATAATATTTGTATAAAAATGTAGAAGAAGAATAACCATAGGTTGTAAAAATTGAAGGAACAAAATTAGTTAAGTTTGGTATACCTGCGGTACATTGATAAATTATAAGAAAGTAGTATAAAATCTAGACTATGTAACATATATACATACAAACTATTTTGATTTTTGTAAAAGAGAACCATATTTTAGATGAAAAATAAAATGTATACCTGTTTTATTTAAAACATAATATAAAATAGTACCTTTTCACATTCATATCAATTCCAATGACAACTTTAGAATCTTTTGATCTGACCAAAATAACGTGTACACTTGGATCTACAAACTTAAAATGATAAATTTGTCAAAAAGGATGACATGAATTAGGTATTTTCACAAGATTTACAATGTTATCACCAGCCTGAATATGTATGTGAAAAGGTGATGCAGGTCTAATACATGTTGCAGGTCTAATAATAAAACAATTTACAAAAATACTCTAAAATATTACCAAAAAACCCTAAAATATACACATATGAGACTCACTGTAAAATATATAAAAATGTGAGTGTGCATTTTTAAAAATACTAAAAATATGATATAAAAAATATAAAATATGATGTGGAACATTAATTTCTAATAATACTAAAAATATGAATTGCACCTAAATATTCAATCTTAAAAAGTACATTTTTAACAACAGTAAAAATATTGATTTGCCATACAAAAATATGTAAAATATGACAGGCCAATTATGAATTCCCAAATGTTACTTTAAATACAGACAAAACAATCAATAAATTACATAAATAGTCTAAAATAGTATCAAAAACTGTAAAATATAAACATACAATACTTATCGTATATAAAAGGAATTGTCACAAAGAAACAATTTTCCAGTTTTACTTTATTTTAAGCGGATAATCTTTTTTCCCAAAATGGAGACTAAAAGTAAAATTTTTATTTTTACCAAAATGTACACATACTAACACATGGTTGTATTTGTGGTTCACCCAAAAATGATCATAATCAGCACTTTGTAGTTCACCACTTTTATAGGACTTCCAACAGTCAGAATAAATCATTGAATCAAAACTACAAATATCAATGAAGTTAAAAAATACAATTGATAGCATTAAAGATGTCAGAATGAAATCTGGACAATAACTGGGAGTGTAAAATTACCACAAAAAAAAGAGTAGTACAAATATTCTGCATATAATTATTCCAATCAATTGTGGTTTATCTGCTAAGCCAAGTTCTATTTTTGCCCCTTCTATAGAGCTTAATTTGCAAGCCCAATTAAAAATAAAGTGGATCGCCATTTAAAAATGGAATTCTCAAATACTCCAACCACGTTCCCTTATGAATGCCAATTTTACTGTTATATGTTTTGATATGAGATTGGATAACATCACCGAGTTTATTCGACATGAACACAAGTTTACACATTTATTATTGTTGTGAAAACGTCTACCACCTCCTTTACATTGCAGGTCTAATACATAAGTACCTATAAAATTGAGGCATTTGAAAATTGATAGCATTATTGTTGACTACATATAGTCATTAAGATTTAAGGTTTAAAAAGTTTGCTTCTGCATTTTTCATCAAATTGCATTAAAAATTACAATGAAATGGAATAAAGATGTCAGACAGAAGAAAAGTAGCTTCATTGAAACTAATATTATACTATATATATTAAGTGTAATAATGCTCAAGTCTAAATGGATTTATAAGTAACCATTATAAACCAGTCAACACTTAGACAATCCCAATATAGATAATAATCACAAATCTCAAACTGTTATCAATGCAACCTCTTTTATTCCACCTTTATTGTCAAAAAGAGGTTGCCTTGACAACAGCTTGAGATTGTTGATTATTATCTATATTGAAATTGTCTAAGTGTTGACTGGTTTCTAATGAATATATATATATATACTTTCTTCCATCATTTGATAAGAAATATAACTAAAATTGAAAAGATTTTTATATAAGTATACAAATTACAAATCAGATAAAAATGTTACCAGAGACAAATGATGTCAGAGCATAACTTTTTGAAAAATATAATTATAAAATTTTTTCATCATCAGAATGTCAGAGATAAAAATTAATTATTACATATTTGCAATGAATTAAAAATTTACAAGAGTATTAAAATGAATGCTTTAAGTTAATGTGAAGATCACATTAAACTAATGAACTCAGGCCTAATATCTCTCTGAAATGATGTTGAAACTTACAAAGACTATTGCTTGTAACTGCCACCTTAGTGAAAAAAAATCAAAAAAATGTCAAAATTGTTATCATTTTTTTTGTTAAAGGAAACTGAATGAAGGTATAATATGAGATAGTTGAATAAATTTAATATGGAGACACTCCAAACCGGCAATACATTTAGAATTATTATATATTTATATGTACCTATTTAAACTATATAAGCTAATGAGCTTGGATTGAAAATATTAAGGTGTTTTCAATTTAAGATTCATAATTTAGTAGTTAAGTGGAGATAAAAGGTGGTTGCTGGAGGGTTGCATTCGATCCTAAGAACTAGGTGCAGTGCTCTTAGATCCGAGGCTCCTCACTGACAAAGGCCACAAGCCAGAAACTAGTCTGGGGATATTGGATGAGTAAGCACTAGATAGGGATTTTATACACAATCTTTCTGGCATTCATTGATTGCTCCAGCTTACAGTGTGTGGTAATACGTATAGTGAGTTTTGCCTGCTTTAATAACAGTTATAAGCAAGCATAAGAAATGGTGATCATGTGATATGTATCTATTTCATTCATCAAACAAGTTCAGATATATTACTAAGACAATTTACACACACAAGATTCTCAAATAATCATATACGTCCACCTTCTAATGTATATGGTCAGTTTAAAGACTAGCATTAATATAACAGCAAGCAGGCATTATTCACAGATTTGTTTAAATTATCCTTCAAGGATCTTGCTCGCAAATTGTCATAATAACATATTCAGATATGCTTGCTCTGTGAAATAGGTTTATATTCTTAACTTTACGTATTTAATAAGCCATAAAATTATTTACATACTCATTTAAATTATTAATATGAATATACTTTTATTCTATATATAAATTAAAGCAAATACAATTAAGTATGCAATCAAAGACTATTCTATCTTAAGACTATTTTATTGCTTTGTTTTCTGATTTTATTAAGCATTGTTGTGTACTTTACATATTTAACTATATAATTCAATGTAAAAATTAAAATTATATTTTCATGTTAAGCATATAATTATTTATAACTATTTTATTCTATTGAAACTAAAAGTCTTATACTTTTTAAAATGAATTTGGTTTTTAAAACTTAAATTAAATACGTGCGATCTGTAATTAATAATTATACAATACAACAGCAACTGAGAAAACAAGTACTATAATAATGAATATTTATATAGGGTCGGATTGTACTTTTTTCTAAGCAGCACGAAATACAAGCTTAAGATAAGATAAATAATTAAATAGATTTTACGGTAAGGATACACAAATATTTTGATTTAAAATGTCAAGGTAAAATGTAAATAAAACAAGATAAATGAATCAAACTGTAAATAAGGGTTAAAAGCTTTACAAAATACCTTAGGCTCAAAAGCAAAACAAATGATTAACTGTTTTAATGCTTATTTACTTTTTCATAATCTTATTCATTATATACAATGCTGATTTTTCTCACAGCAATAATCCAATGAAATTATTGGATTTTTTTTTTTAATCTAATTTTCGAATATAAGCAAATAAAATCCATTTCTATCTCATCACGTTATAGTTTAATTTAATATAATATGACTTTCAATATTTGAAAAAAACAACCCATCCTTTTTATTAAACGTTCAATATATTTCTCAACATTGTTATATTTTTGTATTTTTATATTGAACTATTTCCATTATCTAATATGAGTATTGAATGTCTTTAGTAAAAATTTAACTTTATTTAAATATTCCAAATGCATTCAACTGTTAGTAATAGCATATCAAACAGGTTAGTATGTGCATAACATTTTGAAAGGTATTATTCTCCCCTCTTCTTCAGGTGTTGCTGGCCTGACCAGTGATAGTACTTGCATGGGATTCAAACATGGACCCTTGGATTCTTGAGTATTGAATTTTAAGGTAACACTCTAACCAACTGAGCCATCCTGACAAAGGCATCAGTCAGTAGAAATTTCATATATTTATCTATGAGGTTCCTCCTGATTTCTCCACTTTTTCCAATAGCAAAATTGATTAGTGGTTTTCATACATTATTTATAGTAGCACTATGTTGGCTTATGGGATTTTTTTGCCATTGTCATGTAAGCAGCTTCTTTAAATTTTCTTCTTTGTACCTTTTCTTCTCTATCAAATATTTTTGTGTTTTCTCAATTGAACATATATTCATTGGAACATACATGGTCTGCTACATTAGACACATCTGTTTTCTCTCTTTTAATCATCAGTTTGTGTTCTTGCAAATGCTTTTCAATGGGATGACTGGTCTCACCAATATATGTTCTTCCACATTCACATGGAATTTCATAGATGGTTTTTTATTTTCAGCATTTCAAGTTTAGGCTTTGTTCATGTTAGAATTTCTTGTAGTGTGGTATGGCTCTATAAAAATGTTCTGATGTTATACTGATTGCAGATTTTCCTTAATTTGTCTGCTATTTTTGGAATGTATCTGTACACCAAAGTATCAAAAATTGTCTTCTCTCTTGATGGTTCTTTTTATTGTCTATTTAATATTTTCTTAATAACAGCTGATGGTTAACCATTTTTCATAAGAGTTTGCTCTATATAAATTTTTCCTTTTTCCAAATCACTGGTATCTGAACAAACTTGTTTTGCTCTGTTTCATAGTGATAGTATAATGCCATGTTTTGTGTTTCTGGTGTGATTGGATGTATACACTAAGCATTTTCATGTATATGTAGGTTTTTGATAAACTGTAGTTTTATTTTGCCATGGGAGAGAGTCTTGTCACAAAAACATCTAAGAATGACAATTTTTGTTCATGTTTTGATTCTGTTGTGAAATTAATTGAAGGGGATATGTTGTTGATGTGTTTCCAAAAAGTTTTTAGCAGTGCTTCACCATTTGGCCATACTACAAATGTATCATCCATATACTGAAGCCAAACTTTAGGTGGATATAGTGTAGATTTTATGGCTAAGGTTTCAAGTTCTTCCATGTAAATGTTGCTAATCTGGAGAGACAATGGTGAGTCCATAGCCATTCTTTGATTTTGTTGGAAAAATTCTGTTTTCTATTGAAAGTAGGTTATTTTTATGCTGAATGTTAATAGTTCCATTATACTATCAATAGGAAGAGCTGTTTTGGTTTGTAATATATTATCACCATTTAATCTTTTCCTTACAATAGACAATTCTTCTTCACATGGTACATTCATGAATAAACTTTCCACATCAAAGCTTACCAGTAAGTCAGTTCTTTCAATTTTCATGTTCTTGATTAATTTACAAAGTGTCTACAATCTCTTATAAAGGACTGCATCATGTATGCCAAAGGATTTAGAACTTTGAGAAGAAATCTTGCAAAATTTTGGCAAGAAGAATCTCTAAAACTAACAATAGATCTTAATGGAACATGATCCTTATGGATTTTAGATAGACCATAAAGATGAGGAATTTTGCTGAAATATGATGTTATTTTACTTTTTTCAGAATCAGTGAAGTACCTGTGATGCTTTCTGAGTAATGTTTGCAACTTTGTTTTTGTACTTAGTATTGAATTATTTGCCACTTTTCTATATTGCCCTGCTATGAGGAGTTCTATTTTACTGTCATAATCAGTTGTATCCATTACAATTGTTCCATTGCCTTTATCAGAAGGGAGAATAATTATAGATTTATTTACTTTGAGAGATTTAATTGCTTTCATCTCACCATAAGATATGTTTGACTTCAATTTTTGTTGCTTGTCAATTGTTCTTTTTATTTTCCATTGTAATTCTGCTGCTTCTTCTAAAGGCAATTTTTGGGTGACTTCCTCAGTGCCTGCCATTATATCTAATAAAGGGATATTAGACAGTATTATGGCAAACTTTAATCCTCTTTCAAGAATAGAAATTTCAGTATCTGTTAGATGTTTAGAACTGATTAATTTGATACATTGCTTGGTATATTATGATTTTTGATATGCCGATGTAGGTTAGCAAGTTTTTTTTCTTTTGGCATTCTTTTATTTTAACATGTAATGTAGAATATGATTTTCTCACTTGCTTGGCAAAAAAGATAAAATTTCTTAAATAATGTGTTTCTTGATAGTGAGATATAACATGAAATATACTATAGAATGAGATACAGTAGTTTTATAATAATTCATGCAATAGTAAATCAAAACATCTAAGTTAATAACAGCAATATAAATTTATTTCCAAAACATATGCACTGCATATGATATTGGCTAATCAGTTTTTCTTTTTTATTTTATCAAAATATGTAGTCTTTGGAGTTCTTCAAAATCTTATTTATTTTGAATAACAGACATATTTATGTATGCCATTTTTATATATAAATCTATATTAAAAACATAGTATTAAACTATTTTATTATCACTGAATTTCATATGATAACCTATCCTTTAGAAAGTGAAAGATGTCATGGCTATTTCTCACACTCATGCTTTTAAACATAATATATATATATATATATATATATAAATCAATGAGTTAAATGTTTAAATTCAGTAATAGTTTTAGCAAATCATTCACGGAAGGAAATATACCTAGATATGGCTCTTATATTAACAACATAAAAACAATGAAATCACTATATAACAAACTATTCAGACATTTATTATTATCTCCCTTTATAAACTTAAAATTATAAAGCTGTTATAACCAATAAGATAGAATATATAGGCTAATGTACCTCAGGAATTCCCAAACATTTTGATCTCTTATGCCTGTTTGGCTTTTATAAATTATATGGTAGCTCCTCTTCATTATAATATGAAATAAACAGTAATTACGTTTTTTTAAAGCTTTATTCGGCCTTTGGGGACGATGTCTCTTCAGCCTTTAGTACATTATCCAATATTTACTAATCATTATAATAAGAAGTAAACACTAAGTTTTCATAAAAGCTTTATGTGGAAAATAAATCTTAATTGGACATTTAGAGTTTACAGACCCTGTTGTGATTAAAAATTTCTATGCAAACTCACCTATGCCTGTGCCCAAAAAAGAACTGAAATGTTGCTGGTGGGACCGACAGATGGTTCTAACATGGAACATCCCAAAAATGTTGCATAATGTAATTATTTTTGAAATATATTAATAACATAATATATTTAACTGCTATTCACCATACCCTATGAAGGTATTGGTACCCAGGTTGGGAACCCCTGGTATAACTGCTTGCTGTGACCATGATTTGAGATTCAGGTATGCACCAGATGAAAGTACAATTTTATTTTTTGTAAATATCTTAAACCATGATAATTAATTCAGTAATTATCCAGTGTCTGGGCATTAAATGAATATTAAAGGAACCGAGTATGGCAAATTCCTAATGTCCACTCCATACATTCTTATTGTTGCAGCTGTTATTACTACATGATTATTCATATAGTATATGAACATGGATGGGCTTCTCACCAACACACATTAGCCAGTGTAGTGAGTTTATTGGCTTTTTACCTCTGAGTTTAAGATCAAGAAATACCATGGTCTTTCTTCTCAGTTGCCTGATAAGGCAGAATAAATGTTTGTGTAAATGATATTTTCCTACTAGATAGATACAAATTATGACAGACAAAAATAAATCATGGCCCTTATTCCCAGGAGGCTGTAAAGTCACCAACCAAGGCAGCAGTTGGTGGCCGAAGGTGGAGGGTGCTAAGAATCCCCTGATTGCGGACCCAGGCTGCCATTTGATGATGACTTTTTATTTAGGTACTTATAACTGCAGATCACTTTCAAGTGAAGAAAGATTGCAAGAATTAGAAGAAGAACTGTCTTATATTAAATGGGACATTATTGGACTTTGTGAAGTTAGAAGAAAAGGTGAAGAGACAATTGATTTAAAAAGTGGACATGTACTCTATTATAAAGGCACAAATATTGGAAATACAAGTGGAGTAGGATTCATTATAAATAAAAAGTGGAAGAACAACATTGTGGAGATTGATGGTGTATCAGACAGAGTGGCAAGATTAGTTATACAACTTAATAGCAGATACCAAATGCAGATAATTCAGGTTTATGCCCCAACAAGTGCTCATAGTGATGAAGTAGTAGAAGATTTTTATATGGATGTACAAAAGGCTTTTGATCAGAGTAAACAACATTTTAAAATTGTTATGGGAGACTTTAATGCTAGAATTGGTAAACAAATGAAAGATGAAAGTGCTGTAGGTAATTTTGGTTATGGTAATAGAAATGAGAGAGGACATAGACTAGTGGAGTTTGCTGAAAAAGAAAAACTTTATATTATGAATTCTTTTTTTTGAGAAAAATGTTAAAAGAAAATGGACATGGAAGCATCCAAATGAAGGTACAGCAGAATTGGATTATATTTTGACTAACAGAAAATACATATTTCAAGATTGTAATGTTCTTAATAAATTTAACACAGGAAGTGATCATCGATTAGTAAGATGTAAGATACATGTTAATGCAAAACTAGAGAGACAAAAATTATTAAGAAAAACAATTTTTACAGTTGATATTCCTAATCTTCAGAAACATTCTAATGAATTTAAATTAGAACTTACAAATCGGTTTCAAGTATTAGTAGATTTTGAACATGATTCAGATTTGAATGAAATTAATATGAAAATAACTGATACACTTTTAAAAACTGCAACAAAGATAGCTGGTAGAAAAAAGCAGCAACTGACCAATAAAATTTCTACTGAGACTAGAGAATTTATGAAGAAAAGAAGGAATATGAAGATATACAAAAATGATGCATTAAAAAGGATTGAATATCTCGAATTTTGTAAAATGGTACGGAAAAGAGTTGAAAATGATATAAGAAAGTATAACTGTGAACTAGCAAGGAAAGCTGTAGAAGAAAATAAAAGTCTCAAGAATGTAAAACAACATTTTGGTATTGGTAGGAAATTTATATCTGCAATAAGATAAAAAGATGGAATTATTACTAAAAAGAGAGATGATATTATGAAATGGGTAGAAGACTTTTATCAAGAATTATATAGTAATAAAGAACAAGTACCTCCTATTTCTATTACATCTTCTGAATTGCCCAGAATTTTAAATGAAGAAGTGAAACATGCAATTAAATGTATGAAGAAAGGAAAGGCTCCAGGTAATGATGGAATTATAATTGATATATTAAAAGAAGCAGGTGAAGAAATAGAATTTTTTTTAGCAAAGTTATATACCAAATGTCTAAATGATAAAGATGTACCAGATGATTGGAAGAATGCAGTAATAATATTAATATTTAAAAAAGGTGATAAAGAAGATATTAGAAATTACAGACCTATCAGCCTTTTATCAGTTTTATACAAAATTTTTACCAAGATAATTACAACTCGTCTACAAAGAACATTGGATTTCCACCAACCAAGGGAACAAGCTGGATTTAAAAGTGGTTTTAGTACAGTAGATCATATCCAGGTATTGAGAGAAGTTATAGAAAGGACAAATGAATATGAGTTGCCATTATGTTTTGGATTTGTAGATTATGAAAAGGCATTTGATTCTATAAACATTTCTTCAGTGATTAAAGCATTGGATCATCAAGGTATAGATCCAGGATATTGTCATATTTTAAAGAATATTTATAAAAATGCAACAGCAACAATTAGATTACATAATGATACTGGGAAAGTCAACATTGAGAAAAGTGTAAGACAAGGTGATTCCATATCTCCAAAACTTTTTACAGCAGTGTTGCAAGAAATATTTTGTGGATTAAAATGGGAAACTAAAGGAGTGAAAGTAAATGGAGATTATTTAAGTCATTTAGATTTTGCAGATGATATAGTTGTTTTTGCAAATAATGCTTCAGAGCTGCAGGAAATGTTGCAGGAGTTATCAGATGAAAGTAGGAAAGTAGGACTAAAGATAAATGTTAAAAAGACTAAAGTAATGTTTAATCGATTTGCTCAAAATATGAAAATAAAGATTGATTATGATGAATTAGAAGAAGTTAACAGTTACAAATACCTTGGTCAGATTATTAATACAGATGGAAACATAATGGATGAAATTAATCATAGAATTAAACTTGGTTGGAGTGCTTTTGGTAGAAATAACTTGATACTAAAAGGAAATATGCCTATGTGTTTGAAAAGAAAGGTTTTTAACAAATGTGTTTTACCAGTTCTTACTTATGGATCTGAGACTTGGACACTTAATAGAAGAGCAATACAGAGACTCCAGACCACTCAAAGAAGTATGGAGAGATGCATGTTGGGAGTAACAAGAAGAGATCAAAAACGCAATGTATGGGTAAGAGAACAAACAGGTGTTACTGACCTCATTGAAAAAATTAAAAGATTGAAGTGGAGTTGGGCTGGACATATTGCTAGAAGATATGATAATAGATGGACAATTGAAATCTTAAACTGGATTCCAAGAGATTGTAAAAGACCCAGAAAGAGACCACATGTGAGATGGATGGATGAAATAAGAAAGTATGCAGGGGTGATATGGAGAAGAGAAGCTAAATATCGGAGAAGATGGATTAAACTTGGAGAGACCTTCATCCTGCAATGGACTGATAATGATTGATGATGATGATGATGATAAATTAATTTTTTACCATGGTATTAGAAGGCATCCTATTCCTATTAATATTGATAAAAAAATTTCTTTATTATCTAGCAATAGAAATCCTTTATTAATGAATGCATTGGTATATTTAATCAAAATAATTAATAGTAGTTAGTTAATGATTTTATTTGTTCTAATTTATATAAAAATTAAAATATGTGAATTAAAAAGTTTAATTTTTATGTATATAGACGAAGTTTTTGCAAGCAAACAATATAGTAGCATAGTTTTAAATTCATAAATAGTTATGAAGAAGTATACTTGGCATCATTTTTGTTTACAAGATTAAGCACACGTTTAACTTTGGCTTAAGCCCAACATTTATATTATATTATATCAAATGTTAAAAACCAAGTACGTTCTTGGTGCAGTACATCAGATTCAGACTACAAAATAATTAAGTGGGGAAAAAAACATTATATAGGAACAAAAATTTTGGATATGATTGTTGTTTTAAGAATATTACCATTATACATAATGAATCAAACAATTGTAAAAGAAAAATTAAACAAGCCAGGTCTATTGCTAATTTTGAGAATATTTTGAATCAGAGATTTAGTAATATGCAACTGAGCATGTTGTGGAATTTTGGCATTAAACAATGTTGTTTTTATTTTAATTTTAATAATTGATTTGCCAGGAATACATTCAGCTATAAATATTAATAATTAATAAAGTAAGTCATATATAATGTGACATTACTTTTATAAGCTTGTAGTTACAAAAATGCAATACAGAGAGCGTACCAATAGCTCAAACAAGCTCAAAGATTATGTTGTGGAAATGGGATGGAGCAGAATATGGAAAAATTTAGAGTGGGGAATGAAAAATAAAGTGGCTAACAGGTTTATCTGGGCATAATTGCTGACATATTCTTGACTTCGTTTAAGGAGAAGCCACATCATATCACATCTTAATTAATAAGTGCGATATGAGAAAATATTTAAAATCTCTATCCAGAATACTCTCATCTCCAGACCAACTGGTTTTGGGTCTGGAGATGAGAATGTTCTGGATAGAGATTTTTTAAATATTTTCTCATACCGCACTTATTAATTAAGAGCTTGTTTGAGCTATTGGTACGCTCTCTGCATAGCTATAAATATTTTATAAAATATTTCATTCTGTTGTATACATTGATGTGCACCTTTCTTACTTTTTGATTGTAGATTTAAATATATTTTTAATCAGATATATGTGTGATTTATAATTTTATTCACATTTAGTTGCATATGTACTTGTAGTGCAGTGTTTAAAGGGTAAGTCTATTAAGCTGATGGCCTAAAATCATGATTTGACCAAAAAATCCAAGATTTTTTTAAGATTAGTAAAAAGTTGTCTTATAACTAGTTCAAGTAACTTTTCTTAGATGGAAGATTAAGTAAAAAAATAAAAGAGAAAATTATCTACTTCTTTAGAATTTCCAATCTTTGTAGCAAGGTTGAAAATTGCCTATAAATTATTTAAAACAATGACATTATTTTATATATACATCATATAGTTTGATTTACAAGTGTCAAACTTTCTGTGTTCAATCACTTCAGACAAATATATTAATGATTATTATTATTTATTAATCTAGAATTTATCCTAGTCTATAGCATCATCATCATCAACCATTATCAATCCACTGCAGGATGAAGGTCTCTCCAAGCTTAATCCATCTTCTCCAATCTTTAGCTTCTCTTCTCCACATCAACCCTGCACATTTTCTTATTTCATCCATCCATCTCACATGTGGTCTCTTTCTGGATCTTTTACTATCTCTTGGAATCCAGTTTAAAATTTTAATTGTCCATCTATTATCATCTCTTTTAGCAATATGTCCAGCCTAACTCCAATTTTTTAATTTTTTCAATGATGTCAGTCACACCTGTTTTTTCTCTTACCCATACATTGCATTTTCGATCTCTTCTTGTTACTCCCAACATACATCTCTCCATACTTCTTTGAGTGGTCTGAAGTCTCTGTATTGCTCTTCTATTAAGTGTCCAAGTCTCAGATCCATAAGTAAGTCTATATACAAACTTTAAATCTAAATTAAACATTAATATATCTGCTTTATAATTAAACATAATTAAATAAAATAACTCAGCATTTTTATATATAATAATCTCACTTTACCAAATAAAGACATATGAAAATGAAAATGACTAACCAAATCGCATTCTATGCTGAACCAGCAGAATTTTTTTTATACGTCAGTGATTAACAAATGATGAGAATTTCATTTAATTAGTCATAAGCATACATATTCATTGTTTAAACTTTCCATATGACTTTAGTATAGAGATTGAGTGGCAAATTACTCAAAATCCATTGCCAGAAGTTAAAAAATACTCTGAACTTTAGATGATGAAACATGATGTGATCTTCAGAACAAATGACGAACAAGTATATTTTGTTATAATTCCTTTCCATATATTTTTTTAAATACAGTATATGGTTATTAGTATATATACACACCTTATCACAAAACGGTAAATTAGTGATTAGAGTTTCTGTAAATATTTTTTCATAGGGTTAAATTCTACTTTATTCAAATAGCAAAATAAAAAAATTACGTTTTTATTATTATTTCTTTGGAAATAACGTTAAATTGAATTGGATATAAAAATAACAATCCCAAAATGGCTTTATCTCAATTAAATTAAATATTATGATTGGTAATATAAACGTGATATCTATCACGTGCTTTATTAATATTGACAAGTCTGACATGTTTCTTTTATCAGTTTATTGTAATAAATGCGGTTTGGGGTTTACTTTAGTTACAAATCAGTAGGTGAAAAACCTAGTGAGTCACTATGAAATGAAGCTTAAACAAGCGCCTTCTTGTGTTAAATAAATAAAATTATAGAGCGGTCTGTGATATACTTTTTTAAAAAGGTATTTATATTTTTATATCGTAATAAGTTAACAAAAGAAAAATAGCTACGTGTGATCTTTAACAGATAAATAGATAAGTTGATTTGGAGTTGAAAAAGTAGAGTAAAGAAGATAATTTTTAAATGTATATTGTATTAGGCTTTTATATATATATGTGTGTGTTAAATATATATATATAATGTGCTTAAAATTAATTTATTACCATAGCTACTATATTAATTTTTTTCAAAAAGATGTATAATTTATATCAGAATTGATAAAACTCTTACGCTGTAATAAATAAGTGAATGGTTTATTGCTCAGGAGGTTGCAAGTTTGAACTCCAAAATTAACAGTGTTGACGCCATAATCCCTCAGTTTGCAGATCTCCACCTATATCAATACAATCATAATCATGGATTCTGAGCTGTTGTGATGTGATGTACCATGACTTCTCCTTAAACAGAGTCAGGAATCTCTCAGCAACTATGCTCAAAGAAACCTGTTAGCCACTTTACCTTCCCATTCCATTCCCCACCAAAGCTTTCCCATAATCAACTCCATCCCATTTCTACAACATAATCTTTGTCAACTCTATGGCCTTTATATCTAAATCCCCCCTTATCTTTTCCCAATCCCAGCATAAAAACCAATAACCCACTTTCTGTATAATCACTTTGTTCATATTTATTCTCCCATAACTTTATTATTTGTACCCTTTCTGCTTTCAAGCATTTACATTCAATCAACAGATGCCTAATATTTTCTATATCTTCCTTACACAATTTGCAGACTAAATCACCCAAAATTTTCCATTTGTATGTATATTTTCTTGTTGCTAAAGATCCTGCTTGAGCCTTAAACAATAAGCTACTTTCCTTACTATTATCATAAATTAACTCGCACCCAATGTTCCATTTACTTTTATATATATTTAAACTCTTTACTCTCCATACTAGTTCTCCATCTCTCTAACTCCCTATTTTTTATTAATGCATCTATTCTTTTATCCCATTCCTTACCACTATAACACTCAACAATCCTCCTAACACAATCATCCCACCTTTATACAAGTATACTGATATAAATTCTTTATCCAAATTCTTTGCATACCACATTACCTTTCTCACCCATCTTGTTGCCTGCCCTTTACTCATAACCCAATTAAATACTATTTTGGCTATTAGATTCATTGATCATGGCTCCAGTTCTGTTATGTGAAGTGCTCAATTTTTTTATGAACTTCCAATTTATACTCTATTTGATTATTTTTTATTCGTAATTAAAACTCTTCTATGTTTATAGAATAAAAGCTCAAAAAGTAAAAAAAAAAATATTGTAGTATTATATATCAAAAATTAAAAAAAAAAATCTAATCCTCTCTTAATAATAGCACTCCTTAAATATTCTTAGTCAGTGTTTTAGTCAAAAGCCGCTTCAAGAATATTTAATGCTTAATAAAATCTTTAAAAGAAATCAATCGTGTGTGTGTGTGTGTATATATATATATATATAATCAGTTGCTTGTAAAATTAAGTAATATTCATACACTAAAGGGACAATCTAAATACAACAATTTATTCAATTTTATCATTTGAAGTATTTTTTAAGCTGGTAATTGATCCTGGAACCTTCAGTTTTTGAATCATCTGCTCTCATATCTAGGTTACTACAGCCCACTTATATAATCTTATTCTTGCAAGATAATATATATATATGTATATTTGTGTACTTAACATTTGATCTTGCAAGATAATATATATATATGTATATTTGTGTACTTAACATTTGATACTATAAAACATGAGACCATTGTGAATATGTCAAATTTAATTTTATATGTATATATTGAATGGCAAATGTGTAAAAGTAATTAGAAAGATTCACATTTGTTAATTGTGTAACTAAATTAAGAGCCATCAAAATTTATTTTTGATATACACCCAGGTCTCATTTTATGCGGATTTATTTAATGTGATTTTGAAGTTATGCAATTCATGTTTCTTCTTAATATCTTTGTATGTGGTTTTCTTTTATGCGATAACAATTATTAGATCAGAAGTCGAGCTCCAATAATGTGCTATTACTTTAAATATTATAAATTTCATACACTCATGTCATATTTAAAGTAATAGCGCATTATCAGAGTTCGACTTCTATCTAATAATTTCAATATTTTCAGCACTTTATAATAGTACTGTAATAGATTTTATGCAATAAAGAAGTTCATAATTCACTTAAAATCATGATTTCCTCAGTTTATATACACGCATTAAATTTTACAAGATTATAATGTAAATCTGTTCAAACGTTATAGATGCCTATGCTATGCATGTTATTGTTTTTGCATTTTGAATCACATTCTATTTTTGCTTTTTAAAAAAAGAGTATGTAATCAATTAATCATTTAGTGTCCGCAAGTTTATTTTTAAAAGGTGAGTAACAGCATTGGGCACAATTAAATTTGACAATTAAAAATTAAAATCTGATTTTTAATTGTAATTAACAATTTAAAAATTACATAATGTGATCATAAAACAATGAAATTTTATTTTTAAACAGAATTGAAAATTAAAAAATTAAAGACAAAAATAAGAATTTAATTTTTAATTGTTAGTTTTAATTAAATTTTGCTCAACAGTGGTGAGTAGGTGTCTTTTTATTATCATAAGTCTAAGTTTTCATTTTTATGTTAAACTTTTAGTTTATCCTAATGGAGAGGAAAAAATACCCAAGAAAATGAATTTCTTTGGAAACAAAAATTTCAATTTTAGATCACTTAGTGAAATGGGAAGGATCAACAGTGATTGGAAAACATTTTAGTTTGGGTGAATCCACTATAAGAGCAATTTAAAAAAATGAAGTTGGTGCTAGTTGTATTTCCTCTTGTGACAAATCTTATGTCTCAAATAGTGATAATGATTAAAATACCATACATGTATGAAAAAAAAGTAAAATACTGTAAATTATGCATAAAAATATATTGTTTTGAATAAAATTAAATACTGTAGTTAATAAAAAGTAAAGAAAGTTTGTCTTGTATCAATTTTTTTCAAATTTGAAATTTTTTATTAGGCATATTTTATTTCCTTATTTTTTTAATACGAAATTTTAAAGTAATTTTACGTTATTGCTTTGCTTTTATGAGATTTTTGGAAAATTAAGTACATATCCCCCATTTTTCAAGGTAAATTAATCTATTTTTGTGCGATTTCTTTTGTGCACATTTTCTGAGGAACCTATCTACCACATAAACCGAGATCCAGGTGTATTTAAAATCTAGTTATCATGTAAAGTCTTTTAACATTTAGTAATTATTTATCAAGTAAAATATATATTATAGATATAAAATCTTTTCATAACTAAAATCTTACTTTCTTTCCTCTTAATTAATGAATATTTACAGTCAAAATATAAAATGTCAAGTTATAATATAATATGACAATATGTAATATTCGATAAATGTACCTGTACTATTGTTGTTCTTGTTATTATTATTATTACTATTAATATTATCACTATTATTATTATTATTAATAAAAACATTACTCAATTAAATTATATATATATGTGTAATTATATAACTGAATATTTGTAAATACAGTAACTAAATAATTAAAAATTTTATCCACTTAGGAGCACTTTTGATTATCTCAGTAATCTGTGTCAACTAAAGCAATTCAAAGCTTTAGTTGACACAGATTATTGAGATAATCGAAAGTGCTCTTAAGTGGATAAAATTTTTAAATATTTAGTTAGAGTATTTACAAATATTCAGTTATATAATTACGTATATTGCTTTAAAAATACAGACATCGAATAATTATATATATATATTATAGTTACTTTCAAACATGAATAACTGATTTTGCATTTTAAAATAGTTTTTAAATTATAAACAACAAATTAATACTTATCAACCAAGTATGTTACTTTAGTTAAAAATATTTATTTATTCTGAACCTGCATATTTTAATTATATAATTTTTATAAATAATATAAATTTAAAAAAAATTTAATTGATTAAAATATGCTTTTGTAACTTTTTATATTACTGCATATATTTTTATACGTATTGAATAAAATATATAAATAACAATAAAATGTACATATAATTACATAATATTTCGATAGGTATATTCATAACAGATTGCAGAAAGTAAATATAAATGAAACTATATAAAGTAGCAAAAATTGACCAAACATTTTTTATGGCTAAATTTAATGAAGCACATAATCAGACCACTTCCATGTCAAATATTAAGTATTGGATGTCTTTGAAAAAATTTAACTTTATTTAACTTTTCCAATTACATTCAACTATTAGCAATAGCACACAAGTTAGTATATGCCTTACATTTCAAGAGGTATTATTCTCCTTTCTTTTTCACCAGTGCCAGTACTTACATGGAAATAGAACCTGGACTCTTAAATTCTTAATATTTATTTGTTTAAGATAACACTCTAACCAACTGAGCCATCCTACCAAAGGCAACTGACAGTAGAAATTTCATATATTTATGTATGAGGTTACTTCTGGTTGCTCCATTTTTTACTAAGAGCAAGGTTGATTAGTGGTTTTTATATATATTATGTTTAGTCACACTAGTTTGACTTATATCAACCAGTGTAACTATACATAATGTATTAAAACCACTAATCAACTTTTCTCTTAGGAAAAAGTGGAGAAATTAGAAGGAAACTTATAGATAAGTATATGAAATTTATACTGATTTTAGCCTTTGGCAGGATGGTTTAGTTGGTTAGAGCTTTACCTTAAAACAAATCAATATTCTTTCCCATGCATATACTGTCATTGGCCAGGCCATCAATATCTTAAAAAAAGAGGAAAATAATATCTCTCAAAACATTCTGAATGTACTAACCTGTGTGCTATTATTAACAATTGAATGTAATTGGAAAATTTAAATAAAGTTAAATTTTTCTAAAGACATTTAATGTTAATATTAAATGATGGAAATAGCCCAAAATATAAATACAATTAAAATACCATCATCTCAAACTTCATGAAAACATAATCATGATGAATAATGGTAAATAGTCTTTTACTATTTACAACTAGACTTAAACACTTTACAACATAAAACTTTATGGTAGCCATAATCATCAAGTAAATGTAAATAACAATTATTACATGCACATAAACAATTTTTATATAACTAAGCTGAGTATACAACAAAGATTATTATTATTGTTTTATTAAATTAAGTGTTAAACCCTTATTTATTGATTGATATTCATTTTAGTTTAGTTGATTAATTTCATTCTGTTAAAATGATGCTACAATTTTCAGGCATTATTAAGTTAGTATTGTTCTTCCTTGGTTCATATTTTTATTCTGCTACAAATGGTGACCAAATTGGACTATGACTTAGGACACAATATGTCTCACAATTTTATTCTGTTATAAATACCATTCAAGTTCAGAGAATATTTTTGTTCAGTTGCAAATGGCGACCAACAATTGGGTTATATTTTCATTCTGATTATATTAAAGTTTTCCATTTCCCATTATCATTATAATTATTCAGTTAAAAATAGCTCCCAAATCTGTGAGGCATCAAAAGAAAAGCATGCCCTCATTTTTATTATGTTACAAATGGTGTCCCAATTCATGGTGCATTATTAAACCAAGACCATTTTTAAAAGATTTATTAGACTTTGGATTTACATGTTTACATACAGTGATAAATTGAAATGTAAATTAGCAATCAGGCTAATGTACATGTGCTTTACAGATAACTATATGTAAATAATACTAACATTCTCAAACACAAGATAAAGTCTTTAGAAAAGGTAGAATGAATCCATCTAATTTTTCGACCCAAACGTTTAAGTATGGGCAAATCTTAAGTGTTTGGATATGGGAGTGTGACAATATTAAACAGTCACTTTAAATTACTTTAATATGCTTGGATGAATGAGACTTGTGAAATTATTTAAAGTTTACTATACGTCATTCTTGATTGAAATTAAACATATATATAATTAAGTTTAATATTGTCACACTCTCATATCCAAACACTTAAGATTTGCCCATACTTAAACGTTTGGGTTGAAAAGTTAGATGGATTAAAGCGCATGTGCATTAGCCTGATCACTAATTTACATTTCAATTTTTCAACATAGCGCTGTATAAATAAATACTTAATTATATACAATGATAAACTAAATTTGTCTATGATTCATAATGCATATTTTGATTTTAATGTAATTTTACACCATAGAACTTCATTATCTTGGAATAAATTTTTAAACTGACATGGTCACATGATATGATATACAATGATATACTTATGATATTAGTAAGCACACTATGTTACAACCATATGACAAAAAATAATAGAGTCATTTTCATCAGTCACCCAAATCCATTCAACGATTGACTGTTGACCATAGACCCACATCACAATACACTAAAGAACCCAAGAAGAGAGTTATTTCTAACTCAAACCTGAATTGCAATGGCCGAAATTCTCAAAGATTTGCAAGTCCAAACAGTAAGAGTCCATAAAAAATCTGTTCATACATGTTCTGTGGCTGGTGTCAGTGAAATGCCCACTGTCCAGGCCCTTCTCTGAGATGCTATAGACCACTTAGTCATCCCAGAGTAAATTGCATGCTGAAGCATTCCTTCTATAATTACCCTATCCTTGATTAAAATTCTTAGAAAACTCCACTGTGACTCACATTTAATATCTTCCACTTTTATATTCAAAGTGATGACAAGTTGCAACCATACTTCAAATCTGTTCTTCCTCATCTACCTTTATATTTATTATCGATCACTAGGTATTGATCTTGGTCAAAGTAAACATTGAAATCTGTTTCATCTAGCTCGTCAAAACCTGTGGTTTTTAGATTGCCCTGTTCTAGATTCAAATTGTCAATTTCACAATTCTTATGTTCTCATGTCTCAGATATTTATTCTGTCACAAATACTGCAACCAACTCAGGTGCAAACAAAGACTGAAATCAGAGAGGTCAGAGTCTTATACATATTGGTAGAAACATAAAATTACATTTTGTGTACATAAATAATTTGTTTGGATCATAAGGGAAAAAATATTTTGTATGCTTAAAAAAAAAGAATTTAATTATTATTGTTGTTCTCTCACAGCAGTTTATCAATAACTGGAAGGTTGAATGAATTAATATTTTATGTCAAATAATAAAATAATTTAAAGTATTTTCATAATTTGTTTTGGTTGAAGAAAGGATATTATTTTGCTATAAAAAAATAACGAATATGAAAACATTTGTATTGAAACGTTGTCAGAACCTGAAGATGTTAGTCAAAGAATGTTTAGGAAATTGATTGAAAGATGGAAGTCCAAAATAGAGAAATGAATCATAAATTATAAAATATGCTTAATAACGTAAGAGAAGATATTCATAAAAAAATGAATGTTAAATTTGAGATTCAAAAAAGAGAAAAAAAATTAAGAGAAGATATAAGTAGAGAAAATAAAAAATTAAAATAAGATATAAATAATAAGTTTGAAGTCCAAAGTAAAGAATTAAAAGAAGATATCAGAGAATTGAAGGTAGAGTCTGGACAATTCAAAAAATAAGCAGGACTGGTTTAAAATTCAATTAAATGCCATGAATGAAATTTGAAGAATTAAAATACAATTTGGGTGTTAAATTAAGGGAATCTGATGATAAATATAACAGTAGGTTTAATAAATTGAGAGACAAATTGGATATCACAAGAAAGGTTGGAAGTCAGTTTTGAAAATTTAAATATGAAATTAAATATGTAAAGTTGGGCATAAAGAGTTGAAGAAAAAGTATATAAAAATTGAGAAAGCTTATAAAGATGATCAGGAAGCATCAACATTAGAAGTAAATAATAAAAAAATAGAATTGAATGATATACAAAATCACATGAAAGTAGAATATAAAGAGGTATGTTAAAAACATAAGAAGGCTAATAATGAAATAAAGAAGTTGCAAAAAGTATGCAAGGAATCACAGGATGATTCAAATGACATGCAAGAAGAATTAAACAGTATTGAGCAAGTAAGACCAAGAGTAGTGGAATACTTATCAATTGTCATTACAGGAATTAGAAAGCTGTAATAAAAAGCAGGAAGAAATTTACAGTAAGAAGATAATAATAAATTTCTAGAACAAGAGAGATACATAAACGTTTTGATGAGAAATAGATAATTATGAATAATAAGATGTCTATGATGTTAGAAGATAGGATGTTAGAGATGAAGAATACTCTTGTCAAACATACTGATGATTATATAGAGAAGGCATATAAACATGCATGTTCTGTTGATAATTTCCTATATTCATTATGATATATCATTGCTGTATGGTGAGGAGAATAGTAAACAGATGTGTAGTTCAAAGAAAATGAAAGATTAAATAATGAATGGAAATATAGTTAGATTTATAGTTTAAAGTTTTTAAAGGGAAGTATGATGGGAATCCTATAGAGTATTTAAGTGCCTTAGATAATCTGTTCTCATTTAGGCATTTAAGTGAGATTGAGAAACTATAGCAAGTAATCACTTAAGTCAATCCTCAAAACATTGATGGAAATTACTGTTAACAAACCAGAAATTTATGGGGATTTTAGGTACATCCTAATGAATAGATTTTGTGAGGAAAACAAGCTTGACAACATGAAGTATCAGATTAGTCAGGATAAGTATAGTTCTAATAAAAGTAGTTATATTTAATTCTTCTGAATGCAGGTGACTAAATTGAAAATGCTGATCACATTTCCGTTATCAGAAAACCAAATAATTTGAATAATCAGGAGAAAGTTGCTGAGGAACATTGAGCAAACTTTAATTGCTGCTGACAGACATTCTATCTAAGAAGTATCTGAAATACTGAGATGCACAAGGCAAGTGAAGTACCTGTAGAAAATAATCATAGACATGAAAATAATGTTTCCCCTATTAAATTTCGTAAAAGCAAAAGAAATAGAGAAAATAGAGTGAATAGATTTTATGTTCATACATAAGAATCAGTAAAAGTAATCATAAAAATTATCATAGAAAAGTGTGTGTGTGCAACAGGAAGTTATACTGTTGGCATATCACAGAATACATATGTAAAAATGTATGGTGCTAGGCCTAAAACTAATCCTTTAAATTAAAATAGACCTCATTGAAATGTTCCTCACTGCAGGAGCCTAATAGCTTCATAAATTTAGAAAGCAACAATATTATTAATTATTTAACCTCATTGAATTTTGAAATTGAAGATGATGATTATGATAGAGCAATAGAAGACTATGTAGATAAGATTTGTTTAGAAATTAGTATGGTTCAATAATGATACTGGATTCAGGAACCAAAATTTGATTATATTGGAATGATTGCTTATTAAACTTACTGAACCACACTTTGAAATTCTTATGCTACTATTGAGGCAGTATCAAGTTACTATGGTCAATGGTTATAAAGCAAAATTGTTTGCTCAATAGGTGTGGCTAATTCAATAACTGTAGAGCAAAATATTTTTGATCATGTCTGAACTTATTTATGAGGTTATAATAGGATCTGACTTCATGAATTAGTTTGGATGTATTATTGATTACATTAATTGAGAATCCACCTTAAGAGAGAAAAGTTGTAAGTTTAATAGGGAGGTACCCATTCAAAATTTCTAATTTATTAGCCATCCAAATTAATTCTACAGAGTTATATATA
Source organism: Epiperipatus broadwayi (assembly GCA_028023455.1). Classification (NCBI taxonomy): domain Eukaryota; kingdom Metazoa; phylum Onychophora; class Udeonychophora; order Euonychophora; family Peripatidae; genus Epiperipatus; species Epiperipatus broadwayi. Next base: position 16,008,692 of record JAQFVV010006198.1, read on the forward strand.
TATATACAAATAATAATCTGTGAATCTACTGAATTGGATGACAACTTTAAAGAAAATATTTTCTAATCACTCAGTAGATACAAGAAGGTACTTTCTAAGAGACCTGGTGTGATAAAGAGGTACATAGGATATGCTTGAAGGACTAAACTCCTTTTAAATGCAAAAGCTATCATATCCTTCATCAGTACAAAACTGAAGTTCAAAGCAAATTGATCAAATGGTCAATTGGAAAATTATCAAAAAATGCCCCTCAACATATAATAGTCCATTGGCAGTCATCTATAAAATGAGTGAATCTGTACATATTTGCTTAGGTGGGAAATTGTTGAATCAATTAATAATTCCAGAGTGTAATGTCCCTCCTACCCTGCATGAATTACTAATTAGATTTAAAGACAAAAGGATATTTTCTACAGTTGGCAGGTATACTTGCATGGTAATGATCAGAAGTATATGGCATTTAAGTACAAAGGCTACTCATATGATTTTGATAGAATGCCTTTTGGACTTGCAAACTGTGGAGCTGGTCTCCTTAGATGTTGGATAATGCATTATCTGATGAAATCAAAGGCACTATAACTATACATGCAGATGATGTAGTTAGTACTTGCTTCAGAAATCATTTTGGAGTATTTTCATCATTTAAATCTATTTTTAAGAGAATGTGAAGAAAAAACATGACAAGATAAATTTAAAAAAGAGTAGAGTAGCTGTGGCTCATTGTAAAATCTGATGGGATAAAACTGCATCCTGATAAAATTAAATCTATTCAGAAATTTTTCTGCTCTGGAAAATAAAAATCAATTATGTTCTTTTCTTTGTGTTTGCAATTTTTACCATAAACTTTATGAGAATTTTGCTTATGATACTATTTATTTATCAAAACTGTTAAGGAAAGATGAAAAATGAAAATGGACTGAAAACCACTCTATTGAATTTGAGAAAGTAAACTAATTTTTTTTTAAATACTAATCTTATATTATCCTAATTTTCAAGAAATATTTTATGTGCAAACAGACAGTAGTAGATATAGTCTAGGATTAGTGTTATTCCATTTGGACCATGAAAAAAACCCTGTGCCTTATATTTCTTGAGTAGATTGTTGAAGGGTACAGAATTGCACTATATCACCACAGAAAAAGAATCTTTAGCTGCACTGTGGGCTTTACAGAAGCTCCAACAATATCTATTTGGGTCTGAAATAATATTTATTACAGATCACAAGAGTTTAGAGTTTATTAATTGGAGCTATTTGAATAATAAAAGACTGGTTAGGTGAAGATTATTCCTTCTGCAATTCAATTATAGAACACAGTATTGTAAAGAAAAAGATAACACTGTAGCAGATATTCTAAGTAGATATCCTGTCAAAACAGATCCATGTCATGTAAGTATAGATAATATTTTCATCATGGTTATCTCTATGGGAGTTGATGGATTTGTTTTGAAATGATTTAAAGAACTTATCAGCTTTAGAACTACAAGATTCAAAATTGAATGTCATTATTCAATATTTGAATGAGAAGATAGAATCGGTGACTATTAAAAGAATAATTAAAAATAAAGGGGTATTAAGATATAGGTTAACTTAAAATTTGTTACATTATAAAATTAGGATAGATCATGAGCAATCATGGAGAATAATGGTCCCATTGTGTATTAGAAATCAGCTAATTAATTTCATGCATTGTCTTTATGGGTATTACAGTCCCAGAAAGGTTATATATGCTATGTGCAATCTACGCTACTGTCCTGGACTATATATGTCCATAGTGAATAGCCTCAAATATTATGAGATCTCTTTAACAACAAAGTACTCTAACAAATCGCATGCTGGGACATTATGACCAATTTTACCTAGTCATACCAATGATCTTTTAGCCATAGATTTTTATGGACTTTTACCATTATTTAAGAAGTTTAAATTTGTTTTGGTTACTTAGGATGTCTTTTCTAAAATCATGGGGGCCTACCCAGTGATCCAAACCAGTACTAGAAATGTAATTAGATGTTTATAGGAATTGCAGTTTATAATGGTAGGGAAACCTAGGGCTATTTTGACAGATCATGAAATATCACTCCTGTTAAAGGAGTGGAAAGGTTGAATGAATGGCAGAATACAAAACATATTTTGTGTTCAATTAGGTGACCACAGTCTAACACATTCAAGAAAGTTATATGTCAGTTGGGTAAATTGCTTAAGATATACCTAGAAAACAACCACCATAATTGGGTAAATAGGTTGGAGGAAATGGTTCATTATATTAATATAATCCAAAACAAGTCAACTAAATTTATCCCAATGTTTCTGTATCTCGGATGTAGCAAGCCTACATTAATTAAGAATCCATTATCTACTATATCTGAAGAAGAGATAAGATATGATAGTGATCTATCAAAAACTAACAAAAATTTGACAGAAATGGGACAGAAAAGAATTGACTCTCTCATAAGCCTTATGTATTTAAAGCAGGAGATTTTATATTTATAAAAAATTCTTCAAGTCAGTGACTCAAAGAAATATAGATTAAAAAAGTTTTTAAACATTATATGAAAGATTGTACCAAATAAAAAGAATAGTGTGGGAGAAGGTATTTTTCTTAGAAATCTCTGAAGGTGAAAAAGGATGTCTTGATAAAAAAAGAAAAGTCTTAAAAATATAATTTACTTTATAGTATAATGAATGTTGCTTTACTGTTTGAACTTGAATCCTATATTAGTGACGATAATATGACTGCCCATGTTTAAAAATAAAAAATATATATATTTGTTTGTAATTTGGATTTGATTAAAATACAACATGATGAACGAAAGGCATTAGTAGTATTATTTTTGTTGTGAAGATACTTGATACCAGAACTAAATAATTAATGATAAAAATATAGTACTATAGAAGATATATGAAAAAAAGAGGGTATGATTTCTTAAATATTAGTGTTCAAAGCACCTTATGTATTATTTTGAACTGTTATGTAATTCTAACGTTAGGAATATTTTTAAAATCACTCAAATAAGTGAGATATAGAAATGTTTGCATACTAATAAATGTGTGATAAATGATAAAGACTTTTAGCCATTAGATGTTAGTTAGTAATAGTCTCAAATAATTTTAGTAGGAGTACTGAATAATTTGTTTTATGAATAAAATCCCTGGAACATAAGTTTATCTTCAAAGTTCAGTAATAGAAGTAATCTTAAAAGGAATACTATATTGGAAAAACAAGTTGGAAATATATTATATGAAAAAAACTTTACAAATGTTTTGGTGGTAGCATGGTAAGAATGATGAGTTAATTCATTTTAATGTAAAAACATTGAATATAGTGTATCATATTGTTTGTTTATAATAAATTTTAAGTTAACAAACATCACATGATCACCACTTCTTATGCTTGCTTATAACTGACATTAAAACAGGCAAAACTCACTATATGTATTGCCACACACAGCAAGCTAGAGTAATCAATGGATGCTGGAAGACTTGTGCATAAAATCCTCATCTAGTGCCTATTCATCCAATATTCCCAGACTAGTTTCTGGCTTGTGGCCTTCATCAATGAGAAGCCTTGGATATGACAGCATTGCACCTAGATCTTAGGTTCTAATGCATCCATTGATTACTGTAGCTTGCTGTGTGTGGCAATATATATATAGTGAGTTTTGCCTGTTTTAATAACAGTTATAAGCAAGCATAAGAAGTGGTGGTCATGTGATGTTTATTGGATTAAAACTAATCCTGCCTAATAGGATGGTGGTGGCTATGGTTATTAAAGAACCAAAGACAACAAAATATATAGGTACTGAACTGAGTTCAAACCTGTATGACTATATAAGCTACTTAGCTTGGATTGAAAAGATTAAGGTGTTTTCACTTTAAGATTCATAGTTTTGTAGTTAAGTGGAGATAAAAATGTGGCTGCTGGAGGGTTGCATTAGATTCTAAGATCTAAGTGCAGTGCTCTCAGATCCAAGGCTTCTCACTGATGAAGGCCACAAGCCAGAAACTAGTCTGGGGATATTGGATGAGTAGGCACTAGATGGGGATTTTATGCACAAGCCTTCCAGCATCCATTGATTAATCTAGCTTGCTGGGTGTGGAAATACGTATAGTGAGTTTTGCCTGTTTTAAATTTTGTTATATTATTGATAGGAGTTTATTGAAAGAGATAAAGATATAAAGGATTATTTTCAAATTTATAGTAAAGCTCTAGTAACTGTAATTGACAAGTTTTATGAAGGATAAAAAAATGATGATGTATAATTGTACTTTATAGAACATTGTTAATATAACACTAGGTGAGCCAATTCTTTGTTCACAATGATGTTTTTGACATATTGTTTACTAGAGATATACAATAAACAGAAATATATAGAGAAGATGAGAATAAAAGAGTGAACAAATTTTGGTCTTATTTTAGTGGGAATGCTGATGGAGTATTCAGGATTCATGAAGACTAAATTGTTAAACAATATATCAAAAAATGAGAAAAAAAGAGGAAGGAATAGACTTTAATATATATATTTGAGTGAAGATAGTTTTTTGTGTACATTAAAAGTAATAGTAAATTTACTGTTGTTAGTTTTAAAAAAATGTCTGTAAAGAGGAGATATTGTTTCTACTGAAATTTGAAATAAATTTCTATATGTGATGGAATGTTAGTCATAATTTTTTTTCTCTTCTAGTTTAATTTTAATGGTGAATATATTAACCTGAACAACATTGGACTATGTTGCTATGACAACATAAAAAATTGGAGAAAGAAATGTTCATAATTAATTGCAGTTTGTAAAAATTGTGAATTAACTTTATTAATTTTAAAAATAAATGTGTAGAGAATAAAATGTATATCCTTAATAAAATTATTATTTTTTATGTATATTTTCATTACTGCATTCACAATAATAGGTTAGGGTGTTGTTTATTTGTCAAATATTTTATTTAAAAGATATATGTAAAGTATTAAAGATTTTAAGACTTCTCATTTGACAATTTAATATACAAAATTAACAAAGCGTATGCCACACTTGAATGAGAAGCTATAAAGATACACAGAAATTATTACACGCTAAGCGCTTTTGAGGTCTTTTGCCTCATATTCATAGCGGTACTGTGAGCTGCAGAATGAAAAATAGGGCAAGGGAAGCTCACAGTACCGCTATGAATATGAGGCAAAAGACCTCGAAAGCGCTTAGCGTGTAATAATTTCTGTGTATCTTTATAGCTTCCCATTCAAGTGTGGCATACGCTTTGTTAATTTTGTATATTAAAAGATATATGTAAAAATGGTTTATTTCCATTGTAGTATGAAAAAATTTCTTTTCCTGAAGGTTTGTGCTGATGGTGTTTTAGTTCTATTTGTATATTGGACTATTTCTATCATCTAATATGAGTATTAAATATTTTTCAAAAAACATTCGATACTCATATTAGATGATGGAAATAGTCCAATATATAAATATAAATGAAAGAATGTAGTTTTAACTGCCTAATTTAGGTTGAAATAAAAAATCTTATTTGTATTTAAAAAAAAAAACACACACATATTTATATAATAATTGTAGAATATTTTTTTATTTGTTGTTATTATTGTGTAATAAGATTTTTATTTATGAGATACTGGCTAGAATAGACTAAAACGTTAATACAGAGTTTTGCTATGGTTCTCTTACATCAATAGAAAAAGTTTATATATAGATCTAAGCAGATTAAATGACCACTCTCATATGTTGTCTTCAATAGAAGTGAATCTAAGTTCCTTCATTGCTTAGTGTTAAAATTATATGATTATAAAAATGGATATTATGATGACCTGAAAGCAATAATGTTCAACTGTTGGCTTGTTAGGATCATTGAAGTTATGAGAGGTGATAATTTAGTAAAAATATGAAAATTAATTCTTAGCATTTTTAAAAACCATGAAATGTTTCTTTGTTTTAAAAATGGATATTACCTATTTTCAATAATTAAGTCTAAATACAAACAACAGAAAAATGTACACAAAGATTATGTTCCTCTGCTGTTATAATTTTATGAGCTTGAATTATTTATACAGAAGATAGAAATTGGTTCAATTTTCATCATGGATGATACCAGTAGCATCTTTTCCCTTGTAAAATTTTATGAATTAATTGCTTGCTAAATGAAAGAATCTCTCTATTGCATTGTCATAAATATAAATTAGTGTTTGCACACTTATAACATTATATAGATCAAATATCTGCTGAATGAAAACAATGTGGATATGTACTAAATGTCAGAATTAATAAAATGTTCTTCAAATCTCATAGCTTTTCTTGATATTTCTACTTTTTCTGTGATAATAAAACATCATTGTATTGTGGTTTAAGAAATAGACATTAAAACTGGGGTATTTTTTTGAAAATTCCATATTTAAAGCCTATTACTTCAGTCAATTGCTTATATTTATCATTATTAATTATTATTATATATATATTTGTTTTCATTTAAAATGTGTAGCATTTAATGATATAAATAGTACTATAATTTTAGGTTAAATAGTGATTTATTTATATACCTAAATATAAGAGAGTTATGACTTCCTAAGTTGAATTTATATTTTGCAGCATAGTAATTATTATTTTAATTTAAAATATTCACTTATTATTGATTATAAATTAACTCCAGATATGTCCTTATATTAAGAGTTCAAAAGGATCATATCATAATAATTATGTATTTTATTTTGTTCTCTTAAATTTATATTCACAAATAAGTAGATTTATATATATATATATATATTGTAATAGAACATTGTATCTAAATGAAGAAAGATGAAATTGTTCCAATTGTTGGGTGGCAAATGTAATAGAACATCTTATCCACATATGAAAAGATGCATCTGCCTTAAACATTAGGTGGCAAAATGTAACGTAATGCTTATCCATAACCACTAACCAATTAATTAATCGAACTCACATATGGCAATATTATACCTTGTAACCACCGATCAAATAATCAAGTTGCATGTTGCAAGGCACTAACATGTAATAGAACCTCTGGTTGCTCTAATGATGGATAACAACAAATGTAATAAAAAGCTTCCATTGGGATACCAAATGTAATAAAACATGGTATACGTACAAATAGAAATGAAATCACTCCAATAATTGTGGGTTAATTGAAATGGACAATTTATTTCCACCATCATGTATCTCAGGTTTGGATTATTTTTTGTTCAAAAATAAATATTGTAAAATATAACTAATTTCAACCAATGAATATAAAATACAATGTATTAGATTATGATGTTTAACTTTATTTGAACAAATTACTAATTTATAAAGTAATTTGTTAATAAATTATCTACACTACAGAAAATATATTACTACTCATATTGTTACTTCAGCTAGCCATATACAAAATAAACCTAGATACCAAAAAGCATTGACTAAGGTAAGTTAACTGGTTAATTCTCAGGGTAACTTAACTAACAATTTGATTATTTATTAAATATAGATTGGAACCAAGGGAATTTTGTTGAATCCAATATATGCCTGGGTCTTGTATTATGCAGATTTATTTAATGCGATTTTGAAGTTATGCGATTCATGTTTCTTCTTAATATCTTTGTATGTGGTTTTCTTTTATGTGATAAAAATTATTAGATCAGAAGTCAAGCACTGATAATGCACTATTGCTTTAAATATTATAAATTTCACACACTCACATGTCATATTTAAAGTAATAGTGCATTATCAGAATTTGACTTCCATCTATTAATGTCAATATTTTCAGCACTTTATAATAGTACTATAATAGATTTTATTCAATAAAGAGGTTAATAATTCACTTAAAATCAGGCTTTCTCCATTTTGGTTTACAAGGTTATAATGTAAATCTGTTCAAATGTTATAGATGCCTATACTATGCATGTTTTTGCATTTTAAATCACATTTTATTTTTGCTTTTTAAAAAAAGAGTACATAATCAATTAATCACTTAGTGTCCGCATGTTTATTTTTAAAAGGTGAGTAACAGCAGTGGACACAATTAAATTTGACAATTAAAAATTAAAATCTAATTTTTAATTGTAATTAACAATTGAAAAATTACGTAATGTGATCTGAAATTAATGCAATGTGAAACAATGAAATTTGATTTTTAAACGGAATTGAAAATTAAAAAATTAAAGGCAAAAATAAAAATTTAATTTTTAATTGTTAGTTTTAATTAAATTTTACCCAACAGTGGTGAGTAGGTGTCTTTTTATTATCATAAGTCTAAGTTCTTATTATTTTAAACTTTTAGTTTACCCTAATGGAAAGAAAAAAACACCCAAGAAAATGAATTTCTTTGGAAACAAAAATTTCAATTTTAGATTGCTTAGTGAAATGGGAAGGATCAACTGTGATTGGAAAACATTTTAGTTTGAGTGTATGTACTATAAAAGAAATTAAAGAAATGAAGCTGGCACTAGTTGTATTTCCTCTTGTGATGAATCTGATATCTTACTAGTTCACAAATGAAACTGCATATCATCAAATAGTGATAATGATTAAAATTCCGTACATGTATGAAAAAATGTAAGTTACACAGTAAAATATATTGTTTTGAATAAAATTAAATACTGTAGTTGATAAAAAGAGTAAAAAAAGTTTGTTTTGTATCAATTTTTTTCAAATTTGAAATTTTTTATTAGTCATATTTTTTTAATGTGAATTTTAAAGTAATTTTACATTGTTGCTTTGCTTTTATGCAATTTTTGAAAATTACAGTACCTATACCCTATTTTTCAAGGTAAGTTAAGTCTATTTTTGTGTGATTTCTTTTGTGCATGTTTTCTGAGGAAACTATCTACTGCATAAAATGAGACCCAGGTGTATATGTTTATAAACGAGATTATATGTGATTTAATATTTCAATTAATGATGGCTTATAAAAATAATTAACTAATACACAATATTACAATTTAGTTGATGGATGAATTTTCCAAATTAATTAATAACTGCTTCACTAAAAAGAGAAAAGACAGATATTAATAAATTTTAAATGAAAACTCAGTCATTTTTTATATAAAACAAATGATATAAGCTTTATTCCAAGATTGTGATTTGATATTCTGAAATAGCATAAATATATATGTGAAAAACACAAAAACTGATTTGATTTTCAAGAGTTCAATTTTTTTTTAAATTTAAATCAAATAAAAGATTTACTGATAATAAACACAAATTGAAGCTTATATTTTGCATAGGAATTGTATAAAACTGTTGTAAAAATAAATCAGTCAGTCAATAAATAAATTATTTAGTAGTATCTTGTTAAATTAATAATTTAGATTATAGATGTATTTCTTTAAAGCTGAATCGACCTACAAGATGATACAAAAAAAAACAATGTTAAAAGCTTTTTCTCAATATGCTATAAGGATTTATTTATTTTACTTTACTTTGAACCACATCTTTTATGTGAACATTAACTACTTGAGCTTCTTATTAATATAAGGCTTATATCCTAGCCTGCAAAGTTCAACATCTACTTCATAACTTTATCAACTCAAGGCTTTATTAAATGCCTAGCACAAATATATATATATATATATATATCATATCATATGGGCCGTTATGTATAGGCAAAATATATATATAAAAGATAACTTCTATATAACAGACATATGGGATATTAATCTATAATTCTAATATTTATTACTATAACTTGATCCATACTTTTCATAATACATCTAACACTACAATTAAAATAATTGAAGAGTTAAGACAATTATTAAATAATAGAATTTGCAAATATTATTCTATTATATTTTGCATATTTATATATAACTCCTATACAAATAAATGTACTTTATTTGTTTTCCTATTTAATTTATACATGACATTTATCATTTAATGTATATATATATATAACGTGGATAAAATACAACCATTTGGTGATACTAAAAGTGTAGTATTACATTCATTATTTTAACTTGGCATTTAATAATCTATTTGACAATTTAACATAAAAAAATATATCTGACAAAACAAATATATATATATGTATATTAAAAATTGATTTTTATTATTATTAATAAGTCTAAACATTCAAAAGGAAAATTATAAGTTAGTCTTAGACATCACATATGTATATACTCTTTATCTAAACTGCTTTAAACACTTTTTAGAAAAACTCTTTATTTGTACATATACATACACCTACGTTTTGACTGCTCTGCAGTCTTCTTCAGAGCAAGTTTATTTTTATCTTCTAAATAAAAAAATAAACTTGCTCTGAAGAAGGCTGCAGGTCAGACAAAATGTAGGTGTATGTATATGTACAGATAAAGAGTTTTGCTAAAAAGTGTTTGAAGCAGTTTAGATAAATTGTATTTATAGGATATTATGGCAAAAATTAAAAAAAAGTGTGATTTTGGTAATATTTATGTATATACTCTTGTAAAGATAAATTTTAAAGTTTTATAAAATAAATAAATAAAAGTTTTATAAAATAAATAAATAAAAGTCAACAAATGAATGAATATTGAATAATTTTAATTACCACCATAACTGCAAATGCTACCAATATTTTCAGTTTTTTGTTTACTTTAAAAATATTTGATCTCGGCTCCATTCCATAATATATGAAATAACTTTAAATATGTATACATATTAACAATGCACGAATTTATAGATTTTTCTTTGGTTGAAGTAATTAATTCCTGATATTTTCTTTATATTCAGCTATAGAAATAAATCGATTTGGATATTAAGCTTACGATCATTAAAAAAAACTTAAGTTAAAAAAAAATATAGCTTTTTTTTTAAGGTTTGTTTACAAATGCAGGTTAGATATTAAGCTGCATATTTTACTGGACTCCAATAATAAAATAAGACAGGCAAAAAGAGCATAAATTGTCCTGGAATAGTAAAATTCACATAGCCAATTATTTTGATGTTATTATATTGATATCCAAAAGAAGAATTTGTGGAATAGACAAAATAAAGTTATGGCTTCTTTCTTTTCTATTTTATAGTAATCATATTCTGTGTTTCTATAGTAATCTTTTTCCTATTATTACAATCCACATGCCGACTTAAAAAATCTTTAATACTGCTGATTGTTGATTTTAAAATATTAAGATGAAAAAAAAATGCTAATAATAATAACACACACACAAAAAAAATATATTACATAAAAATGTATTTTTGCAGTTGACAAAATAAATAAATAAATAACAAACAATAACATTGTATCCCAAATAATTACCAAAAATAAAATATAATCTAATTATAGCTAGCAATTTAGATGCTATTGCTTACAATTATTTATATATACATACATATGCGAATTTATATTTGTCACCATTGCCATCAAAAACACACTAGTGCAAAACAAAGCATATACCTACAATAAATAAAAAAATGAACCACATAACAATAACAACAATTAACAACAATAACAACCTAAATACAAATCCTTACATAAAAACCAAATCAAAGAGTTTTTTAAAAAAACCTAAATGGCACTTTAATGGAAAGGGTGGATCTTTTCCATTCTTTACAATATATATGTATGAAAAACAAAAAAGCAAGTTAAACTTGCCAATGCTTGTATTTATGATCAACAGATGGCGTTTTACCAAAAACACTGTCAAAGCGTGTTTGTTTACATAAACATCATAGTAAGCATTCACTACCACTTTCATTAGTTCTACCTTCAGATCATGATTTCAAGCTGATTTTGCTATCATCAGTGAAAGACAGGAAATAAACCTAGCTATAAACACTAAACTCTGAGCATTTATGAAACAATTTCTATTCAGCTTGCAAGCATGAATTTTTTAGACATGTAATGTCTTCAAAATCAGCATAGCAAGCCAGATAGCTACATGGGTCTGATATCAGTTCAGTATCTCCACATAGTAGAAGCCTCTGCAATATATATCATTGCAAGAAAAAACTTCAAAGGTACATTTATGAAAAACAAAAAAGCAAGTTAAACTTGCCAATGCTTGTATTTATGATCAACAGATGGCGTTTTACCAAAAACGCCATCAAAGCATGTTTGTTTGCATAAACGTCAGAGTCAGCATTCACTACCTCTTTCGTTAGTTCCACCTTCAGATCATGATTTCAAGCTGATTTTGCTATCATCAGTGAAAGACAGGAAATAAACTAGATATAAACACTAAACTCTGAACTTTTATGAAACAATTTCTATTCAGCTTGCAAGCATGAATTTTTTAGACACGTAATGTCTTCAAAATCAGCATAGCAAGCCAGATAGCTATATGGGTCTGATATCAGTTCAGTATCTCCACATAGTAGAAGCCTCTGCAATATATATCATTGCAAGAAAAAACTTCAAAGGTACATTTATGAAAAACAAAAAAGCAAGTTAAACTTGCCAACACTTGTATTTATGATCAACAGATGGTGTTTTACCAAAAACACCATCAAAGCATGTTTGTTTGCATAAACGTCAGAGTAAGCATTCACTACCTCTTTCGTTAGTTCCACCTTCAGATCATGATTTCAAGCTGATTTTGCTATCATCAGTGAAGGACAGGAAATAAGAAACTAGATCTAAACACTAAACTCTGAGCGTTTATGAAACAATTTCTATTCAGCTTGCAAGCATGAATTTTTTAGACATGTAATGTCTTCAAAATCAGCATAGCAAGCCAGATAGCTATATGGGTCTGATATCAGTTCAGTATCTCCACATAGTAGAAGCCTCTGCAATATATATCATTGCAAGAAAAACTTCAAAGGTACATTTATGAAAAACAAAAAAGCAAGTTAAACTTGCCAACACTTGTATTTATGATCAACAGATGGTGTTTTACCAAAAACACCATCAAAGCATGTTTGTTTGCATAAACGTCAGAGTAAGCATTCACTACCTCTTTCGTTAGTTCCACCTTCAGATCATCATTTCAAGCTGATTTTGCTATCATCAGTGAAGGACAGGAAATAAGAAACTAGATCTAAACTCTGAGCTATCTGGCTTGCTATGCTGATTTTGAAGACATTACGTGTCTAAAAAATTCACGCTTGCAAGCTGAATAGAAATTGTTTCATAAACAGTCAGAGTTTAGTGTTTAGATCTAGTTTCTTATTCCCTGTCCTTCACTGATGATAGCAAAATCAGCTTGAAATCATGATCTGAAGGTGGAACTAACAAAGTGGTAGTGAATGCTTACTCTGATGTTTATGTAAACAAACACGCTTTGACAGTGTTTTTGGTAAGACGCCATCTGTTGATCATAAATACAAGCATTGGCAAGTTTAACTTGCTTCTTTGTTTTTCATAAATGTACCTTTGAAGTTTTTTCTTGCAATGATATATATTGCAGAGGCTTCTACTATGTGGAGATACTGAACTGATATCAGACCCATATAGCTATCTGGCTTGCTATGCTGATTTTGAAGACATTACATGTTTAAAAAATTCACGCTTGCAAGCTGAATAAAAATTGTTTCATAAATGCTCAGAGTTTAGTGTTTAGATCTAGTTTCTTATTTCCTGTCCTTCACTGATGATAGCAAAATCAGCTTGAAATCATGATCTGAAGGTGGAACTAATGAAAGAGGTAGTGAATGCTTACTCTGACATTTATGTAAACAAACACGCTTTGATGATGTTTTTGGTAAAACACCATCTGTTGATCATATATATATATGATCACTAGATGGAGCTTTACCAATAGCCCACTAACAAGCTTTGTTTACATAAATGCTGAGAGAGATAGAATTCAATATCTCTTTCGTTGTCTCCAACCGTTAAATCATGGTTTCAAGCTAGTTAATGAAACAAATATAATAATATAAATTTCTTATTATTCAATGATGCTATTATTACATAAGTTATCAGGTTTAAAGTGTTTTTGTTTCAAAATAATCAAAATTATAAATATATGTCAGATAAAACAAAAAATATAATTATATTTACTAATGAATTATTGGATATTGTTTATGATTATATTATTACTTTTAATACAGTTAAAAATTATAATGAAAAATTGAATATAACAAGAAATTATGGAAATCAATACCTTTTATTCCAAATGAATAAGTAAAATTTATAAAGAAAATATATAAAAACATATGTGAAATTGCATTTTAAGCACCTCCTAAAAATTAATCTAAGTCAAAGTTCTATGGTATATAAATGAATATGTGAATGTAGAAGTGTTTATTTGGTGAATCACATTGTACTTTAGAGAAAAAGACTAGAGAACATATAGTGTTACTAAAAGGGTTCAAAAATCTAAACAAAATAATGATACATCAGTACCAGTGTTTTGTGATCATAATAAAAAATGTAATTTTGTATTTGATTTTAGTTATAAAAATATAAAGTTATTATGTATTGACAGAAATAATAACCAATGAAAAAAAGGAGGCAATCTTAATATACAGAAATTAAAAAATGCCCAACAAATATAAAATTAATGAATTATGGAAAAGCTAAAAATTGAAAGTGATTGAACATTTCTTATATGTTTGGTTTTAAATGTTTTAAACTTATTTGACAAAGACTACTTAGATAGTTGAAAGCACTCCTATTTGGATTAAATGTTTGAATTTATATCACTGTATTTGTTTTATTATTTGAATATAAAATTATAAGTATATATATATATATTATTTTGTTTAGCTATAATTTTATATGAAGTATAAAATGAAAATATATTTTGAATTCTCTTAAATTTTAGAAATAAATGTCCTTCAACATATTTCTGTTACATAAACATATGTGTTTTGTATTTAGTATCCAATAAGTGAAGATTTATGTACAATTACCTATTTAACTCTAAGGTTGATGTTAATTATAGACCTACTGTATTAAGCATAGTCAGATTACATGCATATATTTTAAATGTTTATTTACTATATATATATATATAAAACAAAAATTGCCTAACACTATACTAGAAATAAATAAGATGCAAAACCATAAAACAATAAAATACTAGATAATATCTAAATTTTTTTACCAAAATCCTTACATGACCCTGGTTTAATTTACTACAAATATATCTTCTCAAGTGAAAATCAAACTAAAGAAACAAACATATATATATATATACAAACAAACAAAGCTTCCCATAATTCATTTCAAACACCACCTTTGCTTAAAATCAAAAAATGTGATTTTAAGCAAAGGAGGTGTTTGAAATGAATTATGGGAATGTTTGTTTGTATATATATATGTTTGTTCCTTTAGTTTGATTTTCACTTGAGAAGGTCTACTTGTTATAGATGAAACCATGGTCATGTAAGGATTCGGTAAAAATTTTGGATTTTATCTAGTATTGTATTGTTTTACGGTTTTGCATTTTATGTATATATTTGATTTTAATTTATATCCATTTGTTAATAAATTTTGAATTAATTCAAAACAAATAAACTGTCTTGGTTGGCTTTCAATTTTACAATGCAAATTTATTGCTTAATCTGTTTGGGTAAGACAATATTCATTAATTGATTATACTATATAATTTATTAAAAACAGTTACAAAATAGTTCTAAACTCAAACCACAGAATAGTATAATTACATTTCATTTTCTTTGTATTGAATTTAATCTTTATTATCTGAACAGGTATAGATTTTTTATATAGCAATAAATTAATTGATTTGGCATTCTTAAATATTTAGTAAGTAAATAGAAGCTTATTGCAATTATTTTGTTAATACAAAATTACAGTTATATATATTGTAACGATATATAAATATGTCGTTACATTAATTTAAAATAAAAACTTAAAAGTTCGCAAATAAAAGTAAAAAACTAAACGCTAAAATTAAAATGTTTGTTAAACGTATATACATTCGCACAGATGCCAAACTTTAAAAATATTTTTAAAAAAAAAACAAATAAATAAGTATTTGAACGTACTTTCTTATAAAAAAAAAGTACAAGATTTAAAAATAAAAACAGGTATTAATTAATTCTTGTAATCTGTAAATGGAAATGATTGTTTATAAATTGTTTGAAAAGCAAGCTAGCCTTGGGCTCTTGTATAATTAAAATGATCTGATGAAAGATAGATAAGGAAATAAATAGAAATTAGCTTGACCAATGGAAGCACTAAGCCTTGTCTCGGACCCTAATGAAAGTGATGGATTAGTGACGTTTTGTTGATTGAATCCGTGTGGATAATATAAAAAGAGAAATACAGTTTTTTTGACAGTTCCAGCATTTTGTGTTTGAGAGATGTGGTAGGACGCACATACCACACTCTCTATAAAAAAAAATGAAAAGACTGTGATACCTTGAACCAGCTATTGCCATCTCCAGAACATTATCTTCCAATGGAGGCATCATGAGAATTAAAAGCAGAAACCTGGACCCTTCTACCATAAGGTATATTGACATGAACTCTAAATTTAAAAATAATTAAGAACTTTCGTTCAAGCTTATGAACTTCTATCTGACTTTTTTAAGTTTAAAATCAAATTAATAATATTTAATTTTATATGTTTTCCGATTGATAAAAATCATTTCCATTTTTTTTTCTTATTGTATAAATTATTTATTGTTTAAAGTTTAAATGATGAAATTTAGGTTGGGTATGGACGTTCCATAGATTCGTTAGCAGTTGATTATGTTGAAGTTTTCACATTTGATTAGAATATATAGGTCAATGATGTTAATGCAGGCATCTTACGATGAATGCCATGGGGCCTTGTGTATTCCCTTTTGCAATTGACGTTATCGATGATTTTGTATTTTGATCGATTGTGTTTAATTTGGATGTTTTTGACCGTGGAATCTGTGCAGCCGATCTATACTCAACATTTTAAAAACAAATTTATAAAAATAATCTGTGCGAACGTATTTAAATGTTAAATTTAAGTCAGGTGTGAATGGCTATATAGTTTTGTAAAGTTATATTAAAGGTGGGTAATCTTAGGTTATTCATTTCGTAGTTGAATTGGTTCAATGGATTGGATATATTTGTGTAATTGTAGATGTAGTATGAGATCCACTATGGGCAGGATTATATATATATGCCACACACCTTCTGTTTGCCTATGGATGGGTTTGTAAGATGGCAAAGGACCGCAGTCCATTCCTATGGAGTTTTATGTTTATTGTTCTACTTGCCAACAGATGTAACATTCCTGTTGGTGGAGAGACAATGTCTTCTCTAATTCTACTTACTGATCAGATGTGCATTCCTGACAGTATAGTATTTTGTGTTGTCATATTTTCATGCTACATTGAATACATAAATGTATCAGATGGATTGGCGCCGGTTTGATTGTGAAATTTGTTGCCTAAGGTTAAATCAGGGAAGAATATTTTCTTTTCAAATGCAGATCTATGTAGTCTATTCATACTCGACTATCTAAATAAAATATTAAACTCATTGAAACTTAATTAAATGTAAAACTAAAGATTAATAGAAAAATCTAAAATGTTAAACTTATTCCAATTTATTCCTCAAAATTTAAATGTTATTTTATATGTGCGTAAATAAATATTTTTATGTGTTAATTTCTGGCAATGTCTTTTATTTATTTATAATTAAGATATAGATTTTTATCTCTGTGTCTCCACTGAGCTAGTGACTTGGGCTAACGATCTGAATATTTAAATAAAGTGGAATCTTAACAGCGCGTATCTGCCTACTCTATAAATTTTTCTAGGTTTAAATGCCTAGATGGCGCCTTGTAGAGCAGATATCATAGTTTGTGGTTAGATTCGATCTTCACTTTCATTTTGATCGTTATAATATATATATGATGATTGATAAAGGTATTAATATGAAGTTGAGTAAAAGTAATAGCAAATAAATGTTCATTTATTTTATTTTAAGGCATTAAAGATTAAAATGAATATTATATTATGTAAGTATATAGCCATAAATATTGTAATATTATTCTATTATAGAGCTAGTATTAGTAATACATTTTATTCTGTTACAAATTAGAGTAGTTTGCTTTAATTATATTTAAAGTTCATTAAGATGGATCATAAGTTCAGTTTAAACATTAAATTTTTCTATTAATATTTGAATATATAAACACTAACAATCTTTCATATGCTTTGACAGTTATAGTCTAAAGTTTAACAACCTAGCTTTATTAAACTGAAGAGTAATTGGATATAATTTGTCAATTGTGTTTGAGTAAACAACAAATAAGAATATATCATTTGTATTGAATATTGTTATGATTGGATATTGGAAATCTTAAGATTATTTTATAGGTTGACTTGATTTTATAAAATTTTAAGTTGGTGAAAGTGGAAAGATATGTTAGGTTAATTGATTTTGTATTTCTATTAAGTATTTAATCTTATTATAATTGACTTAGTTAATAAGAGTATATTCATATTAATGGAATAGTATAGCTGAGATAGTATTTACTTTTATTTTATTTACTTGTAATTGGAAATCAATTATTGAGTTATATATTTATTTAGATACTCTTGATATTTTAGATTTGTAGGGCATATTAAAATTATTATCTAATCCATCCATGAATTATTTCATTTAAATATAAATAAAATAATGTTTGATTTATGGTATAAGTTTGTATTATTATAAACAGTATTTTGACTCATATTGAATATTAAGGTTTATCTATCTATTATATTATAAGAGTATTATATAATAGACATAGATCATTATTTATAAGATAATGGTTTTGGGTTTTCTTGCTTTATCTTTAATCTATTGCAAATAATACTCATATTTTAGGAGAATTTGAAATAATGATTTTGCTTGTTTTCTATTTATTCTAAATGTTATTTGAATTCACAACAAAGATTATTATCGTTGTTTTATTGAATTAAGTCTTTGATCCTTATTCATTGACTGATATTCACTTTAGCTTAATTTATTATTTTCATTCTTTTACAAATGATGTTACAATTCATGGGCATTAAGTTTTTACTTGGTTTATATTTTTTATTCTGTTACAAATGGTGATCAGTAATTTGGTTCAGGATATAGTATTACCTATAATTTTATTTTGTTATAAATGGTGTTCAACTTCAGAGTTTATTTTTCTTCAGATGCAAATGGTGACCAATGATTGGCCTATATTTTTATTCAGATTATATTAAGGTTTTCATTTCCCATGGTCATTATAGTTATTCAGTTATAAATAGCTCCCAAATCTGTGAAGCATTAAAAGAAGAGCATACCCTCATTTTTATTGTGTTATAAATGGCATCACAATTTGCAGAGCATTATTAAACCAGGACCATTCTTTTATGGCTCACATGTTTATTCTGTTACAATACATATATACATATTCCGATGTTATTTTGTGGGGAGGGGGGGGATAATTTAGAATAAAATCTGGCCTTTTAAAATAAAAGACCAAAGTCAAATTTTAAATTGTATACTTTTTCAGAGAGTTTTTTTGAATAGGTTATTTTCAGATCATAGCTAAATGAGTATAAGATACTCAATGTGATTTTAGAAAATCAAAAAGCACTATTGCCAAGGTTTGAAAAATAAAAGAAAATTATCAAAAATAAAAGATTCATTCATATATTGGTTTTATTGATTTGGTAAGACATATGACTCAACTAATCAAAGAGATCTTCAGCAATGTCTGAAATTAATTAATTGTTCACCAAAATTTCTTCATATTATTCAACTGGTACATGATGGAATGAAAGAAAGTGAAAAATCTGAGGCATTTGAAATGAAAATTTCTATTAGACAATGATGTGTATTTGCTTCAACATTGATTTACATTTTTACGACTGTTGTGTTTGGAACTATTCGTGTGTGACTTAATAAAACAAGAATTAAGATGCCAACAGGTCATATGGTGGAAATTTTAATTTGAATTGATTAAAGTAAAAACAACAACATTGTTTTATTTTGCCAATTCTAAAGAAAACCAACAGAATGCAGACAATGTTTTGAATGCAACATTTAAAAAAGTTTTGTTTAGTAATTAATGTTAAAAAAAATCAAGTTTTTATCAGCCACTAATGTAAGAAAAATCTCCAACTTTTTTGCTGAAGGGTTATTACCATGAACATGTAAAACAATTTAAATTTTCTGGTAGCTTATACTAAAGTTTTGATTATGTATTTTTTTCAAATATTACTAATCAAGATATCACTTGTTAATTTTAACTAAATGTAGTCGAGTGTAAATAAATTGTACTACTTAAACTAAGTGATAAATTATCTATCTATTTTATAGGTTAAACAATGAATACTGTTGATATAAACAAGACGCAAAAGAAATAGCTATGTTTTTAAGTAATGATATATTTGATCAGTATTAATTTATGCCCTGCGTTCTTTAAAGCTGTGATAGAAAATAGAGCTGAAAGTTCATAAATCACGACTACAGCTCTATCATTTCCGGTGCTCAAACTTTTTATGACCCCCCCCCCCAGTTCTTCTGAGCGATAAATCACTCAAGTATTTAATGATAGTTTGTAGTTGGATTTCATTTTATTCTTAATGCAAATACTGTTAATTTTCATTTAAAACTTCGTTATAAAATGACAAATTTTTCAAATTTCGAGATTGCATATTGGGAGTAACAAGAAGAGCTCGAAAACGCAGTCTATGGATAAGCGAACAAACAGGTGTTACTGACCTCATTGAAAAAATTAAAAAACTGAAGTGGAGTTGGACTGAGCATATTGCTAGAAGAGATGATAATGGATGGACAATTGAAATCTTAAACTGGATTCTAAGATATTGTAAAAGACCCAGAAGAAGACCACATGTGAGATGGATGGATGAAATAACAAAGAGTGTAAGAGTGATGTGGAGAAAAGAAGCTAAAGATCGGAGAAGGTAGATTGAACTTGGAGAGATCTTCATCCTGCAGTGGATTGATAATGGTTGATGATGATAATGAATAATTAATGTTACAATTTTTTTTTTTAAAAAAATCAAAACATAATAAATATACAGTACATGGAAAAAGAAAAAAATTGTTGTTGTTTTTTTTAAATAACTTTTCAAAAATTGTTCTGCAACTTGAATTTTTTTTTTTTACTTTAGCGTTTGGTTTATAATAAAAGAAATACATTTTTTTCTTTCGTGTTACAACTTTTATGTGTGTATATAATAGTATTATCTGTATAACCTATCAAACATTTTACTCAAGAATGATGGATTAATAATAGATTTTCTCTGATTGGAGAGATTGTTTTTTGTAGTCTTTTATAATATTCATTCGAATAGATAATTTTCTTTGAGGCGACAAGAAGACCCATCAAAGAATATTATCTATGACTTTCTTATGTTTCTAAAGTTGCTATCTGTATTGTCTAGATAATTATCATTTTTAGAATATTATTTGAAATCTGTCAGCATATATATATATTATTTTAAAAAATAATAATTTGATGTGCTTTTGTGAAGTGAAAAAAAAAAAAATGTTATTTATGATGAAATCTAATTTTTTTAAAATAAAAGACCAAACTGAATTTTAAACATACATTTTTCAAGTATTAAAAAAAAAAATCAAATTTGAATAAGTCAAAAATCATCATAAATGACAAAATTAAATTGATAGTTTTAAATAATAAAAAAGAAAAAATTGAAACCACGCACACAACATAACTTTTCTACAAGAGGGCGGAAGCAGGTCAACTGCTTATGAAAAGTAGAATTCTAGAAAGATTCTCCATTCACTAAAGATCAGCTCTTCTGGTTCGCTCTTTTATTCATTTACAAGAAGGGTGTTTTTTTTTTATTCAAGTTAGTCATTAAAACGACAATTTATCTTTTAAGATGAAGGTTTTATTATAACTGCATTTCATTTTAAACCAGAGCACACATACATATATTAGATTAAATTCTGAATATTTATATATGAGCGTTATCGTCCTTTAAGATATTTTACGAGTGTGTTTGGGTGTTCCTCTGATCATTTGTCATAAATTATTTTTTAATTTTTGCAATACCAATGAACATTACTTAACTTTTTTTAACAATGATCTTTAATCATACTTAGTTGATTTTATTTGATGACTCTTGCAGTACTATATTTTTTGAAGCTTAGAAACATTATTTATGAAACCAAGTAATATATAAGGGATTCGAACTCAGACTTTCACACGACCCTCAACTCTCCATGCCATCTCATATTGCTAACCCACCTAATCACACACATGTTGAAAAGATAAAGCAATATCTATCATTCTTCCTTTTCCGTTTACTATTTAGCGCAGTAGTAGATTGTCGAACTTTAGAATGTGAGGGTCCTAGGATCGATTGTATGGCCATCACTTCCGGTATCGAGTTTCTTTGCTGTTTCTATAGTGTCTTATTTTATTTCCCAAAGTTCTCCACAGAAAAATAATGTAAAACATTTTGCAGATTAAATCACTAAGTTTAATATGTTTCTCAAAGATAATCTTCTTAGTGTCACAAAGTAGTCCAGTTTATCATTGCTGTTGCATCTTGATAAATATACTGGCTTTATATTATTATATTTTAAAGCTTTAATCGTTTCCTAAAAGTTTATACAATCAAATGCCTCCACTCATTAACATTTTCTATAACTTTTATTAATACTTTTTTGTGATTTACCATGCTAAAATAAATATCTTTTAAATCCAATTTATTCATTTAGTTTGAATTCAATGATTTCTGCCTATAATTTTAATATTTTCTCTCTCTTTCTCTTTTAAGAATAGCATTATTACTGCATTCTTTCAATTATTTGTATATCTTTGTTATTTAGACATTTGTTACATAGCTTTATCAACAATTCTCTATTTCTTTATCTCCTTCTTTAAAAATATATTTCCAACATTTTTCATTTTTTAAAGATTTATTTGCATGTCTCATTTTTTCATTTAAAATACATAGAACTTCAAAACATATTTTTATCACAGAGGTTTCTTAATAAGAGTACCAAACTCTCCATCCAGTACTGCCACCAAGCGCAAGTCTCTGTAATCAATGAATGCAGGAATATTTGTGCGTAAAATTCCTATCTAATGCCTACTTATTCAACATCCCCAGACTAATTTCTAGTTTGTGACTTTCATCAGTGAGGAGCCTTGGTTTTAGATGCAGTGCTCTCAAATTCAAGGTTCATCACTGGTGAAAGCTACAAGCTAGAAACGAGTCTGGAATGTTGGATAAGTAGGCAGTAGATAGGGATTTTATGTACAAATCTTTCGGCATCCATTGATTACAAAGGCTTGCCTTTGGTGGCATTACTGTATGGAGAGTTTAGTACTCTTATTAATAGCATGTGTAAGCATATGAAATGGTAATCATTTGATGTTTCGATAGAGGCTTCACATATTTTTCGGTTTTATTATTACATAGATGTTTGTAATAATTTCCACACATTTTAATACATATCTCTTTCTAATAATAATGCAATTTTTTGCTTTTTATTAATAATATCACATTGTTGTTTTATACTCTAAAGACTTGTTTTACATATATGTAGAAAATTTCTAATCATTTTGCAATTTAATTTTCTTATATAATCATTAACTTTTTCCCTACAATTTTACAAAATTCTATACATTTAATTTTTCCAAATAGGTCTACTTTATTATTTATTTTTATGGCAACTTGACTCAGTTGAAAATTTACTGCCAGGTTTTGTTTTCTGTATTTTATATACATGTGTGTGCAGCAGTTAGCTTCATAGGCTATCTGATATTTTTTTATTGATTTCATTCCCATCATAACTATTTTTAATTTTTATTTACAAGTTTTAGCTTAAATGTATTAGAATATTTCTAACTATGCATTAACCTATGTCCTGTATCTTACTAATATATTGATAATAACTTTAACTTTAAAAATTTTTCTATTTAAGTAAATTACGTTTTAAATTTTTTTCTCTCTCTCTTATGTTATAGCATCGGCCGGGACCCGAACCCACAACCGTCTGCAACAAACTACTTGCTTGCAAGGTGGCTGTTATGACCTCTTGGGTAACAATGCTTGACACATCTTTAAATATTAATAATACAATTTCTATGTATCATCATTTGGGTGTTTTCTTGTCCATGCTCACTTAATTTTTTTTTTTAAAAGAAAAAACAGATATAGTTATTATCTTTTTCCAAAAATTCCACTAGTTATATTCTCTCGCATTTCTATCTTTTATAATCAAATAAATCTCTAGTAATCTTCTATCAATTATTTTTTAATTCTAGCATCAAAAATTTATATGATAATTTGAAAACGTTTGGTTTGGTCAAAACATTTTGTATATCTACTCCTTCATTACAATGAGAATTTTTTCGAGTATAAACTTTAAACACATTATTTTATATTTGGTATTTCCTGTAGTCTAGATAAATAATCTTCCCATTTTTGTTAATGGTATCATCAACATGAACAGTGTTATTTTTCCAACTTTTACTTATATTTGTAATATATTGCACATTTATTTCTTAAATCAACTTTCCTTTTTATATTTCTTAACAGATTTTTAATATAAACATATCTACAATTCCTGCAATCTTTATTTTTTTTACTTGAAAGTGATATATATATATATAGTTAGAAGTAGTTAAATTAAATGTAATCATATAATTCCACCAATGTTATTAAATGTATATTGTTCAACGGCCCATCTAAATTAGTTTAAAATGTAATTAATCTCATGATACTAGCAAAGGCAGTGACTAAAATAAATGAAGTTGATATTAGAATTTTGAATGCTTGATTCCTTTAAAATATTAAAAAGGAATCAAAGAATTTTCTTTCAGTTAATCTCAAACTTCTTTAAAGCAATTATATATGTGTGTATGCATATTTAACCACTAAATATCACATGATCAACATTTCCTATGCTTGCTCATAACTTATATTAAAACAGGCAAAACTCTCCATACGTAGTGCCACAAGCTAGAAACTAGTCTGGGGATATTGAATGAGTAGTCTCTCAATAGTGATTTAATGCACAAGCCTTCTGGCATCCATTGATTACTCTGGCTTACACTGAATGGCACTACTATATGGAGAGTTTTGCCTGTTTTTGTATGCATATTTGTAATGTATCAATTATTTAATAGTACTATTACTAAATTTGGTAATTAATAATCAATCTATATCATGATTTAGGCTTGGAATTCCATTTTTTATTATCATTATTAAATAAGTGACAGTTGTCTACATATGTTTGTAAAAATTATATATATATATTGTAACCAGTTGGCTACATGGCTGCACAAATAGAAAAAGATAAGAATTAAGATAGTTGGCAGTATATTCCTCAGGTTTAATTAAAGGATTATTTAATTAATGGGGGAAAGTAATATTTAATTTTCTTAGACCTATTTTTTAAAAAGACATTATTAACATTAATATTTTTAAGTCGATATATAATAGTGTAAGTATTATCAAACATTTAATTTGTTAATAGTAATATGATTTAAATATGGGTCTTATTTTAATACGTTATAAATAATTATAAAAGGGTGAAAGAGAATTGTGAAAGAATGTAAACAAGTTTTTTTTTTACTCAACTCCCTCTGTAGTAGTTATAATTAATTAGTAGTTTTAATTCAAACTATGAAAATATAATAAGAAAAGAAACAAATTCTTTTTGTTTGTTTTTTCTTTTTCTTTGTTTTTCGACCTTATTTAATTAATTTTAATCTTTTTTTAAAAGAGATTAAGTTTAAGAGTATTTTTTTTTTTTTTGTAAAAGAAAAAAAATACACAAAATAAGATTTTACTACCTTTGTAAATTTTATTTTTATTCAGAATTATTTTTCAATGTCTTTGATTAAAAAGGTAGATAATTAAACAATTGTATCTATGGAAATTTATTTAATTGGTTGTTGGAGAAATAATCATGTGAGAGACAGATTGTGATTGGTTTGTGGACAAGTTTGTTCTAGAAAAAATATAAGGTAAGGGTCAATAAATGAGAAGACCCTAGTGATTGGCAAAAACTAGAAAATTCCTAACTTAACTGTTGAAGAGAAAGCAATTCAAGCTCAATCCAGCTAATAATGAAAAAAGAAGCATAAGTCTTTACAAAGCTATTGAATAGAATAGCAAAGGTTTTAATCAAGCTTTTAGCATACTATGAGTTTAGCCATGAAAAGCATCACCTTCCTCCATGTGATCTATCTTTACTGGAAGAAAATGCAGGCAAGGTAACCCCCCTAAAATTGTATGTAACCTTGCCTTCAATCAAAAGATAGTCTCTTTCTACATCCGTCTCATCTAAAAATTCAATAGAACCAATTGGACAAAAAATTTTATTTTCCATTTACTTGGAATTGCTAGACTGAGAAAATAACAAATTTAACCAGGCCCATGTTTAGAAGCCTTCAGGGAGAAACACACTTGAAAAATTGGAAATTGCAATTGGCAAGGCCTCCATAAAAAATAAATCTATGGCTAGAGGTATTATTATTTTTTTATGTGTGTACACTATTTTTTTTTGTTAATAAAAACATTTTTCCCCATAAAAGTAGTAATAATTTGTTTTTGTGTGAGTGTGTGTTTTGGGTAAGAATTGGTAATAGTAAATACTTCACTAAGTTAAAATATTTCAAATTGTTAGACTTTTTTTTCCTAAAACCCAGACAAATTTTTATTACCAATGATAAAATAGTTTTTAAAGAGAAAAAAAAAGTGCAGTAAATATTTTTTTTTTGCTAAACCGAATCCTTGATTGTTATCTTTGATTCTGAACATGTTGTTATTTAATTCTTAAATATTTTAATGAAATTGAACCAAAGATTGCTATCTTTGATTTTGGAAATATTGTAAAAATAGAAAGAAGAATCTTAACTAATTTAAAAAAATAGCTTAATGAATTTAGAATTAATCCACGATTAAAATAAACTGACTGGTTAATATAATTTTATCAAACTGTATATTTATTTATTATCTTTTGATGAAGTGGATATTTAAAATCACCTACTATCATGTCATTCTTTTGTTGTTAATTAATTAAAAATTAAATACTCCTTTACCCTGCTTAGTGATGGCAATTGGCCTCTAAAACTCATCATTAAGCAAGAATATCATATACAGAATACATATTTATAATGAGGGTCTATGGAGAAAAACTTGGTCAGTTCCAGTCGACATAAAATATCTACATTGGTTTCCAAGCTCAAAGATTTTCTTGATTTTTTCATGGCAATGATGACTAAATACAATATCTAAAAAAAAAAAAAAGCTTTATATCATTAAATCAAAAATGCATATTTTCACTGTTTAAAAAGTACAGTGCAGCCAAAAGAAAGAGAAAGTGAAACTAAATTTGAACTTAAGAGTTTTTATATTTTTCCGCATAAGTTTTTCATCGTAATGAAAAAAAAAATCCATATTGAAGTGCATTTTTTAAAAATTGGTATTACAGTACATATTACTGTACATTTATGTTTATTACTTATGTGAAATTATTCAAATTAAAAAACAATGTTTAATTATAAATTATTTCATTGAACATAAAGACTTATTACTGTATTCCAAAGTAACAAAAAGCTTAATGCATATCGTAAATCAGTCAACTTTAGAAAAAAAAAATCAACTTATTTTAAAAGAAAAAAATCTAACTGTTCTAATTTTCTAAAACATATGCTAAGTTTATTTTTCTTACTGTATATTTTTAGTAATGTAATAGTCCCTCCACCCTCCCCTTCATGTAGAAAGATTATTCATTAACACTTATTTTAAATGCAATCTGTTTTTTTTTAAACTTTTTTTTTTAATGTTTTTATTTTGATTTGAAACAACTTCGGTGTATGTAATTAAGGAACACACACACGCAATTTAATATTAGTATTTAGTGTTTTTCTGAAAGTTTGTGATGATGGTATTTTAGTTGTACTGTTATCATCATCTAATATAAGTTTTGACTGTCTAGAAAAATTAAACTTTATTTAAATAATCCAAGTACTGTACATTATATTTAAATAAAGTTTATTTTTTCTAGACATTCAACACTTATATGTATACAGTACTATAGATTCAGTAATTATATATATTTTAAGTTTATACATTCTATATTCAAAATACTGAATGCAGCACTACTTTAAAGATGTAATTATAAATTTATTTAATGCACATTGATTACGTAAGTAATATTTACTAAGGCAATAAATCTCAAGCATATGCACTTGAAAATGTGAAGGTAAGGACCTCTACATGTCTTAACCACAAGCTTATACTTTGGAAGAAAAAAGGGGAACCCTCTTTACTTCAACCCACTTTCTATATAAATAGGTGAAGCTGAAGCGGTTAGATCTGAGAGCATGAAGCTATTCAATACAATAAAATATTGTATGTACTATACAATTACAGCAAAGTCATTACCTGTATATGTATTACAGTAATGTACTTTTGCTTTTGGGTAAAATGAATTTAAAATCCCTATTCTCTGATGTCATCAGTGACACAAAATTCAAGATGGCTGCCAAAAAAAATTTTTTTTAAATTTTTTTTTGATCATTATAGTGAATAATCGATTGTAAATCGGAGTAGTGGGTTCAAATTGATGATAATCGCTATTGTGAAATATCGCTAAGTAGCCAATCGCTAAGTGGGGTAAAGGTGTAATTGTTTATTTTTAACTAAAAATGTTTTGGTCTTAGTTTCTTTATTCTATCCAATTCATGTTTCATGAATTGAAATGTGTGTGATTTTATATCAAGACAGCTTATATTCTAAAATATTTTTTGATGATTCCAATAAAACTATAAGTATGGAAAACCTATGATTTACTTAAGATAATTTATAATAAGCTACTTTATTTATTTCTCTCATGTTTATGGTAATATATTATAGAGTTCTTGCTTTTTTATCTAAATTCATGTGTAACAGCTATATAAAAAGGTGGTGTATATTAGTTTATGGGCATCCAGTTGATAATCATCTGGATTGTTGCAATGATAATATTCTTTAAAGTTCATGCACTATATTTTAGTTAGTTTAGTCTCTATTAGACATTAAGTTTATAGTTTCCCAGTACATCAATGGTACTAAATGGTCAGAGCATTAACCCTTTTCCTGCCTCTTACGAGGCCTCTTGTCGACAGCTGACATCACTCTAATTCTGTTATTTTTAATGCTAGGATATTCATTTGACAGTTATTGATTAGGTTTGTAAAAGTTCTGTAAGATGGTGCCCTCTTCCAAATTATTTTACAAGTAAAAAATCAATAAAACTACATTTAAAGCTAAACAAAGAAAGAAGCTTGTCGGTGATTGGCTGTCAGCCAGCTCTCAGCCGAAAAAGACATTCTGATTGGCTGGAAAGAACAAAGAACCCACCTGATCAAAGAAAATAAAGAAAAACACTGAGGTTTTCATTTCGAATATAATTTAAAGTATATTAAAAGTATATATTGAGTAATTACAAATCATTTTCAGAGAGTATACTAAAAAAAAAAATTATTTTCGAAAAATATTGAAGATTTTAGTAAAAATATTTAAGATTTAGCAAAAAAAAATATTTACTTTTTTATAACATAAAAGGCATTTTCGTCATAAACTCTTTGTTTATATGATGGCTTTTATGTTGCCGAAATTGAATATTTTATAATAAATAAATAGCAATTTATTTTTGAATGAACTTTCGTTCACTTTTATAACCTGACAATGTATTAATATACTTTTTATAAACAAATATAAAGTTAATATGATATTAAAGGTGAAAATATTTTGACAATTGACTTGTCTTCAATTTGTGAGCTGGCCAATTAAAAGCTTTGATTTTTAGCTGACACAACCAATAATATAATTAGCAGTTAAAAGGTTAATAATCACAGCATGTTTTAACATCCCAGCATTATTGTTTTAATTTTTATATATTCTGATGGATTAGTACTTAAGTTTGTATATCCAAATTAATGTTTAAATAATTGCCCCAAGCTGACAAGGGTTAAATAGTTAGCCTGGTCTATAGTAGACCTATTTCAAATCCAGTCACAGGATTGACTGTTGATTTATTTTGTTAATCACTCATAAAGATGAGTATTATTTATACTTATTTATGATGTTGGTGAATATGTAGTTAATTATGCTTATACTTAGGGTAGTTATCTGCTAATCTTTTAAAGTGATCTCTCATGCTCATTATTTTATATTTTATATTGAATATTGATAGTTAATTTTATATTTATTTTGAACTGGGTTTGATGATGATTTTCCATCATTCTTAAGTTCAACTCCAAAATTGGTGGTAGTGTTACAAATGTCACCCAAATTGTAGGATCTCTATTTTCATGCTGTTACAAATGAATACCCAATTGTGGGGCATTGGATCCACAGGTTCTCATCTATTAAACCTAAGTTTTCCATTAGCATTATAATATAAAACAAAACATGTGTATATCAATATGTAAATCAGAATAAATATTACATAAAATAATGTGTGCTTTGAATGCTGTATATTAGCATCAAGCTAATCAGTCAACTGTACATAAAACATAGTTGCTATTTTATATTTATTCTGTCTTACATATTGACATATGAATATTTTATTATTTATATATTATTTACAAAATTTAATATATATATATATATTATAAAAAGTTTAATTACAATTAAATAATAACTATGAGAAATGTAAGTGCAAACAATAATCTGTAAAGCCAGACTTTATGTTAAATAAAGCATCACAATAGAAATTGTATTACCTTTACAGTATATCAAAAGTTTAAAATGCTTACAAATATTATTACTTATTTTTTGTTAATTAGATTTATAACAAAATGCATAATCATAATTTATGTATATTTGACCAATTTATGCATCAAACTGCAGTAGACTAATTGGGGATGTTCAGAAGCACTTGTAACAATAATGCAACAGCAATTATTATACATACCGATGTCAACTTTGACAATTCAAGATATTTGTCACCAGTCGAGAATAAAGCCACAAATTATTGCAATGATAATTTTCTAGTGAAACTTACGGTGAAAGATAACTCCACCATGGTTAACGTTTGAACTAAATATTAATCAGAATAGGATTAGATTTCAGATTCTTTTTATTAAATTCCCATTAACCTTAAGTATTGTCATATTCAAGTTACCTGATACAACAGCAGATACTGCAATATATATGTCAACAAAATCAATTATATTTAGACTAATTATTTTTTAATTTTTTTACCTTTACCAGAATGATGTGATCACAATGCTATAAATCATAATTCTTTGCTGACATACGACTGCTCAATAAGATATTGCTTTGCAAGATTATCATCAATTATCTTTTCCTTGTCATTATTCTTTATCATACTGTTTTGACTTATTTAAATTGGTAAAGAGATTTACTATCATAACTTCCATAGCATGCATTACCTTCTTGTCTAACAGCGATAATAGAATTTTTTGTTCAATCACATTTACTTCCTTAATTACACGAATAGCACTCTGACTTCACTCTTGCTTTTTAGATTTATAATTCTAATACTCGTATATTGGTGGCTGTCAATAATATATATTGTAACGAGCACAGACATTCGTTACATTGTTGTTTTTTTATTTTTATTTATTAAACATGAAAGTAAATTAAAAAGTTCGCATTTAAAAATTTTCTTTAAGAATTAAAAATTGAAATTAAATATCAACTTAAACTCTTATATATTAAATCGCACAGATAATGAAAAATTATTAAAATAAAAATTTATTAAAGAAAAAGTATTTTAAAACTAAATTTTAAAAAGATTTGGAGATAAAATTATATCTTTAAATTTATCTTTAAACATATTTTTGATTTGGAAAACAGGTTAATTAATCAGAAATGGAAATGATTGTTAATTAGTTAAATGTAAACCAGCCTTCGGCATTTAAATGTAAAAACACCGGTCAGATAAGAAAACAATAGAAACTGTTAGCAAATAAGAAGAAATCCCTATGGAATCGGACCGCAGCGAAAGGACCATCGCATCGGTGACGTAATGTAAATTCAATCCTTCACATTAATATAAAAGGAAAATTTGGAAATTATTAATTAGTGACTGGAAATTGATTATTACGATGTGACTATATGTAGTAGTCCGGAGTTGGAGGAATTGACAGACGCACGGTCAATTCTTTCAGCTGTTAAAGAAGGGAGAAATGAACTATCGTTTCCTACATTGAGGACCAACTAAATTAAAAAACCTCCGAATGAATAAATAAAACAACGGCTAAATGGATACCAATTTTAGGACGGCGTGGGAATTTACGTTCATGGCAAGCAACGGATAAAGTTGGACGTTTTAAAAATCGTAAGAACTTATATATTCACTTGAAACAATAAGAACTCTAAATTTTAAAACTTTTTAGTAAATAATGCAATAGAATCCTATCTGACCAAACTAAATTCTTCATTAATAATGTTATTTGATGTATTTTTTTTCTTATTTATTTTGTAAAATCATTTCCATTTATTTATTTTTTGTTCTTTAAGTTTTATTATGATTGTTGTTTTCCGTTAAATTAATTATATAAATGTTAAACTTAAGTCGGGCGTGAATGGCTGTATAGATTTGTAAAGTTATATTAGGGGAGGGTAATCTTAGGTTATTTGTTTCGTGGTTAGATTGGTTCAATGGATTGGATATATTGGTGTGATTAGTAAATGTAATATTGATTCGCTACGGGCAGAATCGCTTCATACGCCGCACACTTCCGTTTGCCTATGGAAGGAATTATAAGTCGGATACCGCAGTTCCTTTCTATGGAGTTTTTTGTTTTATTGCTCTTCTTTAGAGATAGATGTAATATTCCTATCTCATAAGAGGCAATTTCTTCTAGATCGGAAGCTCTTCCGATCTTTATTACATTGAATACATCGATATATCAGATGAATTGATGCCAGTTTGACTACGAATTTTAGCCTAAGGTTAAATAGGGATAGAATATTTTAATTTCAATGCAAATCTATGTAGTATTCATGCTCGACCCTAAATAAAAATGCATTAAATTTAAGTTGTTTATAGATGCTTGCATGGATTGTTTATCGGTTAACTATGTTTTGTTTCATATTTGATCAAAATATATAGACATTCGATAAATAATGATACCTTACGGTGAGTATCTAAAATGTATTTATTTGGATGTCTTTTAAGTTATTGGTGACAATGCAAGTATCTTATGGTGAATACTATTGGTTACATATAAATTTCCCTCCAATTGTAGTAATCAATAATTTTATATTTTGATCGCTTATGTTTACTTTGGAATGTTTTTAACGTGTAATCTATGTAACCGATCTATAGCAACTTATTATAACAAGCTTTTATAATCCCATTTGTGCGAACTTAATTAAAATGTAAACTTATAATATAATAGAAATTAAAATGTAAATTAAAATCTAAGGTAAAGGTAAAAATAATGTTAAAATGTAAAACTAATACTAAAATAATTTTAAATCTTATATATATGTGCATAAATAAATGTTTGTATGTTAATTACTGGCAGTGGCTTATTTTATTCTTTTTTTTATATATACTCTTAGATTATCTTATTAAATCTCTGCTATTCCACTGAGCTAGTGACATGGGCTAACGACCGGAATCAAAATTTAAAAAAAAAAAAAAATTTTTTTTTTTTTTAATGTTTTTTTTTTTTTTTTGTATGTCCAGAGAAATGAAGCAGTAAATCTTAGCTTAAGATTGTGCTTCATGTTTCTACTTACTAAACCGTGTTCAAACCCCTATATCCCATCCTGCTCCTTTTGTCAGTATATATATATTTCTGTATATATTTGAGATGCCCCTAAATTTATAGTTTAACTTTCAATATTTATTATTGATTCTTTTTATTAATTATTAGTTTTTTTATTAAAGTATTATAGATGCGACTCAAACATATACATAGGACAAAACTTACTAACAAAATATTGTGTTTTTTATATTTTTTATATGTATTTTTGTTTTTCTTTTCAAATTGCTTGTTTTTCTATAAATTATACATTTTTTATATAAAATACAATATGGAGGATGCAGTGTTGTTTAATTGTCTAAAAATAATTAGGGGTTGGGTCTAATCTGGGAAAGGTATTTTTTAATTAAAATTTTACTTAAGATAAATGGGATTAATTAGATTAAAGATTTACTTGTTTAAAAACATGTTGTTAAATCTATTTCTAATCTAGAAATAGATTTGAATTTATTTTTGTTATCTAACAATTGCATCTTCAAAAACAACTGATAAGAGAAAAGTATAAAATGACTAAATTTTGAATCAGTAGAGTTGAGTTATTAATTAATTAGTACTATTGATTGAGAGATTGTTAACATTGCTGTAAAACTAAGAAAAATATGTAGCAGTGAATCCACCAACTTGCTCGACCCTTTTCATCATCTGCCGCTACCATAATATACTTGCCGAAAAGAAGAAACGTCAAAAAAGAACTTTAGAATATGATAGAAGTTTTTGCCATCGGAGAACTTTCATTTTCAACTGCCGCACGGACATATTTAAGGACTCTTAAAATTGAAAGGTAAATTTAAGCACCTAATAGTCAATTTAGCTCAATAACTCTCAAGACTTATGTATTTTAACTTTTTTATATATATATATATAAATAACATGTATTTGTCTTAAATAATTATATAATTAATTCTATCTTATAGCTCTTTAATTTGGTGGGTATTTATTTAATGTGTTTATTATTTGATTTTATATGTATGTTTTTATTATTTGACAATCTCAAACAAACTGGGAGCTTAATTTATAAAAAAATTCTGTCTTTAAGTAAACTTTCATGAATCAAGATATTAATGTCCCTTTAAAATATAACGTATTGTTAATTAATATACTGCCAGATTGTTTTATGTACCATTTTATTTATGTTCTAATATAAAAATATATATATTTGTTTAACTCTAATTTTCTACGTTAAATTCAAAGTAAAACTATTAACGCTTTGAAACTTATAAAATATTATTTATTTAATTCTAAAATAAGGGACTTGATTTTTTCTATATAACTGCTAATCTTATTTCATTTTCATACTCTTAACATTTCAAATCTTGTATTTATATATTTCAGTTATTATAAAATCATGAGAGTGGGATTTATTTATTTTAAGTATCAGAAAAGGATGGGGGTGAACTTAATGTTTTTAATCAAACCTTAACGAATATTTTATTAATTTGAAAGCAAACTTAAGTTCTTTCCTAAATAAAACTTCAAGTATATTTTATTAAATGAAACATCTCTCTATATATATATAATTGCATTGCTATATATTTCTTGGAAACCATGCCTGGAGAAATTGTGTTGTAGCCCGCATAAAATTTTTTTTCTTTATATGATGTGAAAAAATTTTTTTTCTGGATGTAATGTTTGAACAAATATTCACATCCCCAAAGATATTTTTTGTTGCATATACTCAGACCAATAAACTTAAAAGTTTGTTTAGTTCACCTGAGTTTGAATGCAGAGTGACATGTAATAATTTGTTATGTATGGCTCTTAGGTTTGCAAAGTGTTTTCCTTATGTTAGTAAATACCAAACTCAAACTAGTAATACATAACAAAGGATTGGTATGAATTTGATAATTTTGTAAAAATTATTTTTTTCCTTGCTTCTTTTGGTCATCACTTGAAAACTCCTAGTCAAGGCATTTTTTTTTTTTTTTTCAATGTTTTTTTTTTTTTTTTTTGTATGTCCAGAGAAATGAAGCAGTAAATCTTAGCTTAAGATTGTGCTTCATGTTTCTACTTACTAACCCGTGTTCAAACCCCTATATCCCATCCTGCTCCTTTTGTCAGTATATATATATTTCATGTATATATTTGAGATGCGCTCCTAAATTTATAGTTTAACTTTCAATATTTATTATTGATTCTTTTTATTAATTATTAGTTCTTTTTATTAAAGTATTATAGATGCGACTCAAACATATACATAGGAGCAAAACTTACTAACAAAATATTGATGTTTTTGTAAATATTTTATTATATGTCATTTTTGGCTTTTTCTTTTCAAATTGCTTGTTTTTCTATAAATTATACATTTTTTATATAAAATACAATATGGAGGATGCAGGTGTTGTTTAATTGTCTAAAAATAATTAGGGGTTGGTAGTCTAATCTGGGAAAGGTATTTTTTAATTAAAATTTTACTTAAGATAAATGGGATTAATTAGATTAAAGATTTACTTGTGTTAAAAACATGTTGTTAAATCTATTTCTAATCTAGAAATAGATTTGAATTTATTTTTGGCGTTATCTAACAATTGCATCTTCAAAAACAACTGATAAGAGAAAAAGTATAAAATGACTAAATTTTGAATCAGTTATGAGTTGAGTTATTAATTAATTAGTTACTATTGATTGAGAGATTGTTAACATTGCTGTAAAACTAAGAAAAATATGTAGCAGTGAATCCACCAACTTGCTCGACCCCTTTTGGGTCATCATCTGCCGCTACCATAATATACTGCTGCCCTGAAAAGAAGAAACGTCAAAAAAAGAACTTTAGAATATGATAGAAGTTTTCTGCCATCGGAGAACTTTCATTTTCAACTGCCGTGCACGGACAATATTTTAATCGGACTCTTAAAATTGAAAGGTAAATTTCAAGCCGCTACCTAATAGTCAATTTAGTCTCAATAATCTCTCAAGATCTTTTTTATGTATTCTTTAACTTTGCCTTTTATATATATATATAAATAACATGTAATTTGCTCTTAAATAAATTATATAAATTTAATTCTATCTTATATGCTCTTTAATTTTGGTAGGGTCATTTATTTACATGTGTTTATTATTTGATTTATATATCTGTTTGCCTATTAATATGTCAATCTAAAACATTCTCCGGATCGTTACAAGTGGCTTTCCCAATCTGGGGCCGATCTTTAATAAACCACAAATACCCTGAGCAAATTTTGTCAAAATGAAATATTTTTATCTGTTTACATAAAGTCGTATACTTTAAATCTGATAAAAGCACTGCCAGAAAGAAATAGCACATATATTAAAAACCAACGGAAAGATATAAAAAAATTTTAAAACTAATTTTTGTTAAAAAAAACAAAAAGTCAAAAGGTTGCAATAAATATGTTTTTTTTTTTTGTTGTTGTTGATATATATTATGCTTTAACGTGTATAGGCGCGCACAGCCACGTAAGTTTATGATCGAAATGTGGTGCCTTACGATGAGTACCTTTGGGAATTACTTAAGTGTAACCCTATTTATGCATTTCAATCAGTCATAAATAAGTTGGTGGTATTTATAATTGTTCTGCAAATATACACGTTTAAACCCATTATTTCTTAAAACATATTTATCTCAATGCAACCTTCTTTAAATAAATAATTTATAAAATAACTTGCTTGTTATGCCGTGTGTAAAAATAAAATGTATAAAATAAAATAGAACTCTTGTGGGGAGGGGTGTAAACGTAAATGGTCCTTAGGTAAGCGATAGTCAACATTTCATTTTTCTTTTTGTATATAGTCCTTTTGTAAAATTATTAACCGGATGTTTGTAAATGTCTTCGTCAATCGTGTACCGTAATTACTAACCCTAAGTAAAATATTTTTTTTTTTTGATCATTTTTTTTTAAGTAACTTTACTGATATGTAACGAGCACAGACGTTCGTTACATTGTTGTTTTTTTTTTTTATTTATTAAACATGAAAGTAAATTAAAAAGTTCGCATTTAAAAATTTTCTTTAAGAATTAAAAATTGAAATTAAATATCAACTTAAACTCTTATATATTAAATCGCACAGATAATGAAAAATTATTAAAATAAAAATTTATTAAAGAAAAAGTATTTTAAAACTAAATTTTAAAAAGATTTGGAGATAAAATTATATCTTTAAATTTATCTTTAAACATATTTTTGATTTGGAAAACAGGTTAATTAATCAGAAATGGAAATGATTGTTAATTAGTTAAATGTAAACCAGCCTTCGGCATTTAAATGTAAAAACACCAGTCAGATAAGAAAACAATAGAAACTGTTAGCAAATAAGAAGAAATCCCTATGGAATCGGACCGCAGCGAAAGGACCATCGCATCGGTGACGTAATGTAAATTCAATCCTTCACATTAATATAAAAGGAAAATTTGGAAATTATTAATCAGTGACTGGAAATTGATTATTACGATGTGACTATATGTAGTAGTACGGAGTTGGAGGAATTGACAGACGCACGGTCAATTCTTTCAGCTGTTAAAGAAGGGAGAAATGAACTATCGTTTCCTACATTGAGGACCAACTAAATTAAAAAACCTCCGAATGAATAAATAAAACAACGGCTAAATGGATACCAATTTTAGGACGGCGTGGGAATTTACGTTCATGGCAAGCAACGGATAAAGTTGGACGTTTTAAAAATCGTAAGAACTTATATATTCACTTGAAACAATAAGAACTCTAAATTTTAAAACTTTTTAGTAAATAATGCAATAGAATCCTATCTGACCAAACTAAATTCTTCATTAATAATGTTATTTGATGTATTTTTTTTCTTATTTATTTTGTAAAATCATTTCCATTTATTTATTTTTTGTTCTTTAAGTTTTATTATGATTGTTGTTTTCCGTTAAATTAATTATATAAATGTTAAACTTAAGTCGGGCGTGAATGGCTGTATAGATTTGTAAAGTTATATTAGGGGAGGGTAATCTTAGGTTATTTGTTTCGTGGTTAGATTGGTTCAATGGATTGGATATATTGGTGTGATTAGTAAATGTAATATTGATTCGCTACGGGCAGAATCGCTTCATACGCCGCACACTTCCGTTTGCCTATGGAAGGAATTATAAGTCGGATACCGCAGTTCCTTTCTATGGAGTTTTTTGTTTTATTGCTCTTCTTTAGAGATAGATGTAATATTCCTATCTCATAAGAGGCAATTTCTTCTTTTAACCTTTTGTGCTGTCGTATTTTATTACATTGAATACATCGATATATCAGATGGATTGATGCCAGTTTGACTACGAATTTTAGCCTAAGGTTAAATAGGGATAGAATATTTTAATTTCAATGCAAATCTATGTAGTATTCATGCTCGACCCTAAATAAAAATGCATTAAATTTAAGTTGTTTATAGATGCTTGCATGGATTGTTTATCGGTTAACTATGTTTTGCGTGTTCATATTTGATCAAAATATATAGACATTCGATAAATAATGATACCTTACGGTGAGTATCTAAAATGTATTTATTCGGATGTCTTTTAAGTTATTGGTGACAATGCAAGTATCTTATGGTGAATACTATTGGGTTACATATAAATTTCCCTCCGCAATTGTCAGTAATCAATAATTTTATATTTTGATCGCTTATGTTTACTTTGGAATGTTTTTAACCGTGTAATCTATGTAACCGATCTATAGCAACTTATTATAACAAGCTTTTATAATCCCATCTGTGCGAACTTAATTAAAATGTAAACTTATAATATAATAGAAATTAAAATGTAAATTAAAATCTAAGGTAAAGTTAAAAATAATGTTAAAATGTAAAACTAATACTAAAATAATTTTAAATCTTATATATATGTGCATAAATAAATGTTTGTATGTTAATTACTGGCAGTGGCTTATTTTATTCTTTTTTTTATATATACTCTTAGATTATCTTATTAAATCTCTGCTATTCCACTGAGCTAGTGACATGGGCTAACGACCGGAATCAAAATTTAAAAAAAAAAAAAAAAATTTTTTTTTTTTGACTTACGTATCTGCCTACTTTATAAATTTTTCTAGGTTCAAATGCCTAGATGGCGCCCCGTAGTGCAGTTTACGTGAAGTCACATTCTCCGGATCGTTACAATATATATATGCAAACCAAATAAAACATGGGGCTATTTCTATTGTTTTTCAGATAATTAAAATTTAATAGAATTAATAGGAAAAATTTATGTAGCTGGATGGAATTGTTTGTTCAAAATGTAATGGAATTGATCAATCTTTTATTTATATTCTAAATTTCTAAATCAATTTGTAGTAGACTAAATCTGACTCCTATAGCCATTCACAAATTAATTAGATTTCACGTGAGATATTATTTTTGTCACAACTACAATGAACTGTTATCTTTAAATTTACTTGTAAATTTATTTAATTTTAAAATATACAACTAATAGTCAAGTAATTTCTTTCTAGGTACCAGCAGGTCAAATCATATTGTTTTTTATTTTTTAAACCGTACAAGCCATGTCATGGTGCTTTACAGGATTTAATACACATAAATATAATGTTACCTGGCCATCCTATCTTTATTGTCTGATTTATGGTATTACCAAAAAAATAATTCTACATTAATTATTTGCCCATTTCTTTATTGTCCGATGTCTGGTATTATATTTATATCAAAAACAGAAAAAGGCTACATTAATTTATCTACTTATTTTTTTATTGGAAATGAACAACTTCTTTTTTGTTTTTGCTTTTATTTTAATAACGTTATCACGTCAGACTTTTTTGTCTTTATTGTCCGATTTCAGGTATTATTTTCAAATTAATTAAAAATAAATAATACATGTATAAATTAATTGCTGTATTTTTTTGGATTGAAAACAAAGCATAAATTAATTTATCTAATTATTTATTACTGGAAACGAACAAGTTTTTTTTTTCTTTTTTTAATAACCTTACTGTGACGGTCTTTTTTTTGATTGTGTGATTTCAGGGTCAGGAAGAGGGAATATGTCAGTGCATACTGCTGGAATGTGCAGAGGGGGATCCAATGGTTTTGACGATTCAAAAGATTTTCCAATAGATGCAGTAGCAATGCGATCTCAGACATTTGATTTGCCTCATATGTGTTCTCATGCAAAGCTGACTTTTCGCGTGAGTTCTCTGCAATGATACTTATCCCTAACCTTTTACAATTGTTAAAAACCTTGAAACTTGTGTATAGAAGTGTGACAACAGGTTTAAAATTCTTACTATCTAATACTGCATCAGGTAGGGTGTAAGATGTACATTTAAAAAGTTATGACCAATTGATTTCTAGACACCCTCACATGATATGGTAGCAATCTGTGAAGTGTGCGCATTTGCAGAGTTTCATGAAGCACATCAATGGGCTGTAAGATTGTGTGCAATGAGATCTCGGTCTGCTAATGGATTATATGAACAGAACTGTTCTGGAGGCCATATGTTTGGCCATGTAAATGGCATTTTTATATGTTTTGGCACAAAAAAAGCACCACCAGGTGACTTGTATGGTCAAAAAAATCACTACCATCATATTTTGTTGATCCTAAATCTTTTTTGTCACAATACATCATAGATGTGCTTAATTAATTATTCATATCAATCCGTATTTTATATGTAAGTGCCATTAAAACATTAAACATTTTAATTATAAAGTTCTGTAAGCATTTTTATAATAT
Organism: Epiperipatus broadwayi; assembly: GCA_028023455.1. Classification (NCBI taxonomy): domain Eukaryota; kingdom Metazoa; phylum Onychophora; class Udeonychophora; order Euonychophora; family Peripatidae; genus Epiperipatus; species Epiperipatus broadwayi. The sequence goes on from JAQFVV010006198.1 coordinate 16,049,915, forward strand.
TGGCATTAAAAATACAGATCAGGCTTAATTTGTCTCAAATACAAAACATTTTGTAATATTAGAACTTAATAATATGATCTCTTTTAAATAAAAATAATGTTTAGTTTCATATACAACTTTATTCCTGTGAGCAATGGGTTTTTATTTTTAATATATCTAATAAAGAACAATATATTCCATTCTTATAAAGACATTTTATATCTTTCAAAATCAACTTGAAATCAATTAATTGTAAAACTGAAGGAAATAAAAATTTTGTTAATCTATTTAACCATCAAATATATATAAGATCAATTGTTCATTACTTCATACTCAAAACTTTTTATTATGTAAGACCTAACAATCCTTCATTAAAATCTTAATTTTGACAATGATGTATGATATTTTATTTTATGTCAAAATGTCAGAAATGTAAACAAAATATTACACTTTAATCCCCCTCCCCCCAATTTTTTGTTTACATCATATAACTATAAAAATATTACATAGAATATATATTGTGCAAGTGTATAAATGAGATAAATAGTATGGATTGCCAAGAGATAAAAATTCTATTTAGCTCAAATCACATTCAATAATAAAAAAATTAGTGCACATAAAATGAAACAAAATTTATGTTTTTTTTTTAAATATTTTATTTAACCATGAAGTGTTCTTTGTACACTGAAAATGTTTACATTGTATTTAAAGCATATGTTTGAGGTCATAAATCTCTAAATTATACTAATAAGTTTTTATAAGAAATCAGTTAGTAAGAAATGTTAGCTCTTATTACAGTACTAAAACCTGGAATAACAAATTAAATGCCAACTGATTTATATACATGTGAGATATTAAAGTTTAAGTTATATATTAATTAAAGTGTATTGATCTATCTATATATCTTTCTTTTATATTTTAAATACTACTTATAATTATTATTCACAATGTATTGAATAAATAACTTTCATAACTTTAGCTAATTCAATATAATAGAACAATAATTTATTTACAATAAGTAAATGATAGACAAATATTAGATTAATGATATAATAAAGAAATGATGTTTCAAGTTGAAATAAATGTATAGATGTTTGGACCTAAAATGCTGTTAGGACAACATACTTATCTTTCATAACCAGAAGAAAATATTTATATCTACAATTTAACTTTCAATAAAAGAATATAAAGTAGTAACTCTTTAACTTATTAGGACTTATTATTACAATATGAGAAATTCAACATATGTTATTTATATAACATCTAATGGATAATTACTTATAATTCAGAATAATTATTCTTTTCCCCTAGTTGTGTTTATGTTTATTTATTTATCCAAGAAATACATAAATATTAAACAACTTTTCAAATAAATATAATAAGATTCCAACATAGTATTTAGCTATTTTCACTGAGTGAGATTATTCTATAACTATAATCTAGTTATATTTAACTTTCACAATCCAAGAGAATTATCTAACATCCATAAAACAATAATGAACAAAGGGTATTAGAAGAAACTTATTCCCATTAGAATATAATGCAGCTTCCTATCCAGGATATTTAGCAATAATAATCCATCTAGATAATTATCACAGAAGATACATTAGATGTAGATAAATTAAAAATTTCAAAAGATTCATTCAGTCTTGCTGTCATAATTTTTTAAGGAGATTGGCCATTATTTTATCTATTACAATGTTTTTAATCCTTGGATATACGACTACACATGCAAGCACAATATAGATTTACAATATGTTCAGTCTATATGCATAAAGCAGAAAATCCAACAGATGGTGTCAAAATATAATAAAAATAAATAATAAAAACTCAAGTGATTGATGCTCTTTCATTAATAATCTTCCTGTCTTTATGTATTAGCATTATTCCTTAGTTTCTTTAATATTATTATTGATTTTATTTCTGAGAACTTGTATTACCATAGGTACATGCATATATATTGTAACGGTCAGAAAACGTGTGACTCGTAAACATAGTGCAGAATTCGACCACCATTCAGAACAGCAGCACCATCGAGTAGCGAAGCCACCCGTGGTACTGAGTTCGAACATAGTTTATCGGTTCCACAATACAATCCACGAAACAACGCATCTGATGCGACATTAGTAAATATTTCCTTAGGCACGGTGGTCAGGGATATGCAAGAGACTCATGATTTTATTCTCGAGTTAGCCAATAATCAAACTAATATTAATTAAACATCCATATTTACATAATTGAGGAAATAGTATATAGAATGGGTATCGAATAAATGAAATGTAACTGCAGACGTATAGTTTAAAATTATTTATTAATACATTTTAATAAAACAATCTAATAATATTTTATGGACTAACAGCTTCAGTAGCGGGATTTGCGACATTATTATATTTTAAAGAATACATTTATTTATTTAGACATGATTTTATATCGAGGATTTCAGTAGCGGTATTTTCGATACTGTAATGTTTACAAAGGGAATTCACTTATTTGAAGGCGTAATCTAGCTACCTAAAGTTCTCGAGTAAGTATTTCTAATGCATGCCTGGAGGGATTTATATCTTTGCAATGCAAGAGTCTAAAGTATGGGTTATAAGAGTAATGGCAGACATATATTTATTTAATTAAAATATTTATTTATAACTAAGGGCAAACATTTATTTGAGAGTGATTTATGCAGATAATGCAGAGGCGGAGTGATATATAGAATAATAGAATTGAGCAAAGGAACACGTGGTACGCTTTAGAAAGGTGATATGGAATGGCAGTATATTGAAACTGCAATGCCGCGAATGAGTTTATAAAAGTGTCGGGCTGGTCTCTGCCATTGGCCCGATGAAGTAAGGTGTCACATAAGCATAACCAGGGACAAGCGGTCCATGTCGCAGTTTTGCCGGCTGGCTGCATGACATTGTCAAGTCCTATGGGAGCACCCATTATGCCCACTTGTGTAGGATGACTGGGGTTAATTTCAACCCTGAAGAATCCGGAAATTTCACGGCGGAATGGGTCATCGCGTCTCTAAAACATAACACATGTATACTGTATAAACGGTTATGATGAGATTTAAGTAGATTTCTGACTTGGCCCTACATTACCAACATTTACTCAAGAACTCTGGCGACTCTCAAAGAAATGGGATTTTCTAGAATTTATTCATGATGATTTAGTAAATACAAAACATATATATAAATTGGGAATTATTATAACTAATACGTCAGCCATTTGCGAAGTTGTAGACCCCTGCATTACAATAAATGAAGCATTGAATGCGTGTCGATTTATATGAAAGTTAAGTTATTAAAGAAAGTAAATATTAATGAAAATTTGACACGCATTCATTGTTTTAAGCGATCATAGATTTAAACTTTGAAAATTGAAATAATTATGAGCATGCAATAATTAAATAATAACTATAGATAGAAATGTAGATTATAGAAATACGCACCCCAGATAGAGTGAGGTAAGCTAGATTATTAGAGAAATTTACATATTAAATTAATTATTCAATTTTAGTTATACAAATGATAGTTTTACATTTTATAAATTTAGATAAGTAATATGAAGAATAGCTATAGCATATTATTAGAGTACTCTAGAGTTTGAACACAGACAGGTACCTGTTTTATAAGAAGTTTTCTGATTCCATTAATTTAGCAGCAAAAAGTTCACGAGTGGCAAGTCTTTCTTGTATTTAGATATTTCATTTAATTTCATGGCAGCAGCAGCTTTTTCATTTATTTCAGGCAGCAGATCTTCATGGTGAATTTATGACGGGCAATGGAAAGTTCAGCATCCGATAGGCCATCTCCCGATGGAGAATAATCTAGGTGCTTTACTCGGTCATACCTTGGCAGGAACAAATTATTTTATATTTTTGGAGACTCTCAGTGATCGAGAGCAAAGCTAAAGTTTAAGTGAATGTCTCCAGCAAGTCTAAGATGGCCTCTTTTTTTATCTTGATCTCTCATGTTTTTGTTAAGGTATTTTTAGGTTCTATTTAATCTGCCCTGAGGATAATCAATGCATTTTGTTGGTTTTTAATTAAAGAAAGCTGCCGTTCTATTGTTTACATTTTACATTTACTAATTATACTTTGGGGAATTTTTCTTTAATTAATCTAATATCTATCACTGACCGATGCTTTTCAATTTCAAAGACAAAAAGGGAACATAAGATTATTTTAACTTTTAATTAAATATTACATCAGATTTTTTTAGAATTATTATTAAATGAAATTTAAACAAAGCAATAAATACGAACTTTATAATCCAAAATAAATGATTAAAATTATACAAAATTATATAACTAAAAGAAATCTAAATTATATTATTTTATCCCTATTTATTGCGTTTAATTTGAGATCGAAATGTGTGCGTGTTTATGCTGAATTCTACATATATTTATACATTTTTAATATTGTTACACACACAATTCGATATCAAAAAGTTTAAATTTGGGCGGGATAGACCGGTCAGTGAGAGACGACAGAAAAAGGTGAAACTTAAGATTCGAATACGAATCTTACTGTTTCAATATATATATATATATCTTAGTTAAGGTTAAAAAAGAATATTTTAACATTTTTGTTGAAATTAAGAACAGATTTTCTTAAATGCAATATTTATAATATTTCAATTAGTATTAAACCATTGATTTTAATTTTGTTTGTTTGAAAAGTAGACATCAAACTTCTTTTAGCAAGCCATGCTGTAAGATTTTTTTATATAACTTTTCATAAAAATATACATCATTATTTCCATAATAAAAGTAATGTTTGTTAAGACTACAACTTTTTTAAAAACAAAAAAAAAACATATTTTTAAGAAGAGAACACAAGTATCAGATCTTTCACCTGAACCTATTCAAATGACAGAATATCTATTGCCATCATTATTTGATACATGATGGTATCACAAAAATTTATTGAGCTATTGTTATTACAAATAGATTTTAAAATATCAATTATACATTTCAAATATCAGCCATATGCATTCATATGAATATATTCATGCAAAAAACTGTAATTTGTTATTTATTTATAGATGTACTGATCGACATATATTTACAACTCAACTAGACTAGCCAAAAAATATAAACTCTAAATCATTACCAATGGTTTCACTGCTACAAGAAGACTTCTCAAGTGTAAAGAAATACAAAATAACACCATATTTAAACTAAACATTACCCAATTCCACTTATTTCCCAACCACCCTTAATATTAAAGGAACTTTTAAATAAGTTAATTGCTTCAGAATTATACATTTTTAATAATAAAGATTCTTTAATTCTTCTTTTTATTTCTTTTCTCCCAAAGAAAACAACCTTAGTTTCATCAAAATTAATAGTGTGTAAATACGTGATTTTATCTCAGTAAAAATATTCCTTTTCTTTTTCTTTTGAAATATAAAATTCTAATGCGTATTCTTTTGTATTGAAAGAAAGAAAAACAAACTATGTAATCTAGGCCTTAAGAATATAATAAAGTGAAATGAGTTAAAATTTGTTATTTTGATCTTGAATATTATTATTGGTTAATTTATCACAGCTTAAGAATTCATAATAAAACATATATAAAAATATCGCTATTTTATTAAACAAAATACAGATACAATCTTTCTTTTTGAAATATAAATAGTTTTCATTTCTAAGAGAATTGATATTGTATGACTTTAAAGATAAAGGAAATAGATTGTAAATTCTGTATATTCTAAAATATTGATGGTAAATCTTTTAAATAAAATATATAGAATATCGACTCTAAATCTATTCACAAGTAATGCATACATATAAAGAGGTCAGGGAGACTTTCATTTATGATCTCAATAACTAATAATCCTAACATAAAATAATGAGTTAACATTTAATATATATATATATTATAATTGCATATATAGGATCATATTTGATTGGGACATTCCAGATGGCACAATATATTACCATCTATTGAGCCACCTTTACTACATATGTATAGCAAATGATAACCCACCAAGATTTCAGTGTCATAATAGTTTTAACATATATATATTCTACCATCTTAATCATGAATTCATCATTGTTTTTCTGAAGGTTTGTGATGATGGTGTTCTAGCTGTATTTTTATATTGGACTATTTCCATCATCTAATATGTGTGTTGAATGTCTTTAGAAAAGTTTAATTTTTAGTTAAATATTCCAAATGCATTCAACTGTTAGTAATATCACAGCAAACAGGTTAGTATATGCACCAACTGTTAGTAATATCACAGCAAACAAATGTTAATAATATCACAGCAAACAGGTTAGTATATGCACTGTTAGTAATATCACAGCAAACAGGTTAGTATATGCACAACGTTTCGAGAAATATTTTTCTCCCCTCTTCTTCAGGTGTTGCTGGCCTGACCAATGACAGTACTAGCATGGGATTCGAACCTGGGTCCTTAGATTCTTGATTATTGAAATTTAAGGTAATGCTCTAACCAACTGAGCCATCTTGCCAAAGGCAACAGTATGTAGTAATTTCATATACTTATCTATGAGGTTCCTCCTGATTTCTCCACTTTTTCCTTAGAGCAAAGTTGATTAGTGATTTCCATACATTATGTATAGTCACACTAGGTTGGCTTATGGGATTTTTTGCCATTGTCATGTGAGCAGCTTCTTTAAATTTTCTTCTTTGTACCTTTTCTTCTTTATCCAATATTTTTGTATTTTCCCAATTGAACATATGTTCATTGGTCCATACATGGTCTGCTACCTTAGACACATCTATTTTTTCTCTTCTAATCATCAGTTTATGTTCTTGCAAGCACTTTTGAATGGGACGGCTGGTCTCACCAATATATGTTCTTCCACATTCACATGGTATTTCATAGATGCAGTTTTTTCTTTGCAGCAATTCAAGTTTAGGCTTTGTAGATGTTAGAATTCCTCATAGTGTGGTATGGCTCTGAAAAGCTGTTCTGATGTTATACTGATTGCAGATTTTCCTTAATTTGTCTGATATTTTTGGAATGTATGGATACACTACAGTACCAATAATTGTCTTTTCTCTTGATGGTTCTTTTTGTTGTCTGTTTAATGTTTTCTTAATAACAGCTGATGGATAACCATTTTTCTTAAGAGTTTGTTCTATATAGATCTTTTCTTTTTCCAAATCACCAGTTTCTGAACAAACTTCTTTTGCTCTGTTCCACAGTGATAGTATAACTCCATGTTTTAATGTTTCTGATGTGATTAGATGTATAGGCTAGGTATTTTCCTGTATGTGTAGGTTTTCGGTAAACTGTAGTTTTGATTTTGCCATGAGGGAGTCTTGTCACAAGAACATCTAAGAATGCCAATTTTTGTTCTTGTTCATTCAACACACATATTAGATGATGGAAATAGTCCAATATAAAAATACAGCATGAATTCATCATGTTTATATAATTTTTTTAGCTATTCATTTATTGCTTATAGAGTTGGTAATTAGTGAAATAAACAATTAATGACTTCTCTAACTTTATTTCAATATGTCTAATTTTAAGTCATTGTAAACATGTGATATTTTCACCTTGATCTTTCCTTTTATTTAAAAAAAATCATATGCAATTTGTTTAGCTGTTTTGTTTTAAAGGTCACTTAAATTATTGTAGAAACAAAAGAAACATTTTTAATAAGAGTCAGAATATCTTGTCTAATTGTATTTTATTGTCTAAGTTTGAATTATTATAAAATACAATAGCAATAGACAAAATAACAATTTGTGACTTGTTCTATTTTTATTTTACTTTTTAAATAATATTTATTAAGGCTGTAAACCTCAACATATGCGCGTGAAAATGCGAAGGTAGGGACCTCTACTGGTCTTAACCACAAGCTTACACCTTGGAAGAAGTAAGTTTGCAGTTTGTTTTTCTGTTATGTTTTAAGATAGGACAATACACAATAACATTCCACATCCTGTTTTAATTAAAAGTCAAGCATTGGTGGTCAAGAGGTCAGTGACAGCTGCTTTACAAGCAGTTGTCCCGGGTTAACGGATTTGTTTCCCGGCTGATGCTATGACACATGGGAAAAAAATAAAAAGTTACTGATGAAAATTAAAATATTTAAATTTAAATATGTATTTTTTAATCAAAATAACATTGCTTATTTTATATTTAATAGCATATAAACAGATAAATAATGATTATAATTTCACTATATTTGTGTGTGAATAAGTCTTAAAAAACATATCATAAATGCTCACCTGTATTTAGATAATCTTAATGATTACCCAATAATATTAAAGGAATAAATGAAAGTTTATCAAAGTAACCGTGTTTGATATGAATTCATAAAACTACATCAACAAACAAAGAGTATAAATAAGTCTGTGGCTTCAAGTTGAGTCTCTTTTTCTTACTTTTTTTTTTTTACATAAGATATATCTTTAACAGGTTAATCAGTATAATGCATTAAGAATGAAATATTTTTTTAAAAAGAAGTGAAGTATATGTATTTAGAAATGTATATTATGAATAACATTATGGATAACTAGACAGAAAATTTTAATGTTTATTTCTGGGAGAAAATGTACATTTTTGAGAGGCTTTCAAAATAACAAGAAGATGAAAATTTATTGTTTATAATAGTGTTCCGGAGTTTTGTGAAAAAGTTTACAATGTTTGCTTAAATTCAACCTCGATGTTCATACATATGTGCCTGATAAATACGTATATAATTGATAAGAGATAAAATTAATGATTTACTAAGGATTTAAATAATTAACAACTTACTAAAATGGTTATTTTGTTGAAAGAATGGTAAAAAGTTTTAACTTACTGCTAAAGTGTTTAACAGTAACTGGTTGAATAATTTAAATTATCAAATGTTAATAAAGTGTTTACTATAAATCTATATAAGAATTCATACCATGTAGTGCTTAAAGAGTTTTAATACATTAATGGATGAAATAGATTACTTCCAGTTATATATAAATAAACACAAAAACTTAAAAGTGAAGTTTAAAAGAGAAGTTATAAATAAATATAATAATAAGCTGAACGTTTTCGAGGATCCATACCCCATAATCATAACTTTCTTAAAAATATATAATAATAAAATATATATATGTAAAGATATTTAAATTAGCACATGTTACGTGGACCATTTCTTCGATATATCAAAGCAAGTGTCTTTTCTATTTATAGCATTAATATTTCCATTAATATAGAATGCTTCTTTTATTTTTCTCTTATGATCATTTGATTCAGTGCATATAATTACAGGATTGGCAGGAGTAAAATTGTGTCCAGATTTCATGGAATGCTCCAAAAATACAGAAGATATATTGTTGTTCTTCTGAGCTCTATTGTAAGTGTACACGTGTTGAGCAAGTCTAGTATTAATAGTAGCTTTAGTTTCACCTTAATATACAGTGAGGCATTTTTCTTGAGAACATGAAATGGAATATACTACATGTGGGGTGAATGACCGATCAATATAATCTTTTAATGGATGAAGTAATTAATGTGTTCTAATATCTTGCTGAAAATTGCTATTTATGCTCTTTTTTTTTGTTTTATTGCTGTATTTTAATTATTGGATTCTTTTAATGAATTATATATATATGTGAAACTTGATAAAAAAAAAAATCGAAAGTGCAATATAACTTTTGAATAATGGACATTCATCATTATTTCAGGTCGTTTGTTTTTATTTATAATTTAATATATTTTGGTTAAGGAGGTCATTTTAACACATGTTTTTGTATGAGAATGAATATTTAAGGGGACACTTAATCAAAAGAAAATTGCAATAGTCTTTTATATTTATAATCAGTAACTGAATAGATTTTTGGCTTGATAAATTGTTAGGGTTATACAGTATTTCTTTTTTTTTGTTAATAGACTATAACAAGTTAAGATTTATTTTATAATTTTATTTATTTATCCAAAATTAATATGAGTATTTTCCTCTGATCTTGTCTAATAGTTTGAACACATGCAACATTGTATAGCATTTTAGTTTTAATTTCTATATTATATTCATAAATTTATTTTTTTATTATTCTTTATCTATTATAAATAAGCTATCATTTTATTATTCATTAAATTTGGATTTTGAATTTTATTTATATTAATAACTATAAAATATGGTAATCATAATTTATATTTTAAAATAATAAACCTGGATATACAAAATCTAATTAATGATTAATCTAGATATTATCATTATACTGGTGGTCAATAATTATTAAAGTTAATCTACTAAATTCGTGAATGCTTATTGGTATCGAAGTTAATAATAAGTTTTGGTAATAAAATTCTATGATATATTGGACTTAGCATTTTTCATACTTTTAAAACATAATGTAAATTCAACATACAGCAGCCTAAGAGTTATTTAAAAATAAATACCAATGCAAATTTAATAACAAAAGTTTAATATTATATTAACATGAATTTTAGAATATCTTATTTAAAAGAGCTTGATAAATCCTTATTCATTTATTAGGAATTGATCTACGAACTGATATGTTACCACCAATTTTAGCTTGTACATATATTCATTACATATTTATATTATTTAGTTAGTAATATTTGAAGTTCATACTTTACGATTCACAGGATATTAATAAGAGCTAGAATTCTTCTATTTTTATAATTTTTTTAAATTTTTTTATAAAATTGTATTAGTATAAATTAGAGATTCGAAACCAGAACATATAAACACAGTCTTTTTTTTTGCTTCAATATTTTAATTATTATAAATTTTGAATCTTTGATTTGATTTTGAAGTGTATTTATCTCTTGAGAGTGCTACGCCATTTTTGATGTCTCAATTCATAAGGCATATCAAAGAGTTTTCTTGTATTTTATTTAATTTTCATTCTGTGATAGGTTGGTATCTCAATTTGAATACATACTGTTACAATATATATACATTGTAATGGGATGGCATAGATGGGGAGAATTTGAAGTAAACCTGGGATGATGGAAAATTATCATTGACCCCAAGTAAATTTAAAATTTAAAATATTAAATATCAAATAAAAGTAAGAGATATTAAAGTATAAGAGTTATTAAAAATGTTAAAAGTAATGTTTAACATTCAAAATTGATAAGCAATTTTATATATTACAGAGAGCATGAGAAATCCCTCTGAGAGATCATTGAAAGTTAAATTAGCTAGTTAGAGTAACTATAATTAACTATATATATATCAGTCAGCATTATCAATAAAAGTAAGTATGAGTAATACTCAAAAGAAATAACCATTCATCATTATGAATGAAACATCAATACAATAAATCAACAGACCATTTGTAGCTGGATTTGAACAATAAAAAATATAAATCAACAGTCAATCTGGTGACTGGATTAGAAATGGGTCTTCTGTAAAGCAGGCTAACTATTGAACCTTCACCAGCTTGGGCAATTATTTAAACCTTAATTTGGATGCACCAACTTAGTGCTCATCCATCTGAATACATAATCATAAAAACAATAATTCTGGGATATTAAAACATGCTTATCACCATCAATGTTCTGGTCACTTAGTGCCATTAATGCACTAGCCAACTATAAACTTCATTTCTAATAAGTCTAAACTAAAATAAAATGTAGTGCAGGGACTTTGAAGAATATACTTTGTGTCAAAACAGGACCCTTGTCAAGTGAATACCCCTAAAGCACTAAATACATCCCTATTTATATATTCAGCCCATGCTCAAATCTAGCTCAGAGAACATAAGCTGTATTACTGTTATAATCACCAAGAGATGATGCAATACAATTTTTACATTGAATAAGTTTATTATCAACAATAAAAATAAATGAAGTTAATGTCTTTAGAATATTACTATACATTTAAAAGCTTTCTGATTTTGATTAATGTACAATAATAAAAAAATTATCATATTGTGATTTACATGATTAATATACAAATTTAAGTTACTATATGGTGGTTTACATATAAGTTGCTCTAGGTTTATCTAAAATCCATTCAGTACACAGGCATGTGGCTTGATATAAAGTGAACATGTTTGAATCGACATTTAATAATAAAATGATTAATATTTATATATAAGTGTCTATTTGACACATATTGGTATTTGCAATACAATTGACATATATATACACACATACATGTGTGTGCATGTAATTTCTGAACATATTTGACTTGCCATAAAATAAACCTTTCTAATTGTCACTTTAAAATAATATATGACATTAATTTTATAGTATATCATAACATATTTAACATACATGTGTATGTGTATTGAATTGCAGGAACACACTAATGTTTACTTATTTTAATTTGTTATAATAATAATTTTTTTCTAATTAATTCATTATTGAAAGTATATAAAATTTGTGCATATACATGTGTATACCAAAATATAGATAATATGAATCAAGTTCTATCATAATAGTTTAGTTTATTTTTCTTTCTAAAAAATAAGTTTATTAGTTCCTTTATTTTCTTTAAAAATATAACAGTCAATCTTGACTGAGTTATTGTTGATTGAATAATTAAGCATGTCTTTAAATTTAAAAATATAGATTTTATATATTTACACTTATTCTCTTGAAAAAAAAAACAAATATAACTGTCTATCAATTAAATCTTCATTTTTAGATGTTTAACTTAAACAAAATTATTTACTTATTCTTTAAAATCTCATTTTAAACATATAACTTTACTCACCATCACCTGCATATATGTTTATTTCTGCTTCTCTCTACATATAAACACAGCAGCATATGTATGGGGTTTTCTTGATAAGCTTAGTTTTTGGTCCAGGTAAGGGTTGTTTTGCAGTTGATTTCATTTAGACAAGGATTTGGTAAGCTTCAGGCCAGCATGCCATTTTGGCCTCATTTTTTCAGGTTAATGATTCAGAAAGTGACCCAGCTTTGTGTAAATCAATATTCCTGCAAAGAAAAATAGTAGCAGTTCCTGGATCTACTGTCCTGCCTTCAATTATTTCATGTTCATTCTCTAACTCTGAAAAATCAATTTCAGCAGTACTGCAAGCTACAGCAAAACTTGTAGACAACTGCCCTTCAAAAATTTAAACCAGTCTGTTCTTTTCAAAAACTACTATCCAGACTTTGCAGCTGGCCTATTTGCCACTTCTCAAAATATTTAAACAACTTTTCTGGCTGGTTCTTACAAAACTACATACCAAACTGAACTGATATTTTTATCAGTCCTTTTTATAAAATCTAGGTGATAAAAACACCTTAATTGAAAACTGATTTTTTTTCTGTCTAATCTTTATCTTGATTAAAATCATTTTTAATTTTTTCAAGTCACTTTTAATTACAAGCTACTTTTGGAAGCAACTTTGAAATTTTATCAAAGGTATGATCTACATATTTTTACTTTAATTTTTTGGAATTTTTAATTTACAAAGATTTTTAAAAGTAGATAAAAAATGTATACAAGCATTAATAAAAAAAATAAACTATGCTTGTTTTTAAATTCAAAATCAGAATAATAATAATAATTTATTTAGACCTTTTTAAGTGTTTTAATTAATAATAAAATTCTGTTTTAAATTGAGTTATTTAACCCTTTATAATCATTACTATTCCAAGTGAAATGTAGAAAATATCTGCAAAAATTTGTCTGTTTATTTCTACTTTTCCTTTACTTAACATATATGTGTGTGTGCACACACAACTATGTTGCTGTGTGTCAAGTTTCCCAACCAGTTACTATATATATATACATATTGTACCCATGTACTTAGTACAGTCATTTTAAATAGAATTTAAAATATAACCAATTTTAAAAAAAAATTAAATTTATAATGGATTATAATGTTATAGTGATTTCATAAGTACTATAAGTTTAAACTCACTAAATAGAAGTTTGCAAAGATATTTTAAAGTTATTTTAGTGTACTTTAAATCAGATAAGATTAAGTAATATTTATTACATTTAACTGATACAATAATAAAACAATAGTTAAATGACAATATTAAATATTAGATAATTTACTTAATGTGTTTTAAATAATTATTTATTTAAGTTATTATTTAAATATAAATCATTTAATATTATTCTAGAAGGTTCTGGAAGTGTCATGTCTTAAAGGTGTTTGTGTTAGTATGTGAGCTTTCATGTTAGTAGACAAAAACCTTGATTTCTAGTTTATTAGTAAAAATGAGAAACATTTAAATGTTACAGATTTATATTTGTAAATTTTATTTGAAATAATAATTAAAGTTATTGTTTGAATAATAATATTTTGCTTTAAAAATTAAAAATTTAGGGTTATTAAAATACTTTAAATTGTTTTAATAAAAATGGTTGCTATTTAGAAGTGTTAAATAATTATGATATAATATTTAAAATTGAAGAATCATAGTTTTAAAACTTATTTTTTAGAGATGAAATCTAATTTTATGTAAATTAGTATATTTTTAAAAGCAGAATTAACCAATGAAATTACTAGATAGAATCATTGTAAAAAGAAATGTTTGATAAGTCTAGACAGTGTTAATAAGTGTTAATAAGTGAGAGTGTAAATTAAGAAATTGATTATTAATATTTTTGTTTTGTTTGTCTAATTGTTTAAAGTTGTAATTTTTTATAATCATTATTATTTTCTATTTAAAAGTTTTTAAGTATAATTAAATAAGACATTAATTTATATAGTGCTATGTTTATAAATTGTAATAAACTAAAGATTAGCCTTTCAAGCTAATGTACATGCACTTTTTACGAATGTTAATGATAATAAATGAATACTTTCATTTCCAACAAAAGATAAAGTCTTTGTGAACGAATATATGAATCCACTTTATTCTAGATAATTTCATTGACGTCATTCATTCAAACATAGTAAACAGTAATTCAAAGTGATTGATTTATCCTCACACTTTCATATCCAGTACTTACGATTTGCCCATATATAAGTATTTGGGTTGAATAAATAAGTGGATTCATTTATTCATTCGCAAAGACTTCATCTTGTGTTGGAAATGAAAGTATTCATTTATTATTATTAACATTCATAAAAAGCACATGTACATTTGCTTGAAAGGCTAATCTTTAGTTTATTACAATTTATAAACATAGCACTATATAAATAAATGAGGCATTTCCATATGTTTAGTTTCATTTAAGAGTGATGTTTCATAAATTTTAAATAATTTCATTGACATCATTCATTCAGACATAGTAAACAGTAATTTAAAGTGATTGATTTACCCTCACGCTTTCATATCCAGTACTTAAGATTTTCCCATATATAACCATTTGGGTTGAATGAATAAGTGGATTCATTTATTCATTCACAAAGACTTTATCTTGTGTTGGAAATGAAAGTATTCATTTATTATTATTAACATTTATAAAAAGTGCATGTACATTAGCTTGAAAGGCTAATCTTTAGTTTATTAAGTATAATTAAGTAACTGTTTTAAAATAATGCCTGAATAAAAAACCAGTTATTCCCTATCAGAAAATTTTACTTTGAAGCTTAATTAGGAACTGTGATAATTTTATGGAAACTGATAGTAATCATGTAAGTGTAGGTAAAATGTGTATCAAATACTGTGGGAAGATAAACCATGGGTCTGGTGATTTGGAGATCAGTAAGGACTTTGAATTTGATATGTTGAATATACTTAGAAGGAATTAATAATTATTTCTAATGGCTTCTTCAAGAAAGTTTAAGCTAATAAGGATATTTTTAAGAGTTATTCAAATAGTTTTATTAGTTGCAAAAGAAGGAAAAGAAAAAATAAATTAATATTTTGCACCTGAATTAAAATCTGGATGAAAGAATATATTTTTGAAGTGTGAGTATAACTTATTATTATATGAATGCAAATGGAATGCTTTATTTCTAGCTTATCTTGAAAGATTAATTTAAATGAATTTTATATCTGCAAGTGATATGTTGAAAAAATTGAAAGAAAGGACTTGTAAATTTATGTATTTTTTTTTAAAAAAAGATTTACTTATTATAAAAACCGACAAATGAGTTTTAAATGACTTTCTTTATTTGAAATAAAGTGGATTATAATGTGTTTTCTTTTTGAAGATTGGAATTATTTTACATTATTAGTTCTTGGATGGAAAATCTTAATTTTTGCCTAAAAATGATTGATTGAAAGGTGTGCATTTAGAAGAAAGAAATGAAATCTTTAAAATGCTCATCTTCAATAAATGTGAATGTATATTTTTGCTTTTGAAGAAAAGATAAAAATTGTTTACTTAAGAATTAATAAATGGACAAATCTTGTATTATAAAATATTTTACAAATGCTTACCATGAAAATATTGATATCGTGATATATTTTGCTAGAAAAAGTTAGAAATAATATGAGAAATATGCATATGTAAAGGATATGTTATTTAATATAAAAATAGATTCATAAATGATTTTCCCATTGAAATATTGATTATCTGGATAAATATTCAGAAAATTGTTTGAATAATAATATTTATCTTCTAAGGATGAACAATATTTTGCCTGGATTTTTCAGAATTTAATTTTTCCATTTATGCATTTGTTGAACATCAGTGAGAGGAGAGAGCAGTCTTCATTCAAAACTTTTATTGTATCTTAGCAATGGGGGAAGAATTGAAAACTTTGAAGTACAAGGAGAATAAAAGACTTTTCATAACTTTGAATTTTTCTTATTATTTTACTTTACTGTTAATATTTTATATAGTATTGAATTAATGTGTCCATTATAAATATGTTCATAGTTTAATATTAAAATAGTTCAGTTCTTAATAAATAAAGAAAAATAGGTTTTAGAAATTCATTTTCTGACAGGTAATAAATATAAATGCTTATAGTTCATTTGGTGTTGGACGATTGAGATAAGAAGTGGATCACCATTTATAATTCTAACAATTGTTGGAATTATAGGTAACATATTATTTATTTATATTGAATTTTTGATATTTTTAAAATGATATCTTTAAATAATACTTTATTGTTACTTGTTATATTGCTTGAGTATTTAAAAGTTAAATGAATCATTTATATTATTATTAGCATATTATTTATTTTATAAAGGAAAGTAAATGTAGAATAATGCCTTATAAAATATCTAAAGGTATTTTAAGTATTTTTCTCATAAATGCTTGAATATGCATATATTTTACAACATGATTGAGTTGTTAATATATTATTGTTATGGATGGTATTTATTAAGATACTGCAATATGAAAGTATTGATTTCTAAATTATATAATGCTATAATAAATGAATAAATGTATGCTACTAATGAATATTTTATCAAAATCATTTGTGCCTAAAATGCTTTGAACTATCTTGAAGTGAATATTA
Organism: Epiperipatus broadwayi; assembly: GCA_028023455.1. NCBI lineage: Eukaryota > Metazoa > Onychophora > Udeonychophora > Euonychophora > Peripatidae > Epiperipatus > Epiperipatus broadwayi. The sequence continues at coordinate 16,067,172 of JAQFVV010006198.1, forward strand.
GATCTTTGTTGATTATGGAGAAACTTGTGCCACAGTGGGCAATAGATTGGCTCAGCACAAATATGTATATACAAGAGCAATAATTAAAAGAGAAGACAGCTCTGTATTTGCTGACCATTAGCAGGAGCTCAACCACAGATTTTAACTCTCCAAGGCTGATATTTTATGTACGGAAAGAAACGATATCAAGAGGAAGGTTAAGGAAGCTTGTTTCATCACCAGCAATGCCAAATCAATAAACAGAAGAGACACTTGTTTCACCATTTCTAAAAAATGGATGATATAGGAGGCAATTTGCATACATTTGCACATAACTAATAATCTGAAAAGACTATGAATATGGAGCAACAAGGGCTCTGAAAGCGCTAAGTCTGTAAATCAGAATATATATACAAAAGCCTACAAATTATTACATAAAAAGTTTCACCGCAACGCATCAGCATATTATTAATTAAAAAGTAGTTTGGAGATTATTTATGTAGTGTGATTTGTATTTCTTTATGATGTTAGCATAATTATTCAGCAAGTGGAAGATATAGACTGGTGGTCATAAAAGTAATTATTAAATGAAATCCTAGATGTTAAAGATATTATGTGTGTTATATTGCCATAATTTGAGAATTTTAACATACAGGTAACAAAGGACCATATAGTAGTTATTTCAACGACAGTTGTCTTCTTTTTACAGCAGTAAGAGCTGAGATAGAAGTCATGACCTGAATTTAAGGTGCCGATTAAAATGGAATCTTAAGTACTGTATCCATGATGATGCTTTTTCTTACTTGAGTTATTATTATTCTATATCCCTCACTATCAAACAATATTGGTATCACATTGTAAATGATAAATTTTTAAAGATGGGTTAGAGTAATTTTTAAACTGTTGGAAGTTGGAAATTTTGTGAAGGCAAGATGAGATAAAAAAAAATCCTATCACAAATGATATAGAATTATTTTCTTCTTGTTATAATAAAAATAGAAGAGGAATGATTTGATATTCCTACAAATGTTTTAAAATGTTAGAGATCATTACTATAAAGGCATATGTTGATTGGATTGTAAGAGAGAATGATGAAAGTGTGATTTTTGAATACTATGATGGATGTAAAGTATGAAAATAAATGAAATATAAAATATATCAAGCAATATAATTTATAAGAAAAGTTATGAAATTATATTTTAGATGATTTTATAAGTAATTAATTTTACGACAGGTGGCATAATTATATATTTTTTTATTTAAAATTTTTTGCATTGAAATACTAGAGCATATAAAAAGATCAGGATAAATGATGTACTGAACTGCAAAAGAATTGTTTAATAGTGTGTGTTTTAATTTCACTCTATAGTAATAAGTATTGCATGATTATAAATATTAATCAATCATATTATTTATTGTCATTACTTTGTCATCATAGTGACAAGAGAATGTCATTGTCCTGTTGATAAAAATAATATATTACTGTTATAATACTGTATGCTTTTATTTTCCATAATAGATAGTCAGAATGAAGAAGGCTATCTTATGTTTGTTTACTTATTATATTTATTATGTAAATATTTTAATTTTTAAATAATTTTTATAATATTGTAGTTTAATACATTGTACAGGCTTAAACCTTTTCAACATGTGTGTGATCAGGTGGGTCAGCAATATGAGATGGCACTGAGAGTAGTGTGTCATGCGAAAGTCTGAGTTCGAATCCCGCATATATTACAGATATTGTAGTTTGTAAATATTTTTCAAGTTTTTTTTTATAAATGTATTGTGTTATAAGCATAATGTTGGTAAATTCTAATAAAATTGTTAACGTTTTAACTTATATTGTCTTGAGAGTTTGATTTGACTGAGTGCTTTTCTTTGATTCTTTGTATCCACAAACATGATCTATAAAGATTAATGGTTTAAAACATTACTTGTTTGCACATGATTTTGTAAAGATTATTTGAAATATTATTATTACACATGATTAATTAATGAAAGTATATTATCATAATTATTTTATTATAGAAGATATAATTATTGGTGATCAGAGAATTGTCCAATACCAATTTTAAATATTATAATATTGCAATTATATTGAAAATATAATATATTCTACGAATGCCATATAAAAAAATAAAAGACTATACAATGTTTTATAAGAATTTATGATTTTCCTTATGTTTTATTGGAGTGTATTTAAATAGTTGTGTGATTTTAAGAGTCGTTAAAATATTCTAGTTGCTTGTTATTCTTGTCTTTGTGAAGATAGTTAAATATATGTAAAATTCCTCATTATATTGAACTACATGGTATTATTTTTGTTTATTATTATTATTAGAAATGAACCTGAGATGTCAAATAATTATAGTGTTATACAGAAATGATTGATTAGAATTATTAGTCAATGTTAGATTTTAAATAGTATTTTATAAAGAAATGGTAATTAATTTATTGTTTTTCCATAATAAATTTGATAAATTATAAGTTAGGATTATTTTATGTGTGTTTAAAGACATGAGAATATTACAAGGTAGTTTTGTTATATCAATTAATTAGGGGTAATATTTATTTGACATTGGGAATGTATCTTCAGAGATGTATCCTCAATGTTAAGCCATTGTACTTTGCTGAATGTCTCATGTGAAGAGTTTCCCATAATTTTATTAGTATTTTAGTACAACTATTTATTAATTATAGTTTATGAGCTAGTTGAAATTTAAATTATTAGTAAAATAAATGAGCTGACTATTTAATTGGAACCCTGATCATTTATTATTGTTATAATTATTATTATATTTTAACTTGGATAGTTCATTATAGTTAAGTATTATGAAATATTAATTTTGATATATGTTAAAAGATAGTTTGAGCTAGTCATAATAGTACTTACCTTTAGTAGTTATTGTTGACATAATTGGATTTTAGTTTATGATAGGTATTCCATAGTTAGACTGATACCCTACTATAGTCCTAGGTTGGATTTCCTTATATATATATGAAATAGTAGGTAGAGAAAGTGTACATCGGCAAAAGTATATAATTTACTCAACATAAAAATCTGTGAAAGTTTAAGTATTAAATGTGGGAGGGGGGAGACGTTATTATTTATTACTTATTTTGTATAATAATCCAAGTAGTTAAATATGGTTATTGTAATGTTAACGTTATAGGATTAATGATATATAGTATTCTTAAACATTGTGTGTGTACATATGAAAAAACGAAAACAATATAATATATATGCGATGTTTTTTTTAAAAAAATGTACTTAAACTTTTTTTTTTTTGAAATTTTGAATCAATTGACCTTAAGAATTTAAATCCAATTTTCCCTAATAGTTGAAACTAAATAATGTTAATCGAAATTTTATAAAGTAATATTAAATTTAGATGTAATAATATGTTGGAGTATTTCCATCATCTATCAATAAATGTTGAATATATAATTACTAATCTGTGTTATCTATTTGTGTTATCTATTTAAAATTTTCTATACATTCAACATTTATGAATAGATGATGGAAATAGTCCAACATATTGTCATATCTAATACACCTGGGTCTAATTTTATGCAGATTTTTTAAATGCAATTTTGAAATTATGTGATTCATGTTTTTTCTTAATATTTTTTATGCAGGTTTTCTTTTATGCAATTAAGAGGTTCATATTTCACTATATTTATTAGATATCAAGAAATGTAAATTATTAATAACCTATTTTGACTTGATATACTTTTTTTCCAAAAATATAATGTTATATTAGCAGCTAACATGAATATAGCATAAAGCTGTATTTAGAATTTTAGCTTCTATGTAAATAACCTACTTATACTAATGAGTAAATAATAATAATAGATATATACTTACATATAAAAATATCACAATAAATATTCAAAAATTTTAAACTTTTAAAACATATTTTGTTAGATATAACAGAAATATTCTTTTAGATTTTTAAAATAAATAATGAAGATTTTGTTGATTTTGTAAACAGAAAATAATCTTTCTAATGATAATGTATAATCTTTTTGTTTTGATTGCAATCTCATTTTTTTAATATAGAAACAAAATGTGAACATTTAAAATTTATTTCAGTAGTAAACAAAAATATCTATCAAATGAAGACAAATTTATTATTTCCTGATAAGTAAAAATCATTTAATCATAGATTTTCCATTGATGTGTGAGACAAAGAAAATGTCAGAAAATGCTGAAATCTGAGAGTTTCTTGCAATGAACAACCTCTTAAATTCCAATGAGCTAAATAGTTATATGTCTGGATATCATGAGCTTTATAAACAATTAGTAAAATCATTATCTCAAAGTTTAATTACCAATTACATTGTTGACAGAAAGCCATTAACACAGCACAAGGCTGAAAGTGGCACTACTTGTACTTCCTCTTGTGATGAATCTGATTTCTTACCAGTTCACAAATAAACTGCATATTGTCAAATAACAATAATGATTAAAATATGTATGAAAAATGTAAAATTAAATACTGTAGTTAATAAAAAAAAGTTTGTCTTGTATTACTTTTTTTCAAATATTTGAAATTTTTTTATTAGTCATACTTTAGTTTCTTATTTTTTTAATGCAGATTTTAAAGTAATTTTTCCTTGTTGCTTTGCTTTTATGTGATTTCTGACAATTACAGAACCTACCCCAGTCTATTTTTGTGTGATTTTTTTAATGCGGGTTTTCTGCGGAACCTATCTACCACATAAAACAATATCTAAGTGTATACCATAATTACAAATCTTCAGAAAAATATTAAATTTAGTTTTTAATTGGTTATATGGAAAAGGAAATTAGTCTCCTTGTACTTATAGTAATGAATAAAATTGTTAGGCATAAAATCAATATTTTTCCATTTTTAAAAGTTACCATTACTGTTTTAATGTAGTTAAGCATTATTGAAATTAATCTATAAATTTGATATTAACAACTGATCAATTGGAAATGAAGGGAAAATTATATAAGACAATATATATATAAAGTTGGATAATAAATGTACTATTAGTTTTGTATATTGTTATGTTATATAGTCAATTTTTTAAAGTTATATTGGTTCTATATGAATGTTTTATTCTATTATACCAATATTTTATTTTTATTGTTGTTATTGTAATTCCATTCTGGTCATTAGTAGTAATGTATAAATAATAATTGGTTAGTGTTATAATATATTATTAACATTTGAAAAGCACATGTTTTGAAACATACTTTTTATACATGATTAATATATATTTATATTAACTGTTGTATATGATTTTTATTATTTGTTATAATTTGAAATTAAGTATTATGAAATGAATTTTGTTTGCAAAGTATTTATTTATTTTAATAATTATCTAAAGATAATTTAACATTTTATGGTTTTTAATGTCAACAATTATTATAAAACCTTAAAAAAATGGCTCTTATATTTCGTTTATTTATTAAATGAATCCTTGGCAAGAGACTGATGAAAAAATTAATACATCAGCATCTGAGAAACAAGTTATTATGGTTTTCAATACAGAAAACAGTTGTAATAACTGATTTGCAATTGCAGCAGAATTCGTTCAAGTTGATATTCAGTTGTTAATCAGTGGGGGTTAAATATGTTAGAAGTATAACTGTGAACTCCAGAATTAGCAGACATTTTTAAGGGGTCAGCATTAATTTGTCTGAGAAATCAGCATTAAAACATTTGTAAGTTATCATTATCATTTTTCAATTAAAGTTGACATATAAGATAGTTTATTAATTTTGAATTTTAATTGAGTTGTCACTATCTGATAATGTACTCGGTGAGAAAGAAAAGATATAGACTCTTAAAAACCTTTATACCTTGTCTACTATCTGTAATACATCATAAAATGTGTTCCTGAATTGATAGCTATTTACCAATCAAAGAACTGTAGAAACTGAAAGTTGGTCAAGACTGGGTTAATATGAAATAACAAAATAAAATTTACCAAACAAGTGATACAAAAGTATCACATAAAAGCTCAAAACTTGGGAAGTGAAATTTTCTAATTAGAAAGAGTAGCTTGTAAAACCAAAGTTGTTTTGAGTAGAGTCAAAAGTACATATTAAAATAAACTACAAATGGTAATGTGAAATTAAACAAAAATAAAAATATAAAAGATAATATCAGAATAGTCTCACTGAAAATTAATAAGTAAGGCCATAACTTAATTTAAATATTTCAAAATGATAACATTTTATCAATAATAAATTAATTTGTAAATGTTACATCATTATTTTTTAATTTCTCTCTTTTGAAGATTTTACAAAATTTGTATTTTCATTGGGAAAGACTAAATAAAATATTAAATCTAGGCAGAAATATATGAAAATAAACACACTCAGCAAGTCTGATTTATATATTCATAGATATAAACATCATATAAGTGTAATTTATTGTCTTGGCATGGTTATAAAACATGATTTTGTATACACCTAAAATTTCTTTATTATTCTCATAATATTGTGATTCATTAAACTGTTATTTTGAAATTAAAAAATGTATTGGCAAAAGAATTTGTAGGGTTTTCAAATTTTCTAGATCATGGATAACTTATTAAAATAGGGGAAATATTTAAAAAGTAATAAGAATATTCAACTATTAAATTTAGTTCTTTGGATTATAGAAATGGTAGTTGAAGGTGTAAAAATATTTTTATTCTTAAAACAAATAAATATAATTTGTGCTTGCCAATATTACCTTTACAGTCAGTCCAAGAAAATGAGTACAGATGATTATTGCTAGGGAAATATAACCAGTTCCTCAGTATTACTTTATTGAGGTCAAACTTTAATTAATCACAATGTGTGAATCAATGATGATAAATTACAATGTGTAAATCAATGATGATGAGTGGTTCTGAAAGTAATCTAATCATTGATTAATATTGTTTGGAGGAATATAATCATGGTTGTTAGTATTTTAGTAATTATGATTTAATTTATCAATTGGTTGTCCAGTACATAATGACAACTCTATGTGTTGCATGATAATCAGATAATCGACTCCAGCATTAGTATCCTTGTGTTTGCTGTTTACCAGAACTATATATATATGTTAAAACGAAGATTTGCATGGGTTAAATATATAAAATACATATTTTGCGGGTTCATCCGTGTTAAAAATTTTTAATATTAATATACTGACATTTCGACTTGGTCACACAAGCCATCCACAGAGTTATAAAAGGTAGAAAGACGGTTGTAGAGGCGCTACAATCACTGATTTGAATAAAATGTTAAAATTCCACCAATAGCAAAAAATGTTAAATTTAGGAATGTTTTTTAAAAAAATCTTTCCAAATAGGAGGAAGTTTGCATGTAACATCTCGCTTATTGATACAATCTGGCCTTTTAAGTATCTCAATGGCTTCTCTAATTTTGCATTGGTAAAGATTATCACATCTGGATATGATCCTGGTACTAGAAAAATCAATTTTATGACCTGAATCTATAGTATGGAGTGAGAGTACTGATGATGATGAGTGTTGTTTAACTGCATTAGCATGCTCATCTCTCCTAACACTGATGCGACATTGCAATTTATCAGACCATATTATTGCTTTAATTAAACATTGTCTCTTAAATACATATTTTGTATACAATGGACAGCATTACAGACAAGTTTTTGGTACTCCTATGGGCTCACCTATCTCAGGAGTAATAGCTGACTTATTCATGGAATATATAGAAACTCGTGCTTTAGAATCATCATCTTTAAAACCTCTCATTTGGCTCAGATACATAGATGACACTTTTGTCATATGGCAACATGGAAAAAATAAATTAGATGATTTTTTCTTACATTTAAATAATATGCATCCTCATATTAAATTTACAATGGAGACAGAGTCTGATGGAAAACTCCCTTTTCTTGATGTTCTAGTCACCAGAACACCAAATAGTTTATCTTTTTCTATTTACAGAAAAGATACACACACAGACAGATATTTGCATTTCCATTCTCATCATCACCCAACTCAGATAGTTTCTGTAGCCAAAACTCTTTTAAATAGAGCAATTAACCTTTCAGATGAGACACATCTGAAAGAAGAAATAAATCATATTAATAGTGTTTTATTAGCAAATAGTTATAATTACAAATTTATAAAAAAAAGGCTTATTTCAAGCCCAAAATAGACAAAATAGAAAACAAAAAGATGATAAATCAGCTATTAGGATTTGTGTTCCATATGTAAAAGGAACTACAGACAGTATCGAACATATATTAAAATGCTATAATATAGATACAGCATTTTCTGCTCATCAAAAGATCAGCAATATAATAACCAAGCCTAAGGATTCAATCCCTCTTGAATCTCATGGTGTCTATCAAATCTCATGTAAAAATTGTAAAGCTTCTTACATAGGTATGAGTAATCGTCGCATCAGTGTTAGGAGAGATGAGCATGCTAATGCAGTTAAACAACACTCATCATCATCAGCACTCTCACTCCATACTATAGATTCAGGTCATAAAATTGATTTTTCTAGTACCAGGATCATATCCAGATGTGATAATCTCTACCAATGCAAAATTAGAGAAGCCATTGAGATACTTAAAAGGCCAGATTATATCAATAAGCGAGATGATACATGCAAACTTCCTCCTATTTGGAAAGATTTTTTTAAAAAACATTCCTAAATTTAACATTTTTTGCTATTGGTGGAATTTTAACATTTTATTCAAATCAGTGATTGTGGCGCCTCTACAACCATCTTTCTACCTTTTATAACTCTGTGGATGGCTTGTGTGACCAAGTCGAAACATCAGTATATTAATATTAAAAGTTTTTAACATGGAAGAACCCCCAAAATATGTATTTTATATATATTAGTATGTGTGTAAAAAATCTAATTATCCATATTAATTATACATTCTCTCTAAAACTTGCTATAAATCCTGAGATATATTCCTGCAAAAAAAGTCCCACATAAAACATTCCTATTATAAATGTTTTTCGCATAATAAGTCTATTTAAAACAATCTGAACAATAACATACAAACAACAACAAAAAGCTTTATTTATACAGTGAAACAACAAACTACACTGTATCTACCTGTACAACTTCAATTTTACACTATCCCAAAAAAAAATTTCAACAAGCACCATTAGAATATGCAAATTTTATTATATTCAGTAGTCTTTTTTCCTAATTTGAGCATTATAAAAATAAAACATTTTTAAAATTTTATTTTATTTTTAATGTGCCAAAGTGTTGGTCAAGAAGTGAATCCCGGGACAACTGCTTGTAAGGCAGTTGTGCTAACCACTCGGCCACCAACACTTGACTAAAATATTTTTTAAGAGTAATGCTAAAAGTTTTACAAAATTTTAGAACATATTTAAAGTTAAAAATCTGTTTAAAAGCATTAAATATTTAGAGATATCATAATGACTTGATAAAGAGGTTAATCTATTATGTTTCTATAAGAAAAAAAGGTTATTGAAGAAAAAGAGTATCAGAGCATATTTAATAGTGAGGAAAGCCAGATATTTTGCTATTTACTTTATTTTAAATAATATTTACTAAGGCTGTAACCTCAGGAATATGCATCTGAAAAATGCGAAGGTAGCGACCTCTACAGGTCTTAACCACAAGCTTACTGTAAAAATTATTTTTTTATTATTCTTATTGCTTCAGTGAATGCAGTGAACACTTACTAATGTAAAATAAAAAAAATACCCCATCAATTTATTATTAATGTAATAAATAATAAAATTATTTTTTAAAATTTTATTTATACTATATATATATATAAAGGCAAAAATTATTAAGAAAAACAATATTTACAGTTGATATTCCTAACCTTAAAAAACATTCTAATGAATTTAAATTATAACTTACAAATCAATTTCAAGTATTAGTTGATTTTGAACATGATTCAGATTTGAATGAAATTAATATGAAAATAACTGATATACTTTTAACAACTGCAACAAAGATAGCTGGTAGAAAAAAGCAGTAATCAACCAATAAAATTTCTATTGAGACTAGAGAATTTATGAAGAAAAGAAGGAATATGAAGATATACAAAAATGATGCATTAAAAAGGATTGAATATCTCAAATTTTGTAAAATGGTGCAGAAAAAAGTTGAAAATGATATAAGAAAGTATAATTGTGAACTAGCAAGGAAATCTGTACAAGATAATAAAAGTCTCAAGAATGTAAAACAACATTTTGGTATTGGGAGGAAATTTATATCTGCAATAAGAAAAAAAATATGGAATTATTACTAAAAAGAGAGATGACATCATGAAATGGGTAGAAGACTTTTATCAAGAATTATATAGTGATAAAGAACAAGTATTTCCTATATATATTACATCTTCTGAATTGCCCAGAATTTTAAATGAAGAAGTGAGACATGCAATTAAATTTATGAAGAAAGAAAAGGCTCCAGATAACGATGGAATTATAATTGATATATTAAAAGAAGCAGGTGAAGAAATAGAATTTTTTTTAGCAAAGCTATATACCAAATGTCTAAATAATAAAGATGTACCAGATAATTGGAAGAATGCAGTAATAATATTAATATTTAAAAAAGCTGATAAAGAAGATATTAGAAATTACAGACCTATCAGCCTTTTATCAGTTTTATACAAAGTTTTTACCAAGATAATTACAACTCATCTACAGAGAACATTGGATTTTCACCAACCAAGAGAACAAGCTGGATTTAAAAGTGGTTTTAGTACAGTAGATCATATCCAGGTACTGAGAGAAGTTATAAAAAGGACAAATGAATATGAATTGCCATTATGTTTTGGATTTGTAGATTATGAAAAGGCATTTGATTCTATAAACATTTCTTCAGTGATTAAAGCATTGGATCATCAAGGTATAGATCCAGGATATTGTCATATTTTAAAGAATATTTATAAAAATACAACAGCAACAATTAGATTACATAATGATACTGGGAAAGTCAACATTGAGAAGGGTGTAAGACAAGGTGACTCCATATCTCCAAAACTTTTTACAGCAGTGCTGCAAGAAGTATTTTGTGGATTAAAATGGAAAACTAAAGGAGTGAAAGTAAATGGAGATTATTTAAGTCATTTAGATTTTGCAGATGATGTAGTTGTTTTTGCAAATAATGCTTCAGAGCTGCAGGAAATGTTGCAGGAGTTATCAGATGAAAGTAGGAAAGTAGGACTAAAGATAAATGTTAAAAAGACTAAAGTAATGTTTAATCAATTTGCTCAAAATGTGAAAATAAAGATTGATTATGATGAATTAGAAGAAGTTAACAGTTACAAATACCTTGGTCAGATTATTAATACAGATGGAAACATAATGGAGGAAATTAATCATAGAATTAAACTTGGTTGGAGTGCTTTTGGTAGAAATAACTTGATACTAAAAGGAAATATGCCTATGTGTTTGAAAAGGAAGGTTTTTAACAAATGGGTTTTACCAGTTCTTACTTATGGATCTGAGACTTGGACACTTAATAGAAGAGCAATACAGAGACTTCAGACCACTCAGAGAAGTATGGAGAGATGCATGTTGGGAGTAACAAGAAGAGATCGAAAATGCAATGTATGGGTAAGAGAACAAACAGGTGTTACTGACCTCATTGAAAAAATTAAAAGATTGAAGTGCAGTTGGTCTGGACATATTGCTAGAAGAGATGATAGTAGATGGACAATTGAAATCTTAAACTGGATTCCAAGAGATTGTAAAAGACCCAAAAAGAGACCACATGTGAGATGGATGGATGAAATAAGAAAGTGTGCAGGGATGATGTGGAGAAGAGAAGCTAAAGTTCAGAGAAGATGGATTGAACTTGGAGAGACCTTCATCCTGCAATGGATTGATAATAGTTGATGATGATGATGATGATTATATATCTGTGCATATTGAAAAGTACTATATATTTGGAGTTTAATAAACAATATATATTCTATTCTAATCAATGTTTATCACCAAACATGAACTATTACATGTTATATACATTTGAATATGAGAAGGGTTTGGAACAAAATATAGTATAATTTGTGGCTAAACTATATTTCTTAATTTTGACCAATTTGATTTTGCAGCTTGGATATTATTAGCATTTGTTGAAATATATATATATGGTATTCAAATAATCATTTAATAAATGAGATAATTTACATCACAGTGAAACACCTAATAGATCAAAAATAAGATAGTATGAGAAATATAGAATATGAATAGCAAATGTAAAAGATTTGATTGATTACATATATTTATCTAATGTATTGCTCAATAATTGTGTGTATATTTCTTACATGACCTCTTTTCTGATCCATTAGATGTTCTAATGTATATAGTGCTTATAATACTTCTTTCATATACACATCAATGCAAACAAATTTTCTTAAAATACTTCTTTGTTTTCCTTACAGTTTCGACTGTCTAGCAGTCTTCATCAGAGCTTTATTTTCTTCCTCTACTTTAATTAATGTTGAAACTGTAAGGAAAATAAAAGTTTTTTAAGAAAATTTGTTTGCATTGAATTGTATGTGAAAGAAATATTATAAGCAATATATGTATATGAATATATAAAGATATGCAAAGAAAGTGAAAGAGAATAATAAGAGAATATACTTCTGATGTTCTAATGTAAGTATAAATTATTTTCATCTATTATGGACTTTGAATATTATTGAATTGATGACTTAAATATCTATATATGGATCAATGATGCTAAACTGCATTCAGGCTTTCACAATAAAACTTGTCATAATTAACTCACAATTAATAAATTTTTATTGTTCTTTCTGTGTAGTTTCTCAGAAATTACAAACCTCCAGATCAACTGATAAATATAGGTTTGTTATTTGAATCTTTATAAGAAGTTTGAGCATCAGAACTGCAAGTGCCAGAATCATTGCTGGGATTTCCAGATTCCAATTTGGATGCAGCCCACTATATATAATCGCCAGTCATCAAATGTTAAGATAACAAAATTGTGGGAAATCTGAATTGAACTATGGGTATTGTTAAGGGTTGTCTCATTTTGATTATTCAATGTTATATAGTTGATAAAGACTACAAAATGTATAGTCGAAAGTACTTCTAATATTAATATAATTTATGTAAATTGTACTGTATTTTGATATATATATTGATTTGTATATTACATATATTGTGGAACGAATACAGATATCAAACTTTATTTATTACATATATATATATAATTGATTATTGAACTTGATAACTATTTATAACAAATCTAATATTCCAAATTTACCACAAATTCTTAATTAAAGCTTATTATAAATTTTGAGATATATCTTATAACAATCCATTGTTGTCAGCTAAGCAGCTATATGTTACTGCTGCAAGACTATATACATTGTTTGATATGGGGATTGGGGATGCCTTTGATCAGTTATGTAATATTTCACATTGCAAAAATATCCAATGTTATATATATACCTTCACAAAAACTGACTTTTCTTTTAACCATGTACTAACAGAAAATATGGAACTTTATGTAAAACATTGGTGTATTTTGTTTGATATGAATATCTAATCTAAATATCTAATCATAAAAATGTAAGCAATCTATGAGTCTTTTTGAAAATTACTAAACTGAGTGAAGGATCATTGAGATTAAGACACCTGAGATATGTAATACACAAATCTAAGATGTTCAATAAAAGATCATTGAAAAAATTACTAAACTAAGTGAAGGATCATTGAGATTAAGACACCTGAGATATGTAATACACAAATCTAAGATGTTCAATGAAAGATCATTGAGATAAATTACATAAAACACATAACACACAATAAATCAGAAAAATAAGATGTACAATTTATTCAATAAAAATGTACCATAGATTAATGATGAATATATTTTAAAAAATCATAGCTTTGATGATTTGACTATAAGTAAATATTAGTGTACATATATCTTACAGAATATAATCTATAATAGTCATGCCTGGTCAATAATATTCAAGTTTCAGAGTTTGACCTGATCTTTATTTAGCAAACAATAAAACGAAAATCTTCTTAGATTCTAGACTATTTTCACAAATTCTTTTCTTCCATAGCATAAGCTTGTGGTTAAACACCTGTAGAGGTCCCTACTATCGCATTTTTACAGCATATTCTCGAGGTGATAGCCTCAGTAAATATTACTTACGTAATGAATGTGCGTTTAATAAATTTATAATTAAAACTCTTAAATAGTTAACTGAAATGTAAAATTAATCGAATTTTTAGTACAGAATGGAAATAAGTTTATAAGGCTTCTATATTTTAGCTTAATAGTATAGTGATGATCTTGAGAGCTATAAATCCCTGGATAAAAGCTTAATTTGTCAATTCTAATGCACGAATGTCACATGATTTCCCGAGTAATTAACCACCCGATTATCATATCTATTTTGTAATAATGAGGATCCAAAATAAGGGACTTTAGAGAGACTAGAGATCGGAGAAACATAATTAAACTTGAAGAGACTTTCATCGTGCTGTGGATTGATAATGTTTGGAAGTGGTGAAGATATAAATATTTGCAGCACATACTCATGCACAAATATTTACTTTAAATAAAAATAAAAGACTTTGCATTATACAGTCAAATCTCTGAAAATGCGTTTTGGTATTTAAATTTTTCCATTGTCTTGTTTTTAAAAAAAGTTATTAAAGAATAAATGGCTCCCCCCCAGTTCTGATGGCTGCAATAAAAGCACCCGTATCTTTCAACTATTTAAATTTAAAAAAATAAAATTATACAAACTTTGTTCTGCATTATTCAGCAAGTATAAAGAGCAACTCTCTTTACACTTACTGAACGTGCTAAGAGACAAAACATTTCTTGTATGCAAACATCTAATAAATGTTTAAAAAACTAATTTAATGATTTAATTAACTCTGTGGACAGAATTCACTATATTTGCAAAATAAGTTCCCTCCGAGCGTGTACTCCCAAATAAAGTAATTTAACCTTTTTTTCCGGGATCTTTTTCATCATTTGAATATTTGAAATTATTAAAAATAATTATACTTCTAAAATTGTTCCTGGTTCAATGTGTAGAAAGTAATGAGGAATTGATTTGAAAAAGTTTAATATTTAGCGTCCTCTAATAGGTAATCAGCTCTCTCATTGCCGCAAGCTGTGTTGTTAATCCAAGATGGCTGACACCACCCCGTGTCATTTTTTTTATATCTGTATTTTAAAATGCATGAAGACTAACTTGAAGGATTTGTGCTTTGAATTATGTAGAATTTTTACAGCGTGTAGCCATAGCTACATTAAAATTCAATGATTACCTTTTAACTTTTGGCATTATCAATGAGCAGCAATTGACATAAAGTGATGTAAATACTTCGACGTTAATAGGACATAATAGGGTTCTTAATAAGGCATTAAGAAACTGGTTGAACTAATTTTTCAAATATTCAAAAATATTTGCAAATTGTTTCTAATAATATGTTGCATATGTGTGTGTTTATAGTCAACTATATATGTTTTAATTATTCTCACTATTATTTAGAAATGCTTAATAATTTAATTAATATATATATATAACAAATCACTTGATTCTATAGCTTCAACAGTATGCCATAAAATAAGAGCAACTTCTAACTTTTTTTGCCAATCTATTATTTTTCGATGGTGAGTGTTATACTTGGATAGGATCCAGATGTTTGAAAAATCAATATTGTAGTTGATTTCCATAACAAGGAAAGAAAAGGCTGATGATAATGAAATCTCATTTAGCACATTATCATTTTCATTTCTCCTAGTACTGATATAACAATTACTTGTGTCAACATAGGAGGCTTCACAAATTCCACATGAGATTTTATATCTGTGCTTCATGAGGGATAAAATCTTAATCATGTTTTGATAAGTAGTATATTTATTCTTAGGTTATACTACTTCAGAATATGTATATTGAAATGAATAAATATCTTTTTCGTTTTATTATCAGCCATGCGGTCTTCCTCATGACAATAAGTTAATTTACTGTGGTTGTGAGGATAGTCAATAAATATAGCATTCAGAATTTTTAAAGAAATTTATATAAAGTAGGATAAGTACTTTAAAATAAAGTGATAAATGTAATAATAATAGATGATGTTCAAATTTTGAATAAATTATTAAAACATCATATTTTAAAATAATAGTAGATAATATAATAGGTTAGTTAAAAGGTTATAAATTTAAAAGAAACTAGTAAATTATATAAACTATGTTAAAATTGTTGCTCTTATCAAAGATGGAAAGAATATATGGAATATATTGAAAAACAACTGAGTTAAATATACTAGTAATAAAAAAATTAATTAGATTAACAATGAATTAATAAAAAGATTAACCTCATTTTGGGGATTGTTGCATTTTAAAAATATCATTATTTCACTGATTCTTTTTGTGAATTTCCTCCAAGGAATGTAATTAAAAGACAATGGAACTTACTATTTGATAAAACAGGTCGTATAATTATTTATGTAATTATATTTGCTTTAATATTGTTTTGTTTAATATTGTTTTGTTTTAAAAAGATAATTTAACATATGTATATAGATATGAGAGTGAACATATAAATATATAAAATGAAAAAAATCTTAATAGATAATTTGTTTTATATATAAATCATCATCATAGATTTTATTCAATAATTTGTTTTGTTTGCTGATAAATGCTTATTAGACAAACTATAAATTAATATTTTTTCGTATTATTTATATATACATATTGTCTATTTGAAACAATAGATAAATTAATATTTTCTTGTGGTTTGATGTTTAATGTTTTGTATTATTTTATAGTTTAAACAAATATACTATGATACATTAATTTAAATTATTGCAGCATATTTATTAATTGTCTTATTAATTTTTGTAAATAAAATTATTATTTATGAAATTCCAGTTAAAAAACTTTTTCAAATTAATAAATATATGATATAGTAATCATAATTTAGAATCTCATTGCAAACATAAACATATAAAATCTAAACATCACATGATCACCATTTTTTATGCTTGCTCATAACTGTTATTAAAAGAAGCAAACTCTCCATACAGTACTGACACTCAGTGCAAGCCAGAGTAATCAATGGATGCCAGAAGGCTGTGCATAAAATCCATATCTAGTGCCTACTCATCCAATATCCCCAAACTAGTATCTGGTGTCAGTGAAGAGCCTTGTATCTGAGAGCACTGCATCTAGATCTTAGGATATAATGCAACCCTCCAGCAGCCACTTTTTATCTCTACTTAACTACAAAACTATGAGAACAAAATTGAAAACACTAATATTTTCAATCTAAGCTCATTAGCTTATATAGTCATATAGGTCTGAACTCAGTTCAGTACCCATACATTTTGGTATCTTTGGTTCTTTAATAACCATAGGCACCACTATCCTATTAGGCAGGATTGGTATTAAACCACTAAACATCACATGATCACCATTTCTTATGCTTGCTCATAACTGTTATTAAAACACACAAAACTCTCCATACAAGGCTCTTCACTGACGAAGGTCACAAGCCAGAAACTAGTCTGGAGATATTGGATGAGTAGGCACTAGATAGGGATTTTATGCACAAGCCTTCTAGCTTGCACTGAGAGAGTTTTGCCTGTTTTAATATAAAATCTAATTAGCAATTAATATAAATTTTATTATTGTATCAAAGTCAATAGTGATTAAAAGTGAGTCTAATATTTTATGAACATCCATTACAATAAGAGTTAGTTAATAAACTATTATAATAAAATGTTATATAATTATTAAGCTTAATAATTTTATTCATTCTTAAATATATTATACTATATACACTTACCACATCTTAATAAAATGACTATTTATGAATGAATATTATTGTGAACAATTAATGTATGTGTCATAATTTTCAAATACAATGTTTTATATTGTGTAGACAATATAGGTGTCTAATCAAGTTGATATTTATCTAGTATATAAATATTAATACATTTTAAACATTATTCCAATATAGATTTTATATTATTTTATTTATAGAGCTTTCTTAACCCTTCCTCATTTTATTCCATTACAGATTTGATTTACTTAACTTGTACAACACTATTAATTTTAGCTAGACTATTTACCTTATACATTTGATATTGTACAATTAATACTATTATACATTTTGCCTTTATACAATTCATAACACATATAAAAGTAAACAGTTCATATGACCAATTTATTCTTTTCAGATTTTAGTATTCATTGTGTTAGTAATTTATTTTAATTAAATCTTACTCTATTTTACAATGTTATGGATTTAGTCTGCTCAAAGACTTGGTGCATTAACAAAAAAAAATTGTCATATTCTCACTTTTGTACTGATAGAGATTTGGCATTCCAAGCTGAGGCATATAAATACAGTATCTTTCTTTCTTTTATTTTTCTTCAATTACAGATTTGATGTCTCAATTCTTGGTCCAAAACAGAGCCTCTCTCATTGCTCTCATTTTTCTACCATTACAATATATATAATACATAAATACAAGTATAGTATATATGCTTTAAGCTAGATGTAATCAGAGGAGATTTGGACCCAGAATTTCAAGCATCCTTTAGTCATCCACTCCATCTTATACAACAAATGCATTCTACCACATACATGTGAAAAAGATAAACAATCTCCAAGATGTATTTTGTGCTGAACCAGTGCCAACTGATGAGTGCTGGTTATATTGGAGATTATTTATCTTTTTCACATGTATTGGTAGAGTGCATTAGTTACAGTTTATAAACATCGTGCTATACAAAAATAAAATAATATATTTTTAAATAAATTGATTATGTTTATATAACAATGTTTTGAAACTTGGATTTCCACTATAGATCAGAATATAATTAATTTAAATATGTCTATTAGATTATCAAATTATTAAAATATCTTTTGTTTGTCATCAAAAAATCCAAATGGTTTCAAGATATTGATAATTTATCAATCAAAGTGTTTTTTTTAAAAAATAGTTGATTCTTTCTGTCTGAATTTTATATTTAATTGTTCTTTAATTGTTAAAAAAATAATAACTCTTTTTCTTTTGCTTCTGAATATATTAATTACCATTATTGATAAAAATTCATAGCTATTGATTTCAGAAAATAGTGAAATATCTTTCTATTCTATTTTAGCACTACCACAAATTTGAAGATCTTTGAGAATGTGGAAATGGAACTTCTACTTTTCTAATTTTCCTTTGGTTATATGTAGTGGTATTTTACCTCTTTTGTATTCATTTGTATGATAAAAACTTATTGATATATTAGTTTTAAAAAAATCTGAAAAGGGCAGAAGTCAATGACCAAAATCAACTTCTAAGAAGCTGAACCATGCCTTCAAGCAATGATTGGTAGAGATCCATTGCATGAGTAATCATACATTTAATTCTTTTGTCATTAGCAATCAGCAAAAATTATCCTGCTTTATTTTTTACACAATATTTGTATAATAATCGTTTGTAAATTAGCAAATTAAATCATAACAATAAGCAATAAACTACAGTGGTAAGATTATTAATGCCTTCTTTTAATACTTTTTAACATGGCTAGTTCTTAATGTTGGAATATTTTAAAATTTATAAATGCAATTTTAAACTTTAAAACAGAATTTTATAGACTTATGATGGCTTCACTTTTATTTGTTATCATAAAACATTCAATCAACATAGATTTTATTAATCTTTTCTTTCATTGATGGCGACAGTTTTTTTATATGCTATCCATTCAGGGAAAACATTCATTGTTCTTCTTTCTCTTCTTTTTCTTCTTACTCTTAGAATATATCTACATTTTCAAAATTTAAATATGCCTTTTTAAAATCTTTTTCAGTTGTAATCTTATATTTCTAAGAAACATCATCACAGAGACTTTTGAGTAGAGAAATTCAGAAAAAACACTGCAATCATTTTTTAAAATTGCAATGGTACTGCCATCTACTGATATATTTTGCTAATTTTTTAAATTTATGTATTCACATAATTTTTAAATATTGGTTTTTTAATTTAAAAAAATCAAAAGAGGCCAGTATAATCAAATAATGGCAAAGCAAAGGAATTTTAGCATTGCTTCTTTCTCTTGATTTATTCTTTTGTAATCTGTTTTGACATTATTTGTGAGATTACTTCAAAATAAATTTTGGAATAACTAAAAACTTGTGTTGGGAAAGTTTTCTAGTCATTAAAAACCCATTCCTTATTTCTAAAGAGCTTCATTGTTCTGCAGTATTAAAATGCTGTATTAACTTTTATTGTAGATGATAATAATTTATGGTTTTTATAATTATTAAGCTACAAGTATAATGTATATACTGGACTTTTAGTTGTAATTAGAATGGATTTGAACACAGACTTTCAAGCTCCCTTCAGCAATCCATTCCATATTATATAATCAATACACATGAGCCCATATCTTATTATAATGAAAAAATGTGGAGAGGTGAATATGTTAAAGACAGTCAGCTCAGAAAGATCCATCATTGTTTGATGCAGAAAAAAAATGCTTTACAAGCATTTGCTTCCTTTTGGTCAAATTTTCATGCAAAGATTTTGGAATAAATGAAATATGATTTTTTGTTTGTTTATAAAATATTTTTGATTATTTTTATACATTAACTGGTTGATTATTATTTAAAACAAAAAGAAATACAGATATAAACTTTTAGTTTATTTGTTTATTTTTAGAAATATAAGTTAACCGGATTTTTTATGCAGATGGTCAAGCTTCATTTGATATTTTTAAAAATTCAATTTGCATCCCCCCTGGTGAAAATTTTGCGAAACATTTTTTACAGCTTTAAAATTCATGTATATTTATTTTCTAATATTTTAAATACAAAAAAACTCAAAAAATGGTGGAAAAATAGAATAGGTGGTTCATCAAAGCATCTCAAGTTTTTCAGGTGAGGGATAAAAATTTTGCAAGATTAATGTTACGATCATCGAGCAAATATTATGATTGTTTAAAAACTTGGTGTTTTGGAATATTTATGATTATATTTGTAATTGTGTAATAATTATTAAAAATCAAAAATGGTATTACATATTTATTTTTTACAGAAATGTTTTATTTTTAAATATAAAAGAATATTTTCTTCTGAATACCATTTGTTACTATAAAGATTATGGTCACAGGAAATACAGCAGTCTAGAAATGAGGTCACTCAACAGATTGTTATTATATTTATCAATATTGTAAAAAAAATTCAAACTTTTACAGCATACATTGATATATTTAGTAGTTTGTAAAAGTAATTTGTTCAGGTTTTTAAAACAAATGTCAAACAAAGAAGATTTCATTCATTTTGCAAATTGAATTAGCTCCACCTAAAATTTGTTGATGTAACAGCATTTTGTTTTGATGAAAATCTAATTTTTAAAACAATTCTAAAAATCAAATGTGATTGTTAAAAATTTATTTAATTTCTAAACAAAAATATCTATCAAATGAAGTCAAATTTATTATATTCTGATAAATAATAATAGCTTAATATCAAAATGAAAGTTTAAGCTTAAATCAAATGAGAACAAAAAAATCTATCAGAAGGTTAGTGGAAAAATAAGACAGTTAATAAACATGACCATAATTAATATAAGAAAACAACACCATTTACTATGTCATCATCTGTCAGAAAAAATATGGTGTTGAAATTTTTCCAATATTGTAAATCAGATTTTAAAGCAAAACTTGTTAGATCTATCATAATTCTGCATTAAAAATACTTGAAAGTAAAAACATTTTGTTCATTTTCTGAAAGTGTTTACATTAATTTGGGGGGGGTGTATAGTGCATTGTTTGATTTACTAATCAGTTTCTGAATATTTAAAAATATCAAATGTGATTTTTTAAAGAATATTATTCATTTATAAAATTAATTTTAAAAGAAATCATGTTCAACTTATTGAGTCTTAATGTAAAATAAAGATTCTATACAATAATAAAGATGAGCATTTTCAAAAACTCTCACCAGGTGGAAAAAAAGAAAATGATAAATTGTTAAGCAATTAAGATTCATGATTATTTTTATGTAATAATTTTATAATAATTATTAAAAATCAAAAGTATACATTATTATACTGCTGTTATATATATATATTATTTTTAAAAATAGAAGATAATAGCTAATAGCATAAGGTTAACAAAAAAGCCATAACATTCTGATCACCCCATCTTATGAAAATGATAGCTAATACATTATTTTAGTCAGCATATTAGGATTAAGATATTCTAAAAATTAAAAAACAATTTTAATATTTTAAAGCAGAATTTGATAGATTTGTCAGAAATTGGCATTTATTCATTTGTATTTTAAATACAAATTTTAATCAAGAAATATTTGCATAATTCTATAGTCTTCAGTTGTTCAATGATGAAAATGAATATTATTACCATTACAAACTCATTTTTTCAATATTTACAAAGTTCAAATATGAATTTTTAGATTTTTCCTCATTTGTAAACATATATTAGTTCCTAATAAAGTTCAAATTATTGAATTCTAATATACAATGATAGTATACATTACAAGCATAAAGCTAAACTAGTCAATATATAATTAAATACTAAAATCAAAAGTTGAAAAATTACAAAACATCTCACCAGAGATAACAATTAAATCAGTTTCAGTGTTTGTGCACTAACAGAATAAAGGTCCAATACTAAAACCAAATGTTAAATAATTACAAAAATTGCTATCAGGAAGAACAATAGAAAATTTTCACCAGTTGAAGAATTAGATATGTCTATGATAATAGTAATTATTTTAAAAAAAATAATTATATTTTCCAAAATATCAAATTTTAACTTTAAGAAATGCAAAGATTTTTTTTATTTTCTGCAAAGAAACCATTTTTAATAATAAGACAATAGTGTATTCCCTTTAGTGATGATTTAAAAGCATAAATAGGCATAGATATGTTTAAGGATATTGATATACTTACTCACATGGACCAAAATAAAGATTTATACAATATTTATTATATCTTGATATCAATATCAGGCATATACTTTTCTTTTAATAACCACTTTATTTTATTAATTCTTGTCGAAAATGGAGTTTTATTTTAATAAAGCCAATTCAGAAATAACTACATTTTTTTTTGCTAATTAAACGTATTATTTTTTAATATATATATGTTTGTGTGTGCATGCAAAAAATATGTATAATACCTTTTAAATAGCCCAATAGAAGGGGAAAAATTTTCAGTAACCTATCATAGAGAAGTTGTAAAAATGATATTATTCCAGAGGCTTTCAATTGTTGGGTAATAAAAATTCAATTGGATTTTGATCCTTTATTTGACTCTTTAATGAAGAATAGTTTTGGTATTCATTTACTAATTAATATTGGATGGTTAACTATGAACTGACTATGGTAAACCTGATGCAAAATCAGATCATGAGCAAGGAAAGAAGCACTCTACCATTGCACATGAGTTTAATATTTCTGTGTCACCCTTCAGATATATTTTCCTATTAAACATTACTAACACTGCAAAATTCCAAGTATTAAGTTTTCTGCCTCAAGCAGGATTGGTGATTAGGTCATAGAATAACCATGACAACATGATAACTCGGCATTGCTTACCATCTTCTATTAACATAATTTATTTTAGTATTAGAATACTTTATTACTTTGAATATGCTTTTACTTCATTAATAGTGTATAATTTCTTATAAAACTATGAATTCATAAACATCAGTTCAATATCTGTGGCTTTTTTCAGAATCAATTAAGCAAATAATCGAATGGTTTCATTGCTCCGAATTCATATGAAAGTTGAACACCGGAAGTGGCAGATAGCTCCAATCTATGAATCTTGAGCTATGAATCTATGAATCTTGTATCTTGAAATAAACAAGAACTCATGCATTGAAAGAGCTGTCAATTTTCATAAATTTTATCACATTTTATTTTTCCATTGAGGTTCAACGTATATATTTATTATTTCATGTATTAAACAAGCATATATGTGCATGTCAAATATTAACTATTAGAGCCAATAGTGAAAAATTAATCCAATACTAGTTTTCTTTGAACTATATTTACGGTTTATATTCAAGTTAGAACTCCACCCGCTTTTAAATTTATAATACTATTTTAATCTGTAGAATTAAAGTTTTTCAAATACCGCTGTGTATTAAAAAGGAAACGAGGATAAGGAAATTGGATAAATAATGGGAAAATATCCACCCTTCAGTTTTCAACATAATTGTTTCCAATCCTGTAAGTAATTAATAAAATATAAGTATGAATTTAATCGGCTTAAAATTTACTTCTGACAGTTAACTAGCAAGTGTCAATTAGAGGTATAAATTTGAAAATATTTGCTAAATTAATCACATGATGCTCCAAATAATGTGATGTGTAGTGGAATGTCAGAGTGTCTATGGCTTTTGTCGAAATATATTTTTCCTCAGTAAAATATAATCACTATTAAATTTCACAATAAACTAACTGCAGAATTACTCTAAAGTGTTCACTCCATTAGCACTAATAAAAACTCTTGAGTCTATTTCAGTTGTTTCCGTCACTTCATAAACAATTTATAAAATCCTGATTATAACTTTGAATTTAACTTCCACAACAAAATGAGCCATTTGTTGAATGTTTGACATTTATTACCATGACAAGGTATTTAAATCACAACCAATTAAATAGTTGAACTATTTTACTAAAATGTTTTCCAAAATTACGTTAAGAAAAATTGATAAATGATTATTTGTTAAGAGTGAATTAGAAATACATAAAATAATTTAAAAGAAAAAATATATGTGTGTATATTTATCTTATAAGCATGAAAGAAAATTGACGACATTAATTAAACAATGGAATAATATGCCCTAACTATATATGGTCATCGTCGTTGTCATGGTAAAATTAGACAATTTATTCTGCCATTTCAAAATTTAGATCTACATTAATAAATATATAATACGCTTAATTTCCAAGAATTATGCATGTTATAGGGTTTTAGAAGAACGGTGAACTCTAAAACTGTGATCCATGGATAGTTTTTACTTCTGTTGTTTCATATAAATTCCCCGAGCAATATCATTCGAATATTTATATATGTAATATTTAAGTAACCAAATGGCAAATTATGCACAACAATGGTAGTCAATTATCCAAACTAATTTTTTCCTCATTATAGAATAGATCCAGGAACTTTTTAAAATTATTAGCAAAATTAATTATAATCTGTTTACTTTTAAAAATCGAAAATATATTTTTAACTTTCTTTTGATTGTTAATTTTGAAAAATGAATAAATCATTTTTGATTGTATATGTTTAATTATTACATTTTGATTTACAAGAGTCACATTTATTCTAACCATAACTTTGGCTCAAGCCATTCTAGATAAACACATCAATAATTATCGCTAATCATTTATTAAAGTAGAGATTATTATTAGCCAGATATAAATTTTAAATCAATTAAAGATTAATATATCTGATTATTTTGGTTTTAATTATTTATTCAATATTTAATTTTAACTATTAATTATTTTAAAAAAAAGTAAATTCAAATACTTTAACTTTTTCAAATACATTTAACTGTTAATAATATTTTTATAAAGCGCAGACGGTATTGAAAATTAAATTGAGAGAGTGCAAACTTCTCAAGCGCTTGTGATTATTAGTAACCAATCAGATCTTAAGCACTGGGACAGGGAATTTAACAA
Source organism: Epiperipatus broadwayi (assembly GCA_028023455.1). Taxonomy (NCBI): domain Eukaryota; kingdom Metazoa; phylum Onychophora; class Udeonychophora; order Euonychophora; family Peripatidae; genus Epiperipatus; species Epiperipatus broadwayi. Next base: position 16,092,839 of record JAQFVV010006198.1, read on the forward strand.
GAAAAGTAAAGAAGAGAGTGGGAACCACTCTTTTCTTGTTAAATTCCCTGTCCCAGTGCTTAAGATCTGATTGGTTACTAATAATCATAAGCGCTTGAGAAGTTTGCACTCTCTCAATTTAATTTAACTGTTAGTAATAACACACATGTTAAGTTACAGCCCAATGTTTTGAATGACATTAGTCTCCTCTCTTCTTTGGTTGTTACTCGTCTAGTAAATAGTAATAATAGCATCAGAATTGAATGAGTGATATCTAATAATTTATGAATACTGAATTTAAAGTGACACTCTAACCAACAATGCTATTCTGTAAAAGTCTTGTTAGCTAATGGTCACCTTAAATTTAGTATTCACAAAAGTAAAGATCATAGATATGTATCCATTATTAATGTTATAACTATTCAGGCCAGCAACATCTAAAAAAAAAAGGAGAATAATATCAATTGCGACATTCTGTTTTATAATAGTCTGTACATTATTATCAGAAATTGGATGTATTTGAAAATTTTAAATAATATTTTAATTTTTCATTTAATAATTAAAACTACCTAATGTAGTCTAACATATGTTTACTAATAAAGTGTCATCATCACATATTTTCAGACAAAGATGTTTTAATTATTATTCTGTAATTATGAAAGAGAACAAGTGAGTTGGTTGTGTTCTTTTAACTGTAGCATTGGTTAAAATATAAACATTTTAAAAATATATATATAATTAATTAAAACTAATAAGTCTCTTGAAAACAACAGCATTATATTTTTTTAGTAACAATAAAAATAGTAGAACAAAAAAAATGAAGAAAGCATGATGTTCAGATTCATGCTAATAATGATATCGCATGACTTTTAGATTCAATTATCATTTGGATTGAGATCTTTCATCTTTGTTATTGGACTATTATAATTAAAAAGAAAGACTACCAAATAATTTCTTTGCTAAAGTAGAAGAATAAAGACCTATCACAAAGATTTATCCTTGGTGTGTGTTTTACAGCAGTTTACCACAGTAAATACAAGATGTTAAACAGAAGACTATACATCAAGATCATATTGTGCTGATGCTGTTTCATTTTTTCAAATGTTATCAAAATATCTATAAAATCTACTTGGAAGTTTATCTCTAAGAAAGTTTGAACTATTTATAATTACAATTTCTCAGTATTAATGAATATAAAAAAGGATATAAAATTTGATTCTAAAACATGCTTAATAAAATTGGTTAATCACCACACATACCTAGTTACTTAGATCAATGCATAGAACCAAAAACCACCTCATCACATAATATTTTGCCTTTATTTTTTTTGATTAGAATCATGTGTTTCTAAATGTAAGAATTTAATATAGTAATAATTTACATATAGTAATTTAGCTTCATGATCACAGATACTAACATATTATTTACATGTTAAATATATAAGAAAATGTGCATTTTTCAAAAGATTTTATATTTCTCTCTTGAATAGAATTCGTATTTTTTTAATTTAAATATTAAATGATAAAGCAAAGGACTGCTAGAATTATTTCAAATTCACTAGTGTGATCTCAATTCTGGGATAGAATAATGTCTAATGATGAAATGTTTGTTTTTTTGTTTTTTTTTAAATTAAAGTTAAAACAACTGTAAGGAAGATGGAGCTCTGAAGAAGACTGCTGGACAGTCGGAACTGTAAGAAAATAAAGAAGTTTTTAAAAAAAAATAATTGTATTAAAGTGTATATGAGTGAAGTATTATAAATAATATACATGATTATATTGATATTGATGAATAAATATATATTTATTTGCATGATAATGTATGGTATGATGAACTTAGTTATATATATTCAAAGTTTTAATAAGAATTTTGTGTTTTCTTTACATAGAATATAATGTAAGGAAACAAGACAAGTAATCAATTAAAAACAGACAATACAAACTGCTACCATGTCATTTAGTAATAGTATTTGTCTGACTCCTTATAAATCAAAAGTGAAACTTGAAATTTTAGCTTTTAATAAACAAAAAGTATATCAAATCTCAATACTTTATATGTGTCAATCTGAAAATATGACAGTTTTTCAAATATATATATACAAGTAAAGAAACCACTTTCATAAAGATTTATATATAATTAGATTTTAATGAACTTAAATATTGAAAGTTATAATTAAAAATGTACATGTACTTTTTTTAGATAGAGTTGATCTATAATGTAACCAAGCAACCAATCAATTAAAAACATTCAATGTAATTCTTTGACACTGTAAAATTGGGTTTGTAGAGGATCTGATAAATAATTACTATTATTAAATGTTACATTTTAAGTTTGTGTCCTTTTAATTAATTGCTTGCTTAGTTACATCATAGCTAAAGTCTATCTAAAAAAATATATATGAAAATTCTCATTAAAACTTCCACTAATATTAGCAAGAGTAATCTTATAAACATTAAAAGCTCAAAAAATAGATAATCCATTCTATCCTGGATTTTGCTAACATAGATATTTATAGCTTGAGAGTGAATGTTTTGCTACTCCTAATTATTGCTAAAAGGAGTTGCCTTGACAACAGTTAGAAATTCTTGATTATAATTTATATTGAGATTGTCTGAGTGTTGACTGATTTCTAATAGTTACTTATAAATCTATTTAGACTTGAGCATTATTGCACTTATTATTTGAGTAATACTTTGGGTGCAATTTAAAATTATAATTGCAATTTGTAATGTCATATAATTGACTATTTATTAGTCTGCATTCAGAACAGGTTATATTTATCTGTTTAAGGAGGTTTATTTAAACTTCTTCCAATCAATAATTTCAATGTCTGTAGTCAAGTTGCAATCTTACTGTCTTTATAAATATATGAGACCATTAATGGTGCAATTCCATTTTTATTACTTCAAAGGAGGTTGCCTTGACAACAATTTGAAATTCTTGATTGTTATCTATATTGCGATTGTCTAAATGTTGACTGATTTCTAATGATTATATATATACAAGCACATATAAATTGCAAACATTGTTGTTTGATTTATGATCCTTATAAAATCTTGGAATTCATTTTATTCTTTAAGTATTTTAGACTAAAATACAGTTGCTACATGATAAAATTTAGATTACAGTTCCTGTTTGTAAATTATCATAGCTGAAAAATTATTTATATATTACTCAGAGTATTTCTGTTAAATTTTTATTTAAATATATATATATTATATTACAAAAAAAAAAACAGTTTCATTAATTATTGTGCATAAATTATTATAATATAAGTAAAATAGATATATTAAAAATTAGAGTAAATATTTGATTTAAAGAGTGATTACCTCTTTGAAAAATCTTAATATATTCAGAAGCCAACATAATAAAAAGGAATTTGAAATTCATTAGATGAATCCAAGATCTAAGACTAACTTATCATACAAGAAGCCAAAATTAAAGTCGAAATATGCAAATATAAACAAAGCACTTTTGAAAATCAAATTTAAAAAACAGTGTCTTAAAAAATACATACTTAGTAGAATTTTCTAGGCAAGTTGACAGAGAAAGATAGACAGCATTGTCCAAAGTTTATAGGTATGCATTCTTGAAAAGAAAATTGATTAGAACTGATCTCTATGTTTGCAGGTTTTAAAAAAGCATAATAGATTTTACAAAAAGTGATGAAGCTATGTCAAAATAATTTTCTTCTTATAAAAAAAGTTCAAATCTAGAATTGAAAGAAAAAATGAACACATGTAAAAAGATGCAATGATAGTTGATCCATACAATTTAAATGTATTTCTGAAAGAGGCATGAATTACTGAGGTTTACAATAAATTAATTATGAAAAATTATTAGCAGAACTCTAAACAGTGCCCCAAAGAGAAGCATTAAGAAGGATTATAAAGCACAATTGATTAAAAAGAGGAGTTAAATTATCAAATCCAATCTTGAAAGAAATTTAAAAAGCAGTGTAATAACTAATGAAAGAGATACAAATGACTAAAGAGACATAATAAATGAAATTTAATTTAAAGATTTATATTTAAATATTAGTATAATTATAACTGGAAATGGAAGTGTATATTGTGGATTAAAAATTGTAAGTATATCTGGTAATAAGAGATAATTCAGATGTTTTAATTTTTAGGGAAAAATAATCAGAGATCATAAATAAAATCATTTATTTAAGAATATTTAACTTGTTTAACAAAAAATGTAGAGATTGGATAAAAGTTTAAATTAAAATAAAAGATTAACACTTGGTAAAAATTACTTAATGAGTGGGTTTTAGGGAAAAAATATTTGTATTAATGAAATGTCAAAACAGTTGATAGTTGTTTAATAAATATTAAATATTAATATTTAATAAGTAGTTATTTATTAATTAATATTTTTAAATGTCTATTTACTTTTTATATTTAATTAATTTTGCACAAATGGGTAATATATCCACTGGTAACAACTTTGTCATCAATAGGACCTCATCACAAAACACTAATTCTTAATGCAGTTCTCCATAGACGAATGTAATATATAATGCCAAAATTTTTAACTCACACCATCTGAAATTAATGTCTTTTAAGAGATAATAATTGTTATAAATTATATATATACTGATACAAAGATTTTCACGGTTACAGATATAAATGATATATTTTTTGTGATTCATCCGTATATGATTTTAATTATTTATATATATATAGTTTAAAGGAAAGCTTAAAAATTTATCAGCATTTATTATAATAAAAACAATAAAATTTTGAGTTTATAATAAATCTTAAAAGAAAGATAAAGAATTTAATATATTTATAAAAAAGATTTTAAAAATATGGAATTAAAAAAATATTCAAACTAGGTTTTTTTTTTTAGATAATTAATTTTTCACTAAATCTGATATAATGAGAAAAGTTAATGTAATCTAACTTTAAATTTTGAATTTATCACTAAATTTTATTGAAATTGTATTTAATCTGTTTTACTTTTGCAGTACAAGATGCTTTAATAATTTTTATTCATTAAAAGGGGATAAAAAAATTTCTCTTGTGATTAAATGTAAAAATTCAGTGAAGAAGTTCTATTTCTTTTAAAACAGTTTCTGGATAGAGATTTTAAATATTTTCTCATACCTCACTTATTAATTAAGAGCTTGTTTGAGCTATTGGTGCGCCCTCTGTATTGCATTTTTGTAACTACAAGCTTATTAAAAGTAATGTCACGTTATATATGACTTGTTTTATTAATTATTATAATTTTACCTTTAAGGTTTTGGCTATGCTGAGGCTATTAAAATATGGTAGATCTGAATTTAGTTCAGTCCCATATAGCTATTTAAGTTAGATAGCTAGATTTAAAGACATTTTCATGTCCGAAAATTTCAGAGTTTCTACTTAAATATACGTATGAAATAAGTGCTGGGTTTTGAGCTTATATTTTAGATCTAGTGTCCGAATATTCTAGCTCTCCACTGACGTGAGCCATAAGCTCGAAACCAGTTGGTCTGGAGATGAGAGTGTTCTGGATAGAGATTTTAAATATTTTCTCATACTGCACTTATTAATTAAGAGCTTGTTTGAGCTATTGGTATGACTTGCTTTTTTAATTATTATTATTGGATAATTGTTACACTTTTCCAAATTCACTTCAGTTTGAATTGGAATGGTACTGTCTATATATATATAGTATTTAAAATAGTTCTAAATTGGCTTAAAGTTAATTTACATTAGTTCCTTATTTGATATGGTTTTGTCTTTTTTAAAAATTTACTGTAAGTAAAAACGGTTCTATATTTTAATTTTGATTTTTATACCTAGATATCAAGTGTAATCAGAAAATAAAAACAACTATTCTTTCAGTCTCTCATTTCACAATATAATAAAGACTTTTTGCATTTTGTTTAAAAGACCAAAGTATATTTTTATTTATTTTGAAAAATTATTTTTTCATTGCAAATATAATTTCATTTATTTCAATGATATTTTTATCAATTAATGAAGTTTTTATAATTACTAATATTTTTTTAAGAATTAAAAATCCATGTGGTAAAACAAAACATTTTTAATGCACAGGAAGGTTTATATGTAAGTACTTTTTTTATCTCTTTATATGTAAATGAGATATTTATTTATATAGCGTGATGTATATAAATTGTAATAAACTAAAGATCAGCATTTCAAGCTAATGTACATGCGCTTTTTTATGAATGTTAATAATGACTGAATACTTTCATTTCCAACACAAGATAAAGTCTTTGCAAAAAAATAGAATGAATCCACCTATTCTTTCAACCCAAATGCTTAAGTATGGGCACATCTTAAGCACTGGAAATGAAAGTGTGAAGATAAACCAATCACTTAAGCATTTGGATTGAAAGAATAGGTGGATTCATTCCATTCTTTCACAAAGACTTTATCTTGTGTTGGAAATGAAAGTATTCATTTATTATTAACATTCATAAAAAAGTGCATGTACATTAACTTGAAATGCTGATCTTTAGTTTATCTCTTTATATAAAATGAATATCATAAATATTTAAAAAACTTACTAGTTTTAGTAGTTTTAAAACATTTTAAATGGTAATTATGATAGAAAATTGTTAATTTCACTACAAACTCAATTCAAATTAAGGAATGCATATATTATAGTATTAAATGTACATTTTTACCTTGATTTAATTTTATTTATTAATCCTGACAAATGTTAAGTAAATAAACATGAGAATAAACAAAATGGAGGATTTGTTTTTTTTTTAAAATTCAAAGAAGTTAAATTCTTTTTATTTTATTTTATAATAATGACTTTTTCTCAACTTTGCTGTTTTTATATGTTTACTTTATGGATAATATATTTAATTTTAATATTATTTTAAAGTATTCTGAAGATTGCTTCTTCTCTCAAGTGCATAAAAATATAATATAGCCTCTACGTTAATTAAAGATTTACGTGATCCATTATCATTCACAACAAGAACCAAAACTAAATATTATATGAAAACATATATTTAAAAATATGCATAAAAACTTTTTTTCACAAATTATGTTTTACCATTTTAATTTGCATAATGAATATATTAATAACAAATAAAAATTATTAAATCACATGCTTCTACTAAATATATCTGTATTAAATATGCAGTAGTGTGCACACCATGTATATGAGGGAAACATTGTTTTCATTTAATAATTACCTCTTTTATATATATAACATTTTCATATTTATAATCTTTATAAGTTTTCCCATTATTTTTCCCCATAAAAAATGATACTTATTAACTTTTTTTCATAAAAATTAGAAGAGTATGCACTTTTTATTCTAACTAGTTATTTTATGTTCCATAACTGCTTCTCTAGAAACCATGTCCTGGTAACATTTTTTCACATTATCAGTCTTATGTTAACCCAACTAAAAGCAATTTTTGAATCAAATCATGACTTGGTAATAGTTCAAAGATACTGGTATAGCATTTGTAGTAATATTTTTATGGAAGCAGTTTTGACATTATGTTCACAAAGTAAAAGAAGTATAAAGTTGTTCAGTTAATAGTATGACAGTAATTTAAAGATAGTTGTAAAGTTTTTACATCTTTTCCTATGCATTAAATAACTTATTCAATACAATCTAATAATATTTACTAAGGCTGTAACCTTATGAATAAGCGTCTGAAAAATTCGAAGGTTTTAGCCACAAGCTTACGCTCAGAAGAAAAGAGGGAAACCTTCTTTACTTCAACCTACTTTTATATATGAATAGGTGAAGCTGAAGTGGTTAGATCTAAGAGTGTGAAGCTATTCAATACTTCACTAATTAAGTCCACAATTCTTATTATACATTAATACTCGCGAAATCTTACGATTTACAACGAGTCAATGGAAAGATCTTATAGTAAGAAATCTATTACGATAATTTAAAGTTGTAATTATAAATTTTATTAAACGCACATTATTATATTAAGTAATATTTACTAAGGCTGTAACCTTATGAATAATCTAATGAATTTGTTAGTGCCATTTTAGTATTACTATTAGTATTTTCTTTTTGTTTTATACTGTGAATATATATATATAGATGTGTTGTAATTTCAAAATGATCAAATCTAGTCAAGCATTGGTGGCCTAGTGGTTAGCACAGCTGACTTCCAAGCAGCTGGCCCGGGTTTGTTTCCCCGTCAATGCACTTGACATATATATATATAAGATCAAATCTATTGATAAATGTTGTATAATTGATTTTTTTTATTGACAAAATTTATTGCTGAAATTTAAAGAATAAGAAAATCAGAAATATAAATTTAAATATAAAAATAAAATTTGTATCCAGCAATTCAATACTAGCTATTATGACACAAAATCTTGGTTAATGGGTTATAAAGAAACAAAAAAAATATTTTATTTATAGCTTATAAGAAATACTGTTAAATCATCTAAAAGTATCATTATATATGACGTATTCATTAATACATTAGATGTTGGCTCATAATTTGATTCACAATAAAAAATTGATTTGCTTCCCCTCTCATCTTCACATATTGCCTTTACAATTTATTATATATATATCAAAGTTTCAAAATATATATACATTCAATACTATCAGGTCCATGTAACACTTAGTATAAAATGTAAGTCAGTATAATATTGATTTAAGTTGTACGCTTTACATTTAATTAGTATAATTGATTAACTTTTTTTTTCTCATGTGTCATAGCATCAGCCGGGAAGCGAACCCGCTAACCCGGGACAACTGCTTGTTTTAATATTAGTTTTACATTTTGTATAGAAAAAATCTATATTTATTTCCTTTTCCTTCTTGAATTTTTTTTATTTTTTTGTAAAAGGGTTTTCTCTGTCTTTTTCTAGCAATGTTTTTTCGCTTAAATTTTTCTTTTCTTTTCAATGTTATTATGTTTCAGAAGGTAAAAATTGAATGTTTCTATTAGTCATTAAATTTATTGGCTTATTTATAGCAGGATGAAAAAAGGATTTTTTTATAATAAACATTGAACAGCCCCAAAATAATTTGTATTATCAACTATGTAAAAATCACAATAAATAACTAAATGGTTTTTTGTATCTGTTTTTAGACACTTTATCTGCCATTAAAAAGCTTAAGACACATACAAAAACTCATTATTCTGTGCTTTGTTCAATTGCCTGCACTATTTTTTTGATTATAATTTTTCAGTAGATACTGATAATAGTGGTAAAATATTCTTCAAGTAGTTCATGGCAGGACAAAAGACTCTCCAACATCCCTAATAGAAAAACAATGAAATAGAGGCATTATTCAATAGACTTTCCAATTTTTAGATAATGAGGATTTTGAATCATTTTTGATTCTTGTTTTGCTCTTTAGATAAAAAGAAGATAATTATTAGTTGACCAATTCATATTAAATGAATAAGTGGGTTAGATACGATCTGGCTATCTAAACACACACAAAGTTGATTACAACTGGAAAAAAAAGCTTTATTCAACTTAGATTCAAATCAATGTGATGGCAGCCAAATGTGTTATTATTGCAATATAAAGAGTATTATTGGTAGTAAACAAGCCCAAAACTAATTTCAACTTATCTTATATAAATTAAAAAATAGTTGAATGGTTTATTGCATGTGGGTTCATAAGAAATTAGAGTAGTTAATTCATCAAACATCACATGATCACCATTTTTTATGCTTACACAAACTGATTTTCACAGAGGCAAAACTCTCCATATAGTAGCTCCTCTAGATAAGGATTTTATGCACAAACCTTACTGCATCCATAGATTACTCTGCTTGCATTTAGTGGCGCTACTGCATGGAGAGTTTTGTCTTTGTGAAATTTGAGTAGTAGAAATGGAAACGCTGGGGCATGATCCATGGATTTTAAGCGCCAGAGATTGCTACTCTCCAAACTACACCAAATCAAAAAGCATGAAATTTAAATTGTTGAACTTTACTGAGATAAAATTCGTTCTTGGTGTAAAAAATAAGTAAATATTCCTCAAAACTGATAATAATGTAATTTCTGCATGAATGATTTACATAAATAATCAATTAATCGGTAAAAGATTTTTAAAAAGGGACAGTTGTAACATCAGTAAAACGGAGGTAAAGTGGTTATAAATATCGTTTTAAAATTAATATGATGCTTCTTATTTAATTAAGGTGCTAAATCCAGAATAGTTATTGCACATATTTATAATACTGGATATTTTTCTAAATAAGAGATATATTATAAAGTAAGATGTGGACATATGTTTTCACGGATTTTTGTTGTTGTTGTTGAGGGAGGTGTCAACCACACACAGACACGTGAGTACATGATTTATCCTAAAATTCTCTCTGGATGCCCACATAGAACAATACATTTCAAATAGAAATTGTGATTTTGAATTCATATACATACATTTTACAAGAATTGAGGCTAAATATAATATGTAGATATTTTTTTCAATAATAATTTTTAATTTTGTTATCCGAATGATTTTTAAAATTATCTTATTTTAATTTACTTATAAAATATAACATTAATACTTCCTTAATCTTTTTTTATAAAAATGACTCCGTATTTCTTGTTTTAAATATTGCATTTATAAAAAGAAAATGCATCGTTTAGTTTTATTATTTTTGCTTAACTACTCTCTTGTTTTTTTTTTTTTGTATAAAGAATGTTTTGGCATTTTTTTTTTTTTTAAATCTAGTCTTTTAAATATTTTATATTAAAAATAATCAATGAGATGTAAAAAAAATTTTAAAAATAACAATGGTATATTATCTTTTTTAAAATAAGTTAAATAGTGATTGCAAACTAAGCTTGAAAATATACACAAAGAATGTGTAGTCATTTGAAACAAATGGAGTCTTCTACGAGCGCGTTCGAAGGAAACCACTCATTTATGCCAGGAGGGCTTAGAAATTTTGTCTAAAAGGAAATGAAACGCCACGAGCAATAATTAATTTTTGTCCATATTATTGTTTTCAACTTTTATGATGAAATACTGTGCAGTCTCAAATTAGATATTTTCGTGTTGCTTAAAAGCTCAAGTACGCATGCGTTAATTAGATACACTAAACTTTTAAAAAAACAATTGTAGTCATAAGTCAAAATATCAACGATATTAAATTTAAACCTCTCAAAAGCATTGAAAAAATAATAAATTTTGCTCTTTTATTATTATAAATATGACCCAAAAATGTTACAAACGATTATATATATATGTGTTCTAGAAATTTGCAATTGACCTAACTTGTTTCATTGAATTCTAAAATTATGTTTATTTAGTCAAATACAGAAGTAAAATTTTATGATATAAATTAAAATTGTAAATTATTTATTCAACATCTACTAAATCGTAAATGCTTTAAGAACAACAACTATATATTGATTAATAATCAATGCGTTATAATTAGATAAATATATATTCACGTGATCAGTATTTCTTATGCTGTTTTAATAAATATATATTAAAATTAACGTTAAATCTCGATGATGAATACCACAAACTAGAACCTAGCCTGGGAATATTGTATGAGCAAAACCTAGGTAGGAATTTTATGCACAAAACCTTCTTGCATCCATTGATTACTCTGGCTTGTTTTGTGTGGCCCTCATGTATGAAAAGGTTTTTTTGTTGTTGTTTATAAATAACGTTCTCTCTTAGGGGCAACCTTAGGAATAATTACATAAACAATTTAATTGCTTTTCCATTCTATTTGAGTCGTTAACTCCATTTAACTAATACCATCATTTATAATGTCTAATAAGGGTGATCTCTTTTATTTATATTTTCCTATTCCCATCTTCTACAAAACGTCTTTGCAATTGATATTTCTCTCTTCATCAACTCTTTCCAAAACTTCTTACTTAGTCACTCTACTCACACAAGTAATCCTTTCCAATCTTTTCTGTAAATAATATTGCAAAAGTCTCCAATCTATCCATAATTTTCTTATTCAATGCCCATATTTTATAACAATATACCAATACATTCCACACAAAGCATTTGACTATACCCTTTTCAACTGTTTTTTTCAAAGATCCATAGAATAAACTCTTTTTGGTAAATACCTCTTTTGACCAATATTATTTCTCTTTTAACATCATTTTCATTTCTTCCATCCATTTTTAACCAATTTTTCAAATACTTAAATCCATTTGACTATTCAACTATTTTATTCTAAAGTTTCACCTGGTATTCCTCTTGCATGTATTTCTAATTCACAAGACTTTGATCTTATCCACATTAGACATTATTTATTTTTAAATAAATTTCTTCTCTGAATTATTCAACATATATGGGATATTTCATTTGTATTCATCAACAGATATATCATCCATACATCTTATAAATGTTATTATTTTACCTCCAACATTAACTCTTCCACTGTTCAAATATTTATTTTATAATATCACATGTGACATGCAATATTCCTATTTCACATCTCTCTTCATTACTTAATTCAGCAAGCTTCCTACTCCAATCTAATGCTTTTTTTTTATCCAGTACCCATATTCCATTGTTCATATGCCATATCAATGTTTTTTTTTCTTTCAATACATTTATTTTTCAAAATATTCATGAACCTGTTTCAGGTTATTCTATTAGATGTCTTATCCAAATGCACAAAATATATTCTTCCTTTTTATTTTTCAATAACTTTTTCAATATATCTCTCCTCAATTGTTTTAATAGTTTCATCCCTTCTGAAGACTATATTCTTGTTTTTTGAAATAATATTCTAACTTCCCATAGATATTTTTTAGAGTTAAAATCCTCAGTAATATTTTTAAAGAATGCAATATTAAGTTTATTGCCCAATACTCTTCACACATAACTGCTTTTTTCTTCACAATCCAAATACTTAATGTTCACAAAAAGTATGTCAGTTTTTTTTATTATATATCAAATTATATAACCCCACAATATTGCTAACTATAGACTCTTCCAATTCTTTTTATATTTCTATAAGTATTGTATCAGTCTCAGCATCTATACCTTATAAACTAGTTATATAAGCAGCCTTTTTAAACAAACCTAAATATAAGGATTCCAACTTTTCAATATAACAATTTTTATTAATTAACTTATGCCCTTATTATTATCAATAATTTATTTATTCATCCTTTCTTTTTATTCCTAAAGATCCTTTTAGTTCTATCAAACACCATATACCTTTTCATATTAGCACTTCTATTTACATTTCTCTTTCAGCCAGATCTCTCTTGTCAAATATATTTCTTTGTTAAAGCATTAATTTTTCTATATATTTTCAATCTTACTCCTTATTTATATTTTTCCATATTCTCCATTCTTTCAGCTTCCTTAATATTTTTTAGTTATTAACAACTTCTTAGTATTTAATTTAATATTTTCTATTGTGGTTTTTGCTACATTCAAAACTTCCTTCATTTATATAATACCAACATCTATCAGAATCATTCATGCTCTCCTAATCTTTAATAGTTAATTATCTTTATCATATTATTAAATATAAAACCAAAAAACCTTCTCTTCTATATTTCTCTCAAATTTTCAAAATCTCATACTATATATCTCTTTCATCTTTTATTCTTTTTAAGCTTTTCCAAGATCATATTTTTGATCAAAATTTATATCATCCCAGGCAGAATATGATGTCCCTTAATAACATTCATATACCTTTCCTATATTAATATAAAATGTCTCTGATATTTGTTACTATCATTCAAGGACTTCTATCCTTCTCATATGCAATTTAAATCATGCACTAAAACCATGTATTAGCAACCACAAACTTTATTTCCTCTATTCAACTGTATAAACTGTTCTCCTCTTGCATTTTTCATCCAATACTATGGTATTAAGAAAAAAATGCAAATACATTTGAATCAGCCAATAGTAGTAGGGACCTTTATTCACTTTTTCTATTATTTCTTCTATATTTTCACTGTTCAACAATGTATTCATTACCAATAATTTAATTGTCAGCATATAAATATGCATAACTACTAAATCCCTGCATTTTACAGATATCCTTATTACCATGAGTCTATCATCAACACAGTCCATTTTTGCCATACTATTCAATAGATATTTCCAAATGGTAATACTAACTCCATTTATTGCCCTATCATTCCCAGAATAAACTAACTTTTCATTCTCATCTTCTACCTCACACATTTCTCTCATTGCACTTCATTTAATTCACAATATCTATTTTATTTACTTTTTCAAGATTTCTAAATTTTTCAGCTCTCCTCAATGACTTCATATTCTATATACCAATTCTTAATGTTCCTCTCTCAGTTGATTATCCTCATGTAAATTTCATAAGATAATGACTGATGATGTAACTAACCCTTCCTGATAAACAAGATGCCAAAGCATTCTCAGTATAAGGTGCAATGTCAATATTACTTAATTATGTGCTCATAAACAAGAAAATTTTAAGACTAAGCTATTTTGTGTTGTTTTTTCTGACTAGTACTAACATACATTCCAAGTTCTACACATTGACCATTTTTTGTTAAAGATTAGTAATCTTTCTCTTCATTGTCATCACTTCTAGTAATTTTTTGTTAATACAGAAAAATGCTGTTGCTTATCAAATGACAAGTAACTGCCATCATTAAACATAATAAGTAAAATGAATGATCCAAGGAGGAAAAAGCCCACAGTCTTCTAACTCTTTATTATAAATTTTGAATCATATGTTGATTTTATTCTAATAATTATTTTCATTTTCTTTATATTTAATCATAACTCCATATTTATACTAAGTTTGCTTTAAAAAATGAAACTTTAGATATATATTTTATGCTAGAATGCCTTGTATTATTAACATATCTCAGTTTGTTAGTGTTTCTTCTAACATTTTTTTTTTCATATGTCATAGCATCGGCCGGGAGGTGAACCCACAACCGTCTGCAACCAACTACTTGCTTGCAAGGCCGCTGCGATGACCTCTCGGCTTGCATTTGCATTCATTTTAATCTTCCTTTATACATGACAAAATGTAAAGGGATTCCACTTTTATTGTTAAAAGGAGATTGCCTTGACTGTTTGAAATTGTTAATTGTTATTGATGTTAGGATTATCCAAGTGTTGACTGGTTTTTAATGATATTTATTATATACGTTTAATAGGTATAATAATATTAGACTCTGTTATTATCTTTACCAGTTTTAAAAAAAAATATGTTTCTGTATGGCATGTTTTAAGCACAAATTGTAATTTCATTACAGATATTTTTTTTATAAAAATGAAATGTTTTGTTACATTCATTTTTAGAATGAACAATGCACTTATATAAAATCAAAATAAATAACATTAAAAGGCTAAACCACTAAACATCACATGATCACTATCTCATACTAGCACATAATTGTTATTAAACAAGGCAAAACTCTCTATAGGCACTAGATAGGGATTTTATGCACAAGCGTTCTGACATCCATTGATTACTCTGGTTGGCACAAGATGGCACTACTGTATGGAGAGTTTTACCTTGTTTATTAAAAGGCTAAGTTGTTTTTATCAAAATCTTTAATGAGAATGTTAATAGAAACATTAAAATTTGGCCCACATATATGGAAATAATGGCATTAAATTTCTGATTTTAAATGGTCTACTCTCACTGACTATTTTGGTAATTAAACTGACAATTACAAGTATTTATATTAGTATCTTAGGGACTGCATTACAGTTAAGCATTGGAATGCAAATAAAGTTGATATGATATTAGCAATTACTAATATAGAGTTTGAGCCAGTTTAATACTAGTATAAATCAAGATTAAAATGATAATGAGGTTAAAAAACAAGTCTTAATTAAAACATATTGCAAGTCTTTGATATTTATCCTTTAACTAAAACTAGTATCCATTCTAAATTTTAACAGCTATTAAAAATTAAACTTGCCAATTTGGCATGAAATTTTGTCATGACAACACTGAGGAAATTTTGGATTCAAATGAAAAAATAAATCCTAAATAGTCACATGACAAGGATTAAAAACATGTGGCATCATTTGCTTAACTGCATAATAAATTGAAAGTAAAAGAAGATATGATTTGTTGATCATTTAAAAAAACTTTTTTGACATATTAATGCTACCATATGTATTTTGTATGTTATAGTTTGTGAAGAAGACTGTTAATCGGTCAAAATCATCTATTTTTGAATATATGGAATAACAAGGTATTGCATTTGCATTCTGCAAAGTGCATAAATGAATGTATTAGTGTTGTTTGTTTTAATAGTACTATTATACAAATATAAAACATCATTCATAATTGTCTGAAGGTTTATGATGATGGTATATTATTAGATTTGATATGTTGGACTATTTCCATCATCTATGAGTGAATGTTGAATGTATAGAAATTTTTAAACACATTCAACATTCACTCATAGATGATGGAAATAGTCCAAACTATCACATCTAATAATATACCATCATCACAAACCTTCAGATCAATCATATTTCTATTAAATCAATAAATTGCATAATAATCATGATATTTTGAAAATATGGAGGAAATATTTTGATTACATTTTTAATATACTATTATGTGATATATCTAGACTTATCTTCGACTCAAGGATTGATTTGTAAAGTTATCTCAAATTATTTTTAAACTACCAAATTTTTTTTACTTTCTAGTTCCCAATTTATTTATTTATTACTTTCTAGCTCCCTCTCCATTTTTATGTAGTTTCTGTTACAAAGCATATGCGTATGTGTGTATATATGCATGCATGTATAATTATATTCCACAAGAGTGTGTGAACAATTAATAACTAATGTAGTGATAAAATTTAATAAAATAGTAAAGCTGGCTTTTAATACAAAATAATTAAATACATTTCCCCAGTATTATTTGTAATTTTCAGTTATGACCAATTAACCAAGCACTGTTGATACACTTTTAAGCAACCCTATATTCACTATATTGTTAATGTTAATGCAAAACAACATATTTTATTAGTAATCTTAAATGTATATAATGAGTAGCTTACTCTTCACTTATTATTGGTGTTGTTGTTGCAGATAACAATCTAGTAAGTACAAGAATGCTAAAAAGTTTATTAACAGCATTTGGTTATTTAATCAAAACCAGAAATTACATATAAGGTACACGCACACATATTTTCACTGAATTTAATATGTAAAGTTAATCAACTTAATAGACAACTATATATATTAATCCAGTAATCACATATTTACCTTGCTATGACATCATTACCCTGAAGGTGTACTACTCTAATTTCCTATCTTTAAGATGATGTCACCTAGTGATTTGCAGACAAAGTTAATCGCTAAAATTTGTCCGCATAGCACGTGGAGACGTTACGTCAAAGACGCAAGATTTTGGTTTCACTTTTTTTAAAAAAAAACAACAAATTTAAAACTTACTATGGTTTTTTTTTTTTTTTGGTTCCACTTGAAATGGTATTATTTAGCCATCATCCTGTTTCACCTATTATGTTCTATTGTAGTTAGTATCTTTTCCACCAGTTCGAACCCTCACAGTCCATGTATATAATCAAAAAAAATTATTTTGATATATAATAGCGTATATTTATGTGTATGTGTGCACATTTAATATATTAATGTCTGTATGCATATAATGTATACGCAGTTATAAATTTAAAATTAATAAAATGATATAATTAAATTAAGTTGTGTGAACATTATTATATGTGTGTAACTACTTACATATATATGTGAGAGAAGACATAATGCAATAGATTTAAAGAAGCATTATAACTCTTTTAAATTAATAATATAAATTTGAAATATTCTCAGTTAAAAACTCTTTATTTAAATGCATTGGTATAAAAATTTCAATTCCTGGGATAGTCTCACACACATATACAATAAAATATTTACAAACTTAAACTCTTTTAAAAAAAAGTTATCTGTTTTTAGAGAAAAAAAATCAAATCTCGCAGGTCAAAAAATCAAATCTCTCGGATCAGTCATGTCAGTGTCTTCATTGCCATGACAACATTCATGTAATCTTCCGACGATGCTTACCGGCAGAAACAATGTTGAGCATAATGACATCATAGCAAGGTAAATATGTGACTACCTATTAATCCTATATTTATTTTCACCTAATTGACTTTTGTTCAAAATTGAACTTGTCAAGAATGTTACTTTAATTCAGTATGTCACATGATTTACATATCATCTTAGCACACTCTCTATTGACCAATCTCAACCCTAAAAAATGTTATTATACTTTCCAATTTTTATTTAATGCCCATTTTCCTCCCAACCTTATTAAGCCTTGTACTAAATTCATACATTTCTCTTTTATATACATTGTCTCACACACTTTTCTTTTTTTATAATTTCTACAATATTTTAACACTTCAATAATTTATTCACATGCCCCATTTTTAAAAAAATTGGCAAAATGATCCTGACTTAATATCTTTCCTATTTATTGCTCGGTCACACTCCTTCCCTCTTTCTATCTTATTTTTCACTGATTGACCTATATATACGATCACACCTCTTACACATAATTTTATAAACTATTCCTATCTTATCACTTACCATTTCTCATTTTTGCATTACTCACTAACTTTTTTAAAATATATAGTTGATTATTAAGTTGATTATGTTTGCATATTCTATTCAATGAAAATGTATAAGACAATGTAATGGTTTTAAAAGGAATAACCATAAAGTGATATATATATATATATTGTAACAGGACAAGAACCAACCACATTCTTGGTTGGTTTTATTTCCTGAAGAGCATATTGTAGGAAGAAACTATCGAATGGCATTCCCCAATGCAGATGTCACCCCCCTACAACAATATTTCCTTTCATCAGAGGATGTAGCACTATAGAGACTGGAAACATCTAGAAATTTATGTGTTTGGTTTTCCAAATGGTGCCACTAGAGTTCCATCTCACTACAACCTTACTTATCATCATCTGGTTATGCCAGACATATTTCAGGAGGCATGATATTCTTGTGAACAAGATGCAATGAATGATTAGTAATGCAAAATGGAACTGAACAACTAAAATTAATTTTTAATAACAATTTTATTAACAATAATTATTGATAAGTCCTTCCAATAGAGTTCATCATTTGTATCAAATGAAAGCTCACTTCAGATCATCTTGTTTTATTCAGATGTGGTTTATTCAGATTTGCATATAAGCCTTTACAAATCATCATCATTTAATTACTCTAATATATAGTACTTTCAGGTTTACAGATGTTTATTATTCAGTCAAACATAGATGTATATTTTTACATAGACTTTATCACTTTATCCAGATGTGGATTTTTCAGTTATGCATCTAAACATTTATAATCATCATCATTTAATTATTCTGATATATAGCACTTTCAGGTTTATAGATACTTATTATTCAGTCAAAGATAGATGTATATTTTTACTTAGACTTTTATCACTTTATCCAGATGTGGATTCTTCAGGTAAGCATTTAAACATTTATAAATCAGCATCATTTAATTATTCTAATATATAGTACTTTCAGGTTTATAGATATTTATTATTCAGTCAAACATAGTCATATATTTTTACATAGATTTTATGACTTTATCCAGATGTGGGTTATTCAGGTTAGCATTTATAATTTATTGTCATTTAATTATTCTAATATATAACAATTTTATATTTGTAGATATTTATTATTCAATCAAACATAGATATACATTTTTACATATAAGTTTGTTATCAGCCATTCCAGATTTGTGGAACATTTATAATTTTGAACATATAACACAATTAAGGTTTTCATATTATTTCATTAATTGTCTATTGTTAACTTATTATAGAATTAATAATTGATAGGTGAAACTTTATTATTATTATAGAATTAATAATTGAATTATTTTCTAATGCTTACCTTTTAACTAAAGTCTTCATTTATTGCTGTTTCTAAATAATGGGGAGGGGGTCTTGAATTTGAATGGCACTAAAGGCATGGACGGGCACTGGAAGCTTACTTCATGATAGTGAATAGAGATAAAAATGGGCTAACTGCCCATATTAAACAGATTCTTCATAGAGCTACTTGATGGTTCAATTCACTTTTCTACTAATGTAAAAATCTTTAAAAAAAATTGTTGTTTCTCATGATTTTCAAGTATAGAATACTAATCTAACAATCATCTCTCTCAAAAAATAAATTGTCTTCTAATCTGAATTTTCCAACCTATTTATACCTTTTCTCTCTATCAGAATGGATTCACCTGATGTGCCTGCTGAATCCATTTGGTTTTTGGTGTGTTTTCATCCATGTTTGTGCCATTAATCCCCCAGTTCATTGGCTATTCTATTTTGATGGGATCAGTCTGTTTTTACTTATCTGGCTAGGTGTTTTCAAATTTTTAATTAATTTTCTCATGGTGAAGAAACACTTTTAATTATTATTAAATTATTGCTATTCTGCCTTACAAATTATTCTTCTGAAATATAGAATGAGCTGAAAGCAGTAAAGATATTTTTATTTAAATGATTTTTAACTTTGAATTTATTAATTTTAATAAAGATTTATACTTTCTTTAATTGCAAATATAAATGTATTTGCTTTTCTTTTTTTTCCATTTTAAAAAGTTCTATTCCTTTTAATTTGACCAAAGCATTATTTTTAGTTGACATCACATTTCCTCTTCTTTAAAATATTTATTATAATTAGTCTTTTTTTTTATTTTTGACATAATGCTAATCTGATTTAAATTTAACCTATGTCATTTTAATGGAAAGGGGGGGATCTTTTAAATATATATGTGAAACAGTGTATCTGTTTCAATATATGTTAATTAATATATATACTTGATTACATAGTAAAAAAATCAGAATAAAAAAAGCTTGAAATGGACTTGTATTACAATTTATCTCTATGTTTTAATTTATAAAAAAAGATGTTTTAAGTAAACTATTTTAGATTTTATGTAAAAACCAGATTTACATAGACTTTTGAAATACCATCATATTGATATATTAATTCAAAAGTGTTATGGACTATAAAAGTTATGTTTTATTAATGGCAGAATTACTTTCTTCACATAAAATGTAGTCTGTAATAAAAGTTACAATTATTAAATTTAATATTTTTATTATTTTTTTTGAATTGGTTGCTTTAACTTTTTTTTAAAGATTTAATGTAAATTAAACAAAAGATTTTAATATTATATAAATAAATGTGACAAATGTAGCTGACCTGAAAGGTCACTCTTTTTGATTGCTTTAATAATTGTTTTCTGCTTTGCAGAATTACTTGCATTTAATAAAATGCTCATAATCAAATTAAGCCTCTAAATTTAAATTTGTAAATATACCTGTTATATTTGATATATGAATTTGTTAGTGTTCTGGACAACTATTAATAGTTGAATTACTTCTTTCACACAAAATATTCTTCACATAAGTCTTTTTTAATTGGTTGTGAATTTGGCACATGACAGCCTTATGGAGTAACATACATTCACAGGAAACATGTCAGAACCTTACGGACAAACATTCACATGGATTTTATATAAAATTTAGTTGTAAAAGACTTTGAAAGTGAAAGTAGCATGTAGCATTTTAAGAAAAAATATTTGAAAAACAAAATGAAAGCCTTATTGTTTAATATATGTATATAAAAGAGAATATTTATTTTGTATCATTTGAAGTATTATTTTTAAAACACTATGAAAATAATACCTTACTGTTCTGAAATTAAAATTGTAGGAGTAAAAATAAACAAAATAATTGTAAGCAAAACTTTATTAATTTAAAAGATTGTAAACATGGCATGAAAACAATGTCTGTTAGGAAATGAGAACTCCTGCTTCTAGAAATAATACTTAATAAAATAAGTGTATAAGAACTTTAATTTAGTCTTTTTAAAAACAATTAAAATTAAATGTTTAATCAGAAGTAAAAAATGACATTGAATTAAATTAAATATTTTGTAGCTTAATTGAGTATAAAATATGTTTTGTATGTTTAATTTATTATAATACATTGTTTGTAAATATACTCATCACAGTTCTTGAAGGAGAGTTGAAGTCTCAGTTATTTTTGAAAATGTGAAATAATAAAGTATTGCATTTATATTGTGTAAAGTGCATAGAACAATGTGTTACTATTGTTTTTTATATTAAATTTACCTGAGAGCAGTACAGTATCTCATCAGTAGATAAACTTTGTAAATAAATAAAAATAACACTTGATCATCTTCGATGTTCTTGTTTTGTCACCATCTTAATACATTTCAATTTTAGAGCTAAACATAAAGTTTAATAATTTTTTCACTATATAATCATAGCAAATCTTGGATAATTTGTAAAAAAAAAGTTTTTATTTAAAAATTAAAATTTGAATTAAAGGGAAGATTTTAAAACATGCCAACATAACTTTTTATAGGCCTGTTTATTGGCTTTGCCTGAATCTGTTTTAAAATAATTTAAATATTAATAACATCATAATGTAAATTGCCAAAAACATCATAGCAATTAAAATCTGACATTTCAATTAGTTATCAGATAATTAGAACTTATAACTATAGAGTACTTTTGGCTATCTGTTCCCAATTACAACTGTACTTGTGAAATAATAACATTGCAGTAAACTGTAAGTTGGCTATTAAAATTCACGTAAATACAAAGGCAGCAAGCCAGCAGCCACATGATGCTTTAGTATGACTTTAACACAGATCTTTATTTTTATTGTGTGATACCATAACAGGATTTCTTCCATTAATTTGGACATGTGTTTTTTGAATTATAAGTTTTTTTTGGAGGCAAATAAAAGTGGCATGATAGCTTCAAAGAAAAAAAAACTAATATTGTGAGTATGATTTGATTATTTTAAAAATGCATGTTGTGAAATTTACTTATATTTAATAATGTTAATAAAATGTAGACCAATTTTTTTAAGTAATGAGTTTATGTTGAGTAATTGATTGTGTTGTGTGATTTAGTACCGTGATAGATTGGTATATTTTAAAATTCAAAGTTTATGAATTGCCAGCTCTGTAAATTTTGCTGTTATAATCCCTTATGAACTCTTAAACAACAAATCATTCATTATTATTATTTATTTTGAAATTGTTTAACAATTTTATGTCTTTTAGAAGGATTGATTCCAAGTTATCCAGATAATGTTTCATTATGTATAACATATCTCATCTGAAAAAAAAGAATCGAAAGTTTATCTGCATTATTTTATTTGATTGCTAAATATCAAGAAGTTGAAATTATTTTAAGCTTATAATAAAATTAGGAATAACATGTGGTCAAAATACCTTATTTTTTAAAATAAAATAATGTTGTAAAATATAGCATTCCTTACTCCCACTCTGGTATCAAATGCAGCTCAATATTATAAAAACATCTACAGCCTACAAAACAATCCTCACCTGGCATATATGAATGCTCTACCTGATAATAGCAAAATAATATTAGAACTGAAAAGTGTTATGCTATGAGAATAACATTATTTCCATGACTAAGAATTTGAACATGGGAATGATAACCTGGGAGATTTTTTAAGCTCATAACAGGTAATCTAGTTAAGTATGAATATGCTTCAATGTTAATATGGTTTAGTTATATGAGTCAATGGGCTAACTGTAAAAATAATATTATACTGCTCTTATTGCTCCAATGTATGCTTTCTCTGTATAATTTTTTAGACAACTTTAAATTTATATAAGTCATCAATAGTTATATTTTTATTCAATATTGCTATTTTTTTTTATTTATATTATCTGTCTTTTATTTTCAAATTTATTTATATAGGTAAAATTAGAAGATTTTCATAGGTTTTTAGATGCAAATATTTTGAATTTTAGAAACATGCAGATAAATTTCAATTACAATATAACCAAACAAAGTACTAATCAGAAACAGGGATTGAAAATAGAAATTATGTCAACAAAAATAGACTTTCTCTGAATTACTTTAATCCAAAAGCAAATTTGTTGTTTGAAAAAATTAGACAACTGTTGTAGTTCAAGTTTTCATAAGTATGAAGTATAAATATCTGATCTACCATTCATATAATGTAGGATAATAAACCACAGGCAAATTCAATTTTATTTTAAAATAATTTAGACAAACATTATTACTATGTAATATTGTTTCTAAATGATAGTTGACTTTGGTCACATCATAACTGAAATTTATATATAAAATGCATGGAGAAACCCCATTAAAATTATTAACATATATGCAAAGGCGTTTAAAAATGCATGCATTTAATAATCATAGTTGGGCATTCTTTCTTAAAAAATGATAACATGATTTGTACTTTCTCATATTATGTAGTATATGGTTTACAGAAGTGTAATTCTATAAGTTTTATATGATTAATTAAATATATCAAAAAAGTATTTGTTTTAATATAGCTGAGAGAAAATATGTCAATTTTAAATACATTTAATATAGATCTAATCTGTATATTAGATATTATTTTTTACTATCCATTCACTGGATTAGTATTATTTCTAAGACTATCTCAGTCTTGTGTTTATTCAGTGTATTCACATAATAATGTGAATTAAACCACTAAACATCACATGATCACTCACCATTCTTTATGCTTTCACAATCTGTGCACACAAAAACAAAACTCTCCAAACAGTAGTGCTACTCTGTGGAAGCCAGAATAAACAAACAATATAGGAAGATTTGTGCATAAAATTCCTATCTGGTGCCTATTCAGCCAATATTCCCAGCACTCTTCACTGATAAAAGCCACAAGCTAGAAACTAGTCTGGTGATATTGGATGAGTAGGCACTAGATAGTGATTTTATGCACAAACCTTTCTGCATTTATTGATGGCTCTGGCTTCCATTGAGTGGTGTTACTGTTTGTAGAGTTTTGTCTCTGCATGAATAATGTGAATTTATTAAATTAAATAAAAATACAATCTGTCTAAATTTCTAAAAACAAAACTTAAAATGTTTATATTTAATGTTAAATAAAATAAAGCAATATAAGAAATTGAAAACTGGTCTTAATTTGTGAGTTTTTAACAACCGATGCTTGCAATATTGAGATATAAAACATATCTGCAAGTATTTGTCTGAAGAATTGTGATGATGTCATTTTAGTATTAATTGAATTTTGGACCATTGCTATCATCTAATATTAAATATTGAATGTCTTTAGAAGATTTCTTTTTCAAATACATTCAACTGTTAATAATAGTTGTAATTATAAATTTATTAAACGCACATTGATTATGTAAGTAATATTTACCAAGGCTGTAACCTCGAGAATATGCATGTAAAATGTGATAGTAGGGACCTCTACAGGTGTTTAACCACAAGCTTACGCTCTTTTCTTCCATAGCGTAAGCTTGTGGATAAACACCTGTAGAGGTCCCTACTATCGCATTTTGCACGCATATTCTTGAGGTTACAGCCTCGGTAAATATTAATAATAGTATAAAGGTAAGTAAATATGATGTTTCGAGTGATACTACTCCCTCTTCTTCATGTTTTGATGGCCTGACAAGTGACAGTATTATCGTGGGAATTGTGTCAGTACCAGTGAATTCTTGAATATTGAATGCTAAAGATAATACTCTAACCAATTGAGTTATTTGACCAAAACTCAGTTGGTTAAAAAGATACCTTAAATTCAAAATAAACTTCCATTCTTATGTTAGTACTATTACTGGTCAAGCTAGCAATAACTAAAGAAGAGAAGAGACTAATGTTACTTGATATGATGATGTGCTGCATACTAAGCTATGTCTATTATTAACAGTTGAATGTATTTAGAAAATTTAAATAGTTTAATTTTTTTCTAAGGACATTCATTATTAGATTATGGAAATATTTCTACTTATAATTAATATCAATATGTATGTGTGTGTATTTTTTTATAATTGATTATATATTATATTTCAAAGATTATATATTTCATAGATCATAATGTAAAATGCTCAACTATCTAAAACTTAAGTATTTTCACATGAACGTTTTAAAATGATATAATTAGCAAATAAACTTATAACTTCCATCTAAATATGAAGTTAAAAAATGTTTTAAGAATCTTTTAAAAAATGTTTTGGAACTCCCACTCAATACCTTCATAAAATGCATAAATATTATTATTAGCAGTTATTAAGCTAATAATAATAATAAATACAAACAGATGGGCCCCTTTTGTCTGCCTTTAACATGCAGTGCCCCTTTAACTTAGACAAAGTGCAATCGAATTGTTGAAAATAAAATTAAAATATTGATATCGCGTGTGAGCTTACTAACCCTTATCTAAAATACCATGATTATTGTTTAACAAAATCTTGAAATCAGATCTCAGAGTTCGATTTCTTTGATAAACATAATAATATTTGTGCACTTTTCATTATTTATTTACTTTTTCTTGTGGTTGTTTTCACTCATGTGAATTATTAATATAGTACATGAAGATCTAAAAACAAAAAAGAAAGATATTATAATAGAAACTATTGTCGAAAAGAAAAGAAAAAAAGAGAAAAAAAAAATATTAAAAAAGGTAAACAATCTTTGAGGTTTTACAGCAATTAATAAATACAATAAAAATTATAATATGGATTAGAATTCTATTATTTTTTTTTTAAGAATAAATAAAATATAATTGATTGTTGTGCGTTTCTAACAAATATATACATTTTTTATTATATTTAAAAATATAGTATTAAGTTTCTTGAAACCTTTTATAATTTTTGAAGTATATAATACAAACTAATTTAAAATTTGTTTCATTTAAAAATGAAGAAATATAATTAACTAAAAAGTATTTATTTTACTTTAAAATTATTTCTCATTTGTTTTAAAATTTTTCGTTTAATAATAAATGACATTTAAAATTCTAATAAATTTATTAAAATCTTCAAACTCCAAGTATTTTAAAGTGTTAGAAAATATAAAAGATTCAAGCTGTATGTATTCAATTATCTATACAATGAGGTCTTTATAATTATGTATACATAATTTTAATTTTTAAAAAGCTGAAGTTTACTAAAACATTTAAACTTTGACATAGTTTATAAATATATCTAATGATATATATATGTCACTAACTATATGTAGATTTAATTAGTGTGAAATAAGTAAAATTGATATAAAAATATTATTAGATTATAAAATATAATTTAAAATTCGTTTATTAAATGACACATGCATTTACTTTTAAATGAGTTTCAAATAAAAATAAAATTAACGTATTCATTGATATAGTATTTATAAATAGAATAAAACGACCTATATATTGGAAGAAAGCAAGCTTTAATAAAAATCCTACCATATATAATATACAATCACTTTTTTCTTTAAAATATATATGCTCTCCAATAACATCAACAAATTAAAAAATCCTTCTTTTTTTTTTCAAAAACTATTTATATTAATATTGAACATATATATAAAATGACTGTAAGAATATAAAACAGTTGAAATGTTGGAGATTGTATCGGAGATTGTATTATATATATGTTTAATGTTTATATAAATAATAATGTTTTTGAAAAGAAAAAGAAGAAGGATTTTTTAATTTGTTGATGTTAAAAATCCTACATGGTTTATTATATTCACGGAGCAGTAAACTTTAAAGTTTGAAGTCCATGGACTGTGACTCAAGTTGTACCACTTGTGATGTGCTCACGCTTCTTATGATTTCTAGCTATAAACCAATTGACTATTTAATTTTCATAATAAATCTTACTGGATATAATTCACATAGGATTTTATAATTACAATAATTGTTATAATTAAGTAATTATTTTTTCAAATACATTAAACAAATAATTAATATATAAATAAAAGGTCTCTAAATAATTACTGTCAGTCAAGATCTTCTTTAACAACCTTCTGCCTCTCTATATTGGAACAGTGAAGAAGAAGCCATCATTTTTCAGACTTGTTGATTTCCTGATGATAGGAACTTAAGATTTTCTTCCTGCTTTATCCTCTAGCTAAGAATAGCTAAATACTCATTCCAAATAATAATTGGAAGGTTACAAACTACTTACCTAAAAGACAAATCCTAAGCCTTTCTATAATTTGGGAAAAAATATTCCAGCTTATGTCTAGCTTCAATTTAAACTCCTCTTATGGAATATACCTGGCAGATGTTCTAAACATTTGTATTTAAAATGCATATTATTATTTTTTAAAAATATATATCCATAACTCAGAAAATCTGAATTTATTTTCAGCATATAATTATTAACCTATTCATCCAGTATATTGAATGTTTACTGCAGTAAATAGAGAGATTTGAACTTAGGATTTTTAATTTATATTCATCCTCCATTCCAACTTAAACAACTGATACATATGGTCACAAACATGTGAAAAAGATAAATGATCCCCAATATATATATATTGTGCACAACCAGCACTCATGCTATTAGCCAGATCATAATCTCCCACACATATATACAATCAGTGCTTGACTTATATTAAGGTAGCAATTTCTTAAAGTTTAATGGACATGCTAAAAACATTTGTTTTACAAGATTCCAGACAATTTTTAAAAATGGTAAGTACTCAAGAAATTGCATTACAAAACATACTTAACAATTAAAGATGAAATAAAACAAGCTTTTCTGGAGAGATTTAATCAAATTACTATACTGAAGTTTATTTTGTATCGACCTAAAATCGAATTTAGAAACCAGAAATTAATCTCTTTCATATAGTTAGGTATGGATAATTTAAAAATGGAATTAGTGAAATTCCAAAGCAGTTTTTCATAAAAAAGTAAATTTGAAAATTGTAGCCATAGGATTAAAAAAAAAAATTCTGAAAATATTATTGATAATAAAAATAAAATAATATAAGATAGAACTAAAAATATTGTATTGAAAGAATGTGACTCTTTACCAGATAGATTTAATACAATGAAAAAACCGGCAAATGCTCTTTGAATGATGTTTGGTTCAAAATATATCCGAGAGCAATTATTTTTGTTAATCAGTTTTATAAAACCTTCAGAAATAAACAAGCTTAGCAAAGATGCTGCAGGTATAAAATTAATGTACTCTGAATATGAACCAAATATGTAAGAAGTATCAGGAAATAAATAACAAAATTTGCATATACATAATGTGAAATTTATTATTTTTTTCATTGCATGTAATAATTGTATTTTTATTTTAAATAAAACCAGATTTTTACTCATATAATAACTGACCCACAACTCAGTTTAAAAAAAAATGCAATTCGATTTTGGTTCATTGACCAAAAAGAATGACCATTCCCCATAATTCCTGAATTATCTGGAAAACAAAATATGTTAAGTTTGTTAAGTAAATTTATTAGAGGCTTAGTCAATGGGTGGCTTCCTATTTTGATGATGATCCACCCATAGATTTATCATTGATACTTTAATGAGTAATAAAACTATAAACAGTTAATCATTTCACATATTTTGAACATCAAGAGATGATAATATATATTTATTTTATTTATCTATGATATATTTTGTTAATGCAGATCCCATCTATTATATATACATTAATCAGATTAATATTTTTGTGATATATTTTGATGGCTTAATAAATTTCTTAAATTTTATCAATCTACTAAGACAATAAGGCCAATTACTCAAGGCTATATAGGTTTATAATTTTACATGATAATAATCAGTCCTAAGCTATCAACAATATCAATCTGTAGTCAGGGAAATCTCCTTTAATAATAAAGGTGGTGTCTTGCATTGGTGGTCGAGAGGTGCGACTGCCTTGCAGTTGCCCGGGTTGCGGGTTTGCATCCCGGATGATGCTATGACATTTTAAAAAAAACAATAAAGGTGGTATCACCTTTTATAATGATACTAAATATTGCAACTTGACCAAGGAGTGTAAGATTAATAATGCAAAGAAGTTTAAACTAATCTCATTAATCGGACAAATATAATCTACTCTGAAAGCAATCTAATAAATAGTTAATTATGACTTTCTTATTCTGAAAGCAGATTAATAGTTATTTATAACTTCCTATTTTTATGTAAAGTATATATTTACTAAGACAATAAAGTCAATTACTCAAGGCTTTAATAGGTGTATAATTCTAGATAACAATCAACCTTTAAGCTATCCACAATTTCAATCTGTAGTCTACATAAACATATCAGACCATATATAAAGGTGGTATCACCTTTATTGTTAAAGGAAGTTCCATTGGCTAGCTTAAGGGTAGATTGTTATCATCTAAAAATTCATCATCATCATCGACCATTATCTACAATTATAAACCTATTAATGCCTTGAGTAAGTGGCTTTATTGTCTTAGTAAATATATACTTTACATAAACAGAAGTTATAAATGATTATTTATTAGTTTGCTTTCAGAATCCAAAAGTTATAATTGACTAGTTATTATTTTGTTTTCAGAGCAGGTTATATTTGCCTCATTAATGAGATTTGTTTAAACTTCTTTGCATTATTAATCTTTCATTCCTTGGTCAAATTGCAATTTTTAGTTTCTATATAATAACTGAAACACAATCTTATTCTATACCTGTGTCTATATATGTAATATATAGGGTATATGAGCACAGACTTTCAGATGACCCATCATCTCCACTCTATCTAATAATACTGATACACTCAAGCACATATCTGCTGAAAAGATAAATAATCACCAATATACGTATTTCATGCTAAACCAGCAATCATCAATTGGTCCAGATTATCATCTCCCACACATATATACTATAAGTGCTCAGATATATATTAAGATAGACAATCCTCATACTTTAATGGACATGCTCCAATCTTCTACACACTCCAACTCTTCAACTGCCAATCCAATTGAAAATCTGATGATGGAATGCTCAAAGGCCACCCTGAGGTCGAGATTCTTGTCACACCCATGTTGACCTAAGGTCAAGATGAACCCCACATGTACAGGACATAATCCATTTAATACATATGCAAGGATAGGCAATAGATAATGGTGGTACCATTTTTACTTTAAAGGAGTTTGCTTTGACTACAGATTGTGATTGTTAATCACTTAAGGGTTGATTGTCATTATTTATTAATCTAATTTAATAAAATTGAAAACAATATGATTATGGTATCTGGACTAATTGAATGAGCGAGCAATACCTAAAAAATGGCCAGAGTCAAAATAATTACAAATAAATGTAAAAAGTAAAAAACAAAAAATAAACAATTGTCATTATACAGGAACAATTATACTAAAGAATAGCTAGTAAATGTTAGATAGAATTAAAACAATCAGATTAGAAAGCATACAGCAAACAAGAAGTCACAATTAAACTGGACCATATTAGGAGTTAAATATTCACAGAGAATGTCAAAGAGAATCCCATAGAAGAAAGAAATAATTAACCCAAATTTAATAATGCATTCAAAAGAGAAAAAATTAATCTTAATTAAGAATAAGTAAAGGGTAATATATATAATATAAATAAAATGTCCGTTAATTAAAACAAAATTGTAATTATAATTGAAATAATAAATTTAACGGTTTACCAACTATTATACACAATCCTTAAATCCGCAGAAGTACTTTCAGTTAATTCAAATTCCATGAATCTCGTATTTTAATGTTAGTAGCATGTCTATTTATTAACTGCATTTTATTCCCATTTATAAAAATTGCCTCTTTTTACATTCCAAACAATATTAATAAATTAGTCAATAATTCTAAGGATGTCATACCTGTCAAGCAGAAAAGTAATGTCATATATCAAATGTTTTGTGATTTTATGCTATCATATATAGGTGAATCTAGCTGTAGTATTGAGAAGAGATTGAGGGAGCATGAATTGTTATATAAGTGTGTAAAAAGTAAAAATAATGGTGATGTAATGTCTCCTTCAGTTTTTTTTAATCATGAAAAAACATGTAAATATAAATTTAAATTTGATTTTGAAAATGTGAAAATTCCATAATAAAAGAAAAATTAAAGAGGCAATTTTTATAAATATGAATAAAATGCAGTTAATAAATAGACAAGCTGCTAACATTAAAATGCAAGATTCATGGGATTTGAATTGATGATGTTTGCTCCCACTTTGGTTTTTTTTGTTTTTTTAATTTAATGGAAGTTGAGGCATGTTTAAGAAATTAACTGAAAGTACTTCTGCAGATTTAAGGATTATTTATAATAGTTTGTAAACCATTAAATTTATTATTTCAAATATATATCTATTTAATTCATTCCAAAAAAGTCACAAGAAATAAATCAAATAAAGATCAACAGATGTGAAAATCATAAGATGCAGAGGAATTAAAGATTCAAGAAGAAGAAAAATAAAAGAAATGAAAATACAAAAGCTAACCCAGTAAATAAGATTTACAAAAAATATCCAGCTTCAAGATGCCCCACACATTCATGA
Source organism: Epiperipatus broadwayi (assembly GCA_028023455.1). Classification (NCBI taxonomy): domain Eukaryota; kingdom Metazoa; phylum Onychophora; class Udeonychophora; order Euonychophora; family Peripatidae; genus Epiperipatus; species Epiperipatus broadwayi. The sequence goes on from JAQFVV010006198.1 coordinate 16,125,123, forward strand.
CTCATAGTATACAAAATATTAATAAAAAGATATTAAAACATGAAGGTTAATATAAAAAAAAAATAAAAGTAATAAAGATATCAGAAAAATGAGTGAAAGTATTACAGATATGAATAAAAAATAACAGATATAATTGAAGAAATGAAAAAGGAAAGACAAAAAAGGCCATGAAAAATTTTATGGAAAAAATAATTAAGACATCTCTGCAAAATGATTAAAATTGTAGAAAATCCTATGAAGAATGTTAGAAAGCTTTAAAACTGTGATAATCAGTGGGGAGAGAAACTCTAAAAACAAAGGAAGCACCACAGAAAAAAATTATATGGATAAGATAGTTTGATTATTAAGAAAAAATATATAAAAGATTATTGATGATATAATACTTGTGGGGATCAATCTAATTTAAGACCCAAAACAATAAAGGTATTAAAAAAGAAACCAATAAATGTTGAAATCCATGAAAAAGGTTTGTTTTTCTGATTACTAGTGTTGAAAAATTTAAAGCTGAACCTCAAGATAAAAAAAGATTTTTTCATATTAAACAGTGTTTTGTATGTGTGTGTGTGTGATATGAAAACAACATTGTCAGATCATAATATCTGAGTCCATTCTTTATTATTCCACCTTCAAAATGGAATACCACTATATGACAAAAGAGATCTAGGTCTGAATCCCAAAATACTTAAAAAAATCAGATGAGCAAAATTTCATTCAACACTCTTGTAAACATAAAAGAAAGAATTGAATTAAGAGAAGTCAGGACAATAATTAAAAGAAGATATCAGATTAAAACTCACAATTTTTCTGCTTGTTTAATTCACATCAGAGCCAAGCAATTACATAAATGTACCTTAAAATTAAAATAGTTAAAAGACCAATATATTGATGTCATACTTTAATAAAAAAAGATAAGAGAATAGAGCTAGTTATGTACAACACGGACACTTGTATAAAAGGTGAAAAATATCATAAAAAAGAAAAAGAAATTTTGAAGTATTTTTAAAATGTTAACCAGAAAAAATTATACCAAAGCATGAAAATGTTTATTATGGGCCGATATTGTAGGAATAACATTAGCTCATCCAGATATAGTAAGAAAATTCACTATTGGTGACTAAAGATAGTTTGCATATGGGATATTTTATATGACAAATTTATTAGAGATTCTCATTTGCAATGCTTCAATAAATTTGACTTAAACATTTCAATCACAGGAAGAAATATGACCAAGTTTTATCATGTCTAAATAATAAAAAGACGAGAATTTGTAACACTATAATAAGAAAGTTACTAAATATTCTATTCTTGGTAATGTTGATATTTATATAAGAGGTAAATAAATATATGAAGGTTTATTTCTCTCTTAAAAAAAGAAATGACTTTGCAAAAACTAATATCATGCATATTGAAAATAGTATTATTTATGCAGAGCTATTGAACTATGTTGTTCAAAATATGTGATAAAATTTCTAATAAAATTATCCAATACCAATCAAGCTAAACAACAGAAGTACAATTAGTTTCAAAACTTATATCAGGGGTCCTTACAAAATATCAACCAACAAGATGATAATAAATTGTTAATGAAGAATAGGAAATGAGTTAAAGATATCTATAATATCATGTGGCTGCAGAAAGGAGTTTGCTATTAACTGAAAAAAGACCTTTTGATTCCTCTTGGAGGGCTTAAAGGAACCGATCAGGGCAAATTCCTAATGTCCACTCCATACATTCTTGTCATTGCAGCTGTTATTACTATGTGGTTATTCATATAGTATATGAACATGGATGGGCTGCTCACCAACACACATTAGCCAGCATGGTGAGTTTATTGGCTTTTTACCTCTGAGTTTAAGATCAAGAAACACCATGGTCTTTCTTCTCAGTTGCCTGATAAGGCAGAATGAATGTTTGTGTAAATGATAAATTTTTCCCAATAGATATATACAATTATGACAGACAAAAATAAATCATGGCCCTTATTCCCAGGAGGCTGTAAAGTCACCAACCAAGGCAGTGGTTGGTGGCCAAAGGCGGAGGGTGCTAAGAATCCCCTGATTGTGGACCCAGGCTGCCATTTGATGATGACTTTTTATTTAGGTACTTACAACTGCAGATCACTTTCAAGTGAAGGAAGATTGCAAGAATTAGAAGAAGAACTGTCTTATATTAAATGGGACATTATTGGACTTTGTGAAGTTAGAAGAAAAGGTGAAGAGACAATTGATTTAAAAAGTGGACATGTACTCTATTATAAAGGCACAAATATTGGAAATACAAGTGGAGTAGGATTCATTATAAATAAAAAGTGGAAGAACAACATTGTGGAGATTGATGGTGTATCAGACAGAGTGGCAAGATTAGTTATACAACTTAATAGCAGATACCAAATGCAGATAATTCAGGTTTATGCCCCAACAAGTGCTCATAGTGATGAAGTAGTAGAAGATTTTTATATGGATGTACAAAAGGCTTTCGATCAGAGTAAACAACATTTTAAAATTGTTATGGGAGACTTTAATGCTAGAATTGGTAAACAAATGAAAGATGAAAGTGCTGTAGGTAATTTTGGTTATGGTAATAGAAATGAGAGAGGACATAGACTAGTGGAGTTTGCTGAAAAAGAAAAACTTTATATTATGAATTCTTTTTTTGAGAAAAATGTTAAAAGGAAATGGACATGGAAGCATCCCAATGAAGGTACAGCAGAATTGGATTATATTTTGACTAACAGAAAATACATATTTCAAGATTGTAATGTTCTTAATAAATTTAACACAGGAAGTGATCATCGATTAGTAAGATGTAAGATACGTGTTAATGCAAAACTAGAGAGACAAAAATTATTAAGAAAAACAATTTTTACAGTTGATATTCCTAATCTTCAGAAACATTCTAATGAATTTAAATTAGAACTTACAAATCGGTTTCAAGTATTAGTAGATTTTGAACATGATTCAGATTTGAATGAAATTAATATGAAAATAACTGATACACTTTTAAAAACTGCAACAAAGATAGCTGGTAGAAAAAAGCAGCAATTGACCAATAAAATTTCTACTGAGACTAGAGAATTTATGAAGAAAAGAAGGAATATGAAGATATACAAAAATGATGCATTAAAAAGGATTGAATATCTCGAATTTTGTAAAATGGTACGGAAAAGAGTTGAAAATGATATAAGAAAGTATAACTGTGAACTAGCAAGGAAAGCTGTAGAAGAAAATAAAAGTCTCAAGAATGTAAAACAACATTTTGGTATTGGTAGGAAATTTATATCTGCAATAAGAAAAAAAGATGGAATTATTACTAAAAAGAGAGATGACATTATGAAATGGGTAGAAGACTTTTATCAAGAATTATATAGTAATAAAGAACAAGTACCTCCTATTTCTATTACATCTTCTGAATTGCCCAGAATTTTAAATGAAGAAGTGAAACATGCAATTAAATGTATGAAGAAAGGAAAGGCTCCAGGTAATGATGGAATTATAATTGATATATTAAAAGAAGCAGGTGAAGAAATAGAATTTTTTTTAGCAAAGTTATATACCAAATGTCTAAATGATAAAGATGTACCAGATGATTGGAAGAATGCAGTAATAATATTAATATTTAAAAAAGGTGATAAAGAAGATATTAGAAATTACAGACCTATCAGCCTTTTATCAGTTTTATACAAAATTTTTACCAAGATAATTACAACTCGTCTACAAAGAACATTGGATTTCCACCAACCAAGGGAACAAGCTGGATTTAAAAGTGGTTTTAGTACAGTAGATCATATCCAGGTATTGAGAGAAGTTATAGAAAGGACAAATGAATATGAGTTGCCATTATGTTTTGGATTTGTAGATTATGAAAAGGCATTTGATTCTATAAACATTTCTTCAGTGATTAAAGCATTGGATCATCAAGGTATAGATCCAGGATATTGTCATATTTTAAAGAATATTTATAAAAATGCAACAGCAACAATTAGATTACATAATGATACTGGGAAAGTCAACATTGAGAAAGGTGTAAGACAAGGTGACTCCATATCTCCAAAACTTTTTACAGCAGTGTTGCAAGAAGTATTTTGTGGATTAAAATGGGAAACTAAAGGAGTGAAAGTAAATGGAGATTATTTAAGTCATTTAGATTTTGCAGATGATATAGTTGTTTTTGCAAATAATGCTTCAGAGCTGCAGGAAATGTTGCAGGAGTTATCAGATGAAAGTAGGAAAGTAGGACTAAAGATAAATGTTAAAAAGACTAAAGTAATGTTTAATCGATTTGCTCAAAATATGAAAATAAAGATTGATTATGATGAATTAGAAGAAGTTAACAGTTACAAATACCTTGGTCAGATTATTAATACAGATGGAAACATAATGGATGAAATTAATCATAGAATTAAACTTGGTTGGAGTGCTTTTGGTAGAAATAACTTGATACTAAAAGGAAATATGCCTATGTGTTTGAAAAGGAAGGTTTTTAACAAATGTGTTTTACCAGTTCTTACTTATGGATCTGAGACTTGGACACTTAATAGAAGAGCAATACAGAGACTCCAGACCACTCAAAGAAGTATGGAGAGATGCATGTTGGGAATAACAAGAAGAGATCAAAAATGCAATGTATGGGTAAGAGAACAAACAGGTGTTACTGACCTCATTGAAAAAATTAAAAGATTGAAGTGGAGTTGGGCTGGATATATTGCTAGAAGAGATGATAATAGATGGACAATTGAAATCTTAAACTGGATTCCAAGAGATTGTAAAAGACCAGAAAGAGACCACATGTGAGATGGATGGATGAAATAAGAAAGTGTGCAGGGGTGATGTGGAGAAGAGAAGCTAAAGATCAGAGAAGATGGATTAAACTTGGAGAGACTTTTATCCTCCAGTGGATTGATAATGGTTGATGATGATAATAATATCATGCTCTTAAAATCTTTCTTGGAGGAGAAATAAATAGAATAAGAAAGAAAAAGTTGTTTTAATGGTACATTATAGATTAAAAAATAAGATAGATGTGTTTATGTGGAGATTTTCAAACATTGGCTAGAAGGCTGAATGTTATATTTTTGTTAGTGTTCTGAGATGTTCTTTTGTAACATTTAAAACAAGGTGATCATGCAATTTTATGGTATTTATTGATTTAGACAGTAATAAACTGTGCAGCTATTGAACTATTGCTCCATTTCATTATTTCTGGTTTTGTTTTATTTTTCAAGATATAGCATTCCTGATTATTTTGTACTAAATTTTGGATCAAAAAAATGTTGTACCAGACTTAACATTCCTGGTATCTATACTCTGAGTGGGGGTATGATTAGTACCAATGTCTAATCCCAAGATGTGTTCAATTTATCAGAGAGAGAGCATTAGTCAGTATTGTATAATGTGTCCCTAGATAGAATATTAAGAAGATAAAATATTTATTGAGTCCCTTACATCATGAATAAAGGTACTATTGATAGTAAGATTTTTCAGGGTAGGATTAGATAAATTGATCTTGAGGAAATGTAAATAATAACAATAAAGAGGTTCACAGAAACAAATATTAGTAAACTGATATCATATAAGAGCATAAATACTGTAAATATTGTATTCAATGGATGCATATTAAAATAAGAAAGAATCTCCAGTATTCAAGGAAAAAGATTATAAATGTGTTAAAACTCTCAAGAGGTGGGATATTATAAAAAAGTATATATATATAGTAACCTGAGGAAATCCATAGGCTAGCAGAACACACAGGTACTATATGACATGTACTTCAAAATACCACTCCAGAGTATGAATTTTCTTGTAGACAATATCACAGCTAAATATATTTATTAAAATATAAGGTTCTTTTTATAAATTTAAAATATCAATCTTAGATTTTAAAAAAATCATATTTGTGAATTTACACCAAAATATATTCTAACATTAATATTCTAGGCATAGTGAAGAAAGTAAATATAAGCTAGTAAAAAGATGGCCAAACGCCCAGTACTAAATGCAGGCCAAGTCAATAAGCATCACTTTCTTTCATGGAGTGTTCAAATATGCATAAAAGTAATATAATATTGACTTAAAATTGCCTCAAAATACTACTAATAATAAAAGGCATGGAACTAATAATAATAATAATAATAAACATATGAATAATTGTTCATTTTGCATGGACACACAAAAGGCAGGTAATTCATTTACTTGGTTTACAATTATATGTATTCCAACAAACTTATTATTGCATGACACTGATAACAATTATAAATAAATTATTTAAAATTCTCATATACATATTGATATTTATCACACTTTCATTCAAAATACTGTTCAAAGCTATACAAAAGGCTGTTACACCATCAAGAGAAGTCGTCCACAGAGAGGGATGGAGCACTTATTAATCTTGGGATTGAATAAAAAAATTCTATAAATTATAATTGTAAAGTGATTGTAAAAAGATATGTGATTACTAAAATTATGCATCTATATATTTATTTAACTCGATATTAATTTTTATTTACTTTATATTGTAAATTCGTATACATTATGTGTGTATTTTGTACTAATGTAATATTGTATTCTATAATCTGCTAGTGAAATGAAACAAATAACATAAAAATTAAATAACTAAATAAAACCTTATTGATATAATATTTTGTCTCCAAGCCTTTGCTTTCCTGTATAGATATTAAATTAAATATTTTTCAGATTTATAGATTTAAAAGAGAAATTTAATGGAAATTCTCAATGTCTTTTTATAAATAATTTTTCAGCTATGAGATAATGAAACAAAGTTCCACTTAAAAACAGGCATCTAGTAAATATATTTATCTGAAATACCCTCTGTCAAAAGGGAATTCTGCTTTAAATGTAGTATTCAAGTTTTTATAAGGATCTTAAATCTGATAATCTACGTAAATATTAAAAATATAACAACTTTCTAAATATTCACATTATTATATAAGGATATAGGTTTTGAATAAAATATTTTCACAGGTTAAAAGATTTAAATGATAGAAATTTAAAAGGAATTCTCAATGATTTTTGGCAATGCCTGTTTTGAATTGATTTAACTCTATAAATTTGTTAAAATATTTATTTAAAATCTATAGATTTTTACAGTGGTTTTATTTAATAATAAAATCATCCAGAAAGTTATTGTATATTTAATAATTCAAGCATATGGATTATTGCCTGATTTAAGATTTTTATAAAACCTTGAATACTAAATTAAAAATGGAATTTACATTTGAATTATAGTATTTTAATCAAATATATTTATTAGATGCAAATGTCTTTTTAATTGGTAGTTTGCTTTATTATATTATAGCTGAAGAAATATTTGTGTAAATCCATTGTTCAATTTTTATCATCTAAATATATATGTGAGTGAATAAAAAACTAAATATTCAAACTGAAAAGTTACATTAATAACAGAGTATAATAAACTAATAATCAATGAGGATTGCCAATTTCTCAACAAGCTTTGTGATAAATGCTTAGCCAGAGCCAGCATTTAAAATATCTCCGTCAGGACCCCCCTAAACCCCCCCACCTCACTCACCCCCACCGTTGAGGAATTGGCAATCCTCATTGATTATATCTTACAAGCTTAAGAGAATTGGGGCATGTGATCTATGACTCTTATTTTGACTATAATAAACTAATGTATCTAAAAATCAATATGTTTTTGTACTTTTTTTTTTTAAAAAAATCTTTATTATAATTTAAACAAAAAGAGAAAGCAAATGTGAATCCTTTTTTAATAAATGTATATTATAAAAATAATACTTTATACAATATATATTATACCAGATACTTGGGCAATTCATAAATATCTAAATACAATTAAATACTCCTGACATATAAACAGATTATTTTAGATCAATATGAGAACCGACAGTTTAGCAAAACTAATTAAAACTTAAATTTCATTAAGTATAATCAGAATGGATATTGATGGTGATGATCAAATCATATGTCCCCTATATTAATGCTCTATATAATATATATAGGCTATATTTCTTGTTCATTATAAATCAAATCTTTTCCCCCAAGAGTTATACTTAACATTCATCCATAAGTGTTATTATTTTTATAGATGATTGTTCGAATTATCTTAATCCTAGCTTGGAGCATCACTTTGGTTTTAGAAAGAACACCTTTAGAAATACTACTCTCTGAGATTACCATGCAATTTCCTCAAGTAACAATCCAATCTTCTCTCAACTCAGAACATGATTTCTCAGAATCTATGGTAGAATGTTGTCTATGCATTTGAAGAAGTCAATGAGGACAGAACAACACAGACAACTAATTACATACATGTATACAAATTTCAAAACATCTTATCATGGCTTTTTCAATGATTTAATAAGTTCACTATTATAAGTAAATCTTACTGCATTTACCAGTAGTCTAATCAGATCATGATTTCAATTTCCTTTGATTACTCTGGCTTGCACTGAGTGGCACTACTGTATGGAGAGTTTTGCCTGTTTTAATAACAGTTATGAGCAAGCATAAGAAATGGTAATCATGTGACATTTGGTGGCTTAATACCAATCCTGCCTAGTAGGATAGTGGTGGCTATGGTTATTAAAGAACCAAAACCACCAAAATGCATGGGTACTGAACTGAGTTCAGACCTATATGACTATATAAGCTAATGAGCTTAGATTGAAAATATTATTGTGTTTTCAATCTTATTCTCATAGTTTTGTAGTTGAGTAGAGATAAAATGTGGCTGCTGGAGGGTTGCATTAGATCCTAAGAATCTAGGTGTAGTGCTCTCAGATCCAAGGCTCCTCACTGACGAAGGCCACAAGCCAGAAACCAATTTAGGGATATTGAGTGAGTAGACATTATATAGGAACTTTATGCACAAGCCTTCTGGAATCCATCGATTAATCTGGCTTGCACTGAGTGGCACTACTGTATGGAGAGTTTTTCCTGTTTTAATAACAGTTATGAGCAAGCACAAGAAATGGTGATCATGTAATGAAAGTTCAGAATTCATGGGATTTGAGTTGATGACATTTGCTTCAGTTATGGTTTTTGAATTTAACTGCAATTGAGGAGGGTTATGGAATTAACTAAAAGTACTTTTGTGGATTGAAAGACTATATAATAGTTAATTACTATTATATTTATTTTATTGTTATATATATATATGTGTGTGCGCGTGTTTACGTATAAAATTCATAATACATCTTAAGTAATATTTAATGGTAATAATAATAAATAAATGACAAACGATTATGACAACTACTATTATTAATAAAAATGTTTATTATTTATTCATTTCTTTGTGACTGAAATTAGTAATTTTTTTTATTTAAAAAAAGTGTAATTTCAAGCATCAAAATAAATTTATTGCATTACATAATTTAAATAAACATAAGTAAAAAAAAATTACCATGAGTGTCAGATCCATCTGTTAGCAAATTGAATGGGAAAAAAGGTTTGTTTTATAAATTTCTTAGACTAAATTAGTATGTTATAAAGGATTTTATTAAAAAAATTGCTTTCTTTAATTAACCTGTTTTTTTAATTGAAATTATAATTTGATAAATTTATCATTTTCAATAATGTTGAATTAAATTCTTCACTTTTAATTTGGTTTTATTACTAATTAAAATTTTGAAATATACTGCAAAGAATAAAAACTTCTCAATCAACTGGATGACAGTTCACTCTTGAATGATATGCATATTACATTCTTATACTTGTTTTCTTCCAATGAGTGACTAAACAAGATGACTGCACATTTATCCAATAAAACAAACATTTATAAATCTACTTCTATATCAGTATAAAAACAATAATGAAATTAAATGAATTTATACACATATTGATTTAGGTGTTTTTCACAGAGGCAAAACTCTCCATACAGTAGCATCACTCAATGCAAGACAGAGTAATCAATGAGAGCAGGAAGGTTTGCACTGAGTGATGCTACTGTATGGAGAGTTTCACCTCTGTGGAAAACAGCTTGTATAAGCATAAAAAATGGTGATCATGTGATGATTTAGGTGTTATAGTAATAGAATATGCATTTATATATACATTTAATTTTTTTTTGTTTTTATTAATACCTGTTTCATTATAATTCCACCATATCACAACCATATCATTGTAGAAAATCAGCTCATCCTCTGCCAGTCTGAAATCATTTTGCAAACAACCTTTATTTTTCAGGTGAGATAGAAGTATCACCATCTGAATGTTTATTTCAATGATGACAATTCAATATTTTTTCACTAGATTGCTCTCTAGTAAGGTAGACTTGTTTCTGTCTACACATAATGTCCTATGGAATGATAAAAAAATCATTCACTTCAGATAGAAAAGTATAATGAAAGGTGCTGATACCATTATCCCACCTGAAAAGTAAAGTTTATTTATAAAATTCTTGCATAATAAGGAAGAATGATTGACTTTCTGTGCTGTGGATGATTGCAATATGGTAGATTTGAGATAAAGGATGCACTAATAAAAACTAAACAATATCTTGAAAATATATATCTACAGTTGTATGATTAATTACTCTTTCATAAGTTGCAAAAAATAGACAGAAATTACTCCCTACCTTGTGTCAGAGTGATGTAGTGAATGTTATTAAACATTTGCTTGCTCATGAAGTACAGGTATAATGAGAAATAGTGGTTTATCTTGCTGCACTAGTGTACGTTTGTGAAATGGAATGCTAAAAACCAAAGTAAAAATTGAAAAACCTATATATCAAATATGAAATTTCAAAAACTAAACTAGTCAAAATAATAAACAAATACACATATTAAAATTTAAAACACTAGGCAATGTCAAATTAAAAACTGACTGCTAATGATTTTCATGACAAACTTCTCAAGTGTAATATATATATATAAACGAATACTCATACAAATAATGTAATAAATATTCATATTTCAAATTAATATTCCAAGAAAATGTTGTTTTATGTCATTTTTAATACTCGAGAAAAAAACCATTGGTAAAGAATTTTTAATTTGTATTTGGATGAAGTAACATTAAATGCTATATTACTATGTTACTATATTTAATAAATTTATTTTAAAACATTAAATGCCAATAGCTAAACTTAAAAAAAGATAATTAAACAATATTAACTACTTAATTTTAATCTTCTACCCAAATTTCAATTAATTTAGCTATCACATGGTTTTCTTATTTTTAATATGATTCTATCAAGTCAAAACAAATATGAAGATAATATAAAATAAAAACTTAATTAATATTTAACCAATCACAACATATTCCATTTCGAAGCTAGTAATTTGATAAAAGCATTTTTTAACTTTACAAGCAGGTGGAATGTTACTACGGATTGGGGATAAGATTGTGCAAGTAATAGGTTGTCCTTATTTAAATGTTAACAGGGTTTACATTTCTTTCTATTTTCATATTGCTTTTGACTTGATAAAGTTTTAAAGACAATGAAATAATTTGAAATAAATATGAATTGGAATATTAATTAGAATTTTAAAATAAAATAGCTGGAAACTGGAAATCAATCTGATAAAACTCAGTATAATAAACATAAAATTTATAAATAAATATTAGCTTTCTCTAATTTAAGCCAATAAACATCACATTAAATCCTAATATCTAGGTGCAGTGCTCTCAGACCTAAAGGTCCTCACTGACAAAGGCCATAAGCCAGAAGCTAATCTGGGGATATTGGATAAGTAGGCACTAGATGGGAATTTTATGCACAAGCCTTCTGAAATCCATTGATTACTCTGGCTTGCACTGAGTGGCACTACTGTATGGAGAGTTTTGCCTGTTTGAATATCTTTCTCTAATTTGTGGCATATCTGTCATTCTGAAGAAATTCCACAGCTAAAATTTACATTCAAATTAATATTTAAATTTTAAAATATTAATGCCTAAACATAATTGACCAACTTTTCATAATCTGTGTATATTTATGCAGATGAAATGTTTTTCATCAAATTATTTAGCATATTTATAAAATATGCATCCTTGATTTCTTTTCTACATCATTCTCCATATGCAAAAATAAAAGCATTAACAAAATGAAAATATTATTGCATATAACAATATGCTCTGCAAATATAATTTTGGAAGGTATAAACTTGATGTCAACAATGTTATATAATTTTTTGTATAATATCTATTCATATATTTTTTATTTAAAGCTTGATTCCATCATATAAGACAAAATCAATAATTACAATATTATATGGAAATGAATAATATTTTATTCATTTCACTGTCAGCCATGTGGTCTTCTACATGATGGCAATCTAGTTTTCAGTTGTTGTGAAGATAGCTAATAAATTTAGCTTTCCAACATTAAAAAAAAAAATCATATAATATAAAATGAGTAGTTTAAAATAAAGTATTAAATGTAACAGTAATATTTAAATGTTAGGATAAATAATCAAATGTTATAATTTAAAATAATAAATAATGCGATAAGTTTGTTAAAAAGTGTCTAACATTAAGAGAGACTAATAAATTATATAAACTATGTTAAAACTGTTTCACTTATTAAAAATCAAAAGAATGTATGGAATACAGTAGTCAAAATAAGAGTCATAGATCACATGACCCTATTCTCTTAAGCTTGTAAGTTATAAACAATGAGGATTGCCAATTCCTCAACAAGCTTTGTGATAAATGCTTAGCCAGAGAATGCATTTAAAATATCTCTGTCAGGAACCCCCCCCCAAACCCTGACGATGGTTTCATGCTTTGGCACTCCTCAGAGAGGTGTCAGGGTAGGTTCAGACACTAGATCTAAAAATACCAACCCAAAGCCAGCATTTAACTAAAAGTTATCTATTGAGTGGAAAATCTGAAATTTTCAGACACCTACATGTCTTCAAACCCAGCTATCCAACTCAAATAGCTATATGGGGCTGATAGATCTTCAGCCATACCATATATTAGCAGTCTTAGCAATATAATATTGCATAAGACTTAAGTCAGAGACTATAAATAGTCAAAATAGGAATTATAAAAGGAATCATTTAATGGAAACCATCATGAAAAAAATATTAGTCTACAAAAAAAAAAAATCCTCATAATGAACTCTAGAGAACTCTGGCTACATAGTAATGTATTATCAATTTTAAGTTTTATTTTACAACCTCTTAAGCATATGTTTAATTCAAACAAACTTTAGGCATAAAGTGTTTGTATAACATTATTTGATTGATTGATTAAAGAAAGAATTGAATGTTTTGTTTAAAAAAATTAGTATTTGTGATTAAGCTTTTATAAAATACTGTACCTGCATTTAAAAACAATGAAGATTGAAATTTGCTTTATCTTCATTTAGGACCTACATGCTAGTTAAAAGTTTACCTCACGTTTTCTTTTCATGTGAAGTTGTCAGACAAATAATCAAAGAAATAATATTCATTTTAAATACAAATGTGCACATTTGTAAAATATTTAAAGTGTTCAAGTGTAAAAAAATGAATGTAATATTTATTGTTTTTCTGAAGGTTTGCGATGATGGTGTTCTAGTGTGTGAACTATTGCCATCATCTAATATGTGTGTTGAATGTCTTTAGAAAAATTAAATTTGGCAGGATGGCTCAGTTAGTTAGAGCATTACCTTAAAAGTCAATAATCAAGAATCTAAGGACCCAGGTTTGAATCTCATGATAGTACTGTCACTGGTCAGGCCAGAAACACCCGAAGAAGAGGGAAGAATAATACCTCTCAAAATGTTGTGCATATACTAACCTGTTTGCTGTGATATTACTAACAGTTAGTGCATATACTAACTTGTTTGCTGTGATATTACTAACAGTTGGTGCATATACTAAAGTATATCATATCTATATGAATTTATTCATGGTTTTATTTTGTCAATTTTTGGGCAGATTCAAAAAGCTACTTTAGTTAATTAAGTATTATTATTATTAAATTAGGGATTAGATTCAGTGAAGTATTGAATAGCTTCTTGCTCTCAGTTCTAACCGCTTTAGTTTCACCTATTTATATAGAAAGTAGGTTGAAGTAAAGAGAGTTCCCCTCTTTTCTTTGAAAGTGTAAGCTTGTGGTTAAGACCTATAGAGGTCCCTACCTTCACATTTTCAAGCGCACATGCTTAAAGGTTTATTGCCTTAGTAAATAACCACCTCTGTAATTGAGTACTAAATATTAAATTGGAATTTGGACTTAAAGAAAGGGGTATAGGTTATAACTCTACCATATTAAATATACTTGTATGACTATACTATTAATCTAATGATATGAATAAATGTGTTATGATCAGCCATACATAGAATATCTAGGGTATATTAAAAACCAAAGATATACTCTATGGCACATGTGCTCAATCACATAATTTTCTTAATAGTATAAAGTTTAATTGAAAGATTAATGTTTTAAAATAAATCAAAATAAATTTTGGATGCTTTATAAATCACTACTATTGTTTTCAATCATGGATGAGAACTAAAAAAATAAAAGATAAGGGAGAAATTGCTTATTAAAACTACAATCAATTAAATGCAATTGTTCAAGTCTCATCAATTTTGTATGTAAACATGTTTAAGGTAAAACAGCATTATATGTTGTTTATTATTTATGATACCTTGTAAACAAACTATTGTTTATTATTTGTTGAGTTGATATTTTAGGTCTAGTGTCCAAATATTCTAGCTCTCCACTGACGTGAGCCATAAGCTCGAAACCAGTTGGTCTGGAGATAAGAGTGTTCTGGGTAGAGATTTTAAATATTTTCTCATACTGCACTTATTAATTAAGAGCTTGTTTGAACTATTGGTATGCTCTCTGTATTGCATTTTTGTAATTACAAGCTTATAAAAGTAATGTCACGTTATATATGACATGTTTTTTAATTATTATTATTTGTTTAAATAATGTTGTTAACTCCTTGATCTGTAATATTCTCTGTTCTGTACATTTATTTCATATCCATTTCATTGGGAGTAACTAATGTTCTACATGATCTAGCCAAGTATTAATGGACATCATCATCATCATGTTAAAGAAAATATTTTTAAAGCATATGTGTATATATATATCCCAGTCCATTTCCTGATGTTTAAGGTCACGTGCGCCCAAATTAATTAAAATAAATTTCAATTATTTAAACATGCATAAGCTGGACATTGATATATGTAATCTATCAGCAAGTTAATACTCTACTTGAATGTTATATATTCAAATGTAAAGGAACAACCAACATAATTATTTTTCAGATTTTCTTATTTATATATATTATCAAAATTATTTTTTCTTTTTTTTTGCTTTCTCTACCCTTATGTAAAATTATTTAATATACTTAAAACAGTTTTAATTATTAACATTTTTAAATTTGAATATTAATTTATATTTAAATTTTAATTGTTAGAAATGTTATTGGAGATTCAAAAGCTAATTATTTATCTACTGATTTTATGTTTGAAATGGCAAGTTTTATTAGAAAGATTCTAATGTATTTTTTAATATATTTATGTATTGGAAATATATTTGTTAGTCTAATTACCAATATACCACTACTTTTTATCAGAGTGGTTACAAGTATAAAAGAGACTTTTTTTGCTTGTTATCCCAGACATAAAAATGTTGCTTTCTGACAAATGACATTTATAAAAATCAAATTTAAATTTATATCAGATGTAAATAAAGCTTCATTTAATGCAGCCAACAAGCAATCAACATTAAGTGAGGCCGTTTCTTTTCATTTTAAACATGTTATAATTAATTAACGACAAATCTTATAAATACATCATATACACATTAAATAAAAGATAGTGAAATGGAATTCTCTTTCCATGTGATGGCAATATTATTATACTACCTTTTCTTTACAGAGAGTAGCATCTATAAAATGGTTGTTTATACTTGTCATCCCAGTTTTTAATAAACAAGCGTTATAAAAAGTGATATCATTAAATATCAAATTTAAATTGGTACAAGTTGTAAAAAAACATCATTTTGTACATTTCTATTATATTATATTTCATTTGTATAATCTGTATTTATATACTAAATATTTAATAATTCGTAACGTTTGTAAAATCAAGAGATATGGCTCTTATCTTTTCTTGATTTTTTGTTGCCTATACTAAAGGAAACTTTGTTTACACCTGGTATGAATTTAAATTTGCTATCGCTTGTCAGAAAATTTGTTTGTTTAATATCTGGGGTGGCAAATATAAATATTTTTTATTCCTGCAAGTATTCTGGTGAAAAGTAACTGTACAATGATAGGGACAATACATAAAAATAAAGTCATTTTCATTATCTTACATTTGATTTGAATATGCTGTATGTCATCATTATCTTCATCATCATTGTCAATCATTATCAATACACTGCAGGATGAAGGTCTCTCCAAGTTCAGTCCATCTTCTCTGATTTCTAGCCTCTCTTCTTCACATCACCGCAGCACACTTTCTTATTTTATCCATTCATTTCACAAGTAGACTCTTTTTAGATTTTTACAATCTCTTGAAATCCAGTTTAAGATTTGAACTGTCCATCTATTGTCATCCCTCCTAGAAATATATCCAGTCCAACTCTTCTTCAGTCCTTAATTCTTTCAATGATATCAGTTACACTGGTTTGTTGTATACATTAATAATTATATATTGACAATAAGTAATCATGTGATATTCAAAATCAGGAAAAAAAAATTTTCTTTGTGTTGATTATTTTTTAGTTGCATTAAATAATTTGATTACATCTGATCTAAATTTAAATTTGACCCTGAATTAGATGATTGTGAGAAACCTCATTATGATTTGAGGAGTATAAATAGTTACTTTATTCTTACAGACATTTTGACAAAGAGGGACAGTACAATGATAGTAGCAAGCACTTAAAAAAGAAAAATATTTTCATTGTTTTATATATAATTTGAAATTACTGCTATTATAAGAAAGTATTGTTTACATATATATATATAGTTTAATGGTTATTAACCAAATAGTATATAGACAATAATATATAAATACAAATATAATTAATATATTTGGAGTTTAAGTGTAATTATAGGGGATTTGAACACGGACTTTCAAGCTCCCTTTAACTATCCACTCTATCTCATACAACCGATACACATGGCTAAATACATGTGAAAAATATAAATGATCTTCAAAATACATATATTAGAGATCATTTATCTTTATATGTGTGGGAGATGATAACCTGGACCAACTGATGAGTGTTAGTTCAGCATAAAATATATATATTGAAGATCATTTATGTTTTTTACATATGTGTGGTCATGTGTATTGGTTGTATGAAATAGAGTGGATACCTAAAAGGAGAGTCTGTGTTCAAATCTCCTATAAATATAGACAATAATAAGCAAAGCCAAATAATAATGGCAAATATAAAAACCAAATCAAGTGTCAAATATAATCAAAAGTCATCATTTGTGGTCTGTGGTCTTCATCAATGAGGAGTCTTGGATCTGAGAGCACTGCACCTAGATCTTAGGATCTAATGCAACCCTCCAGCAGCCACCTTTTATCTCTACTTAACTACAAAACTATGAGAATAAAATTGAAAACAATATTTTCAATCTAAGCTCAATAGCTTATATAGTCATGTGGGTCTGAACTTAGTTCAGTACCCATACATTTTGTTGTCTTTGGCTCTTTGACAACCATAGACACTATTCTATTAGGCAGGATTGGTGTTAAACCACTAAACATCACATAATCACCATTTCTAATGCTTTTACATAACTGTTATTAAAACAGGCAGAACTATCTATACAGTAGTGGCACTCAGTGCCAGCTACAGTAGGCACTAGATGGAGATTTTATGCACAAGTCTTCTGGAATCCATTGATTACTCTGGCTAGCACTGAATGGCACTACTGTATGGATAGTTTTGCCTGTTTTAATAACAGTTATGTGCAAGCATAAGAAATGGTGATCATGTGACATATGCATCATGCTTCCTTAGGTAATTTTAATGCAGAGAGAATTATTTATAACTGAATATTATGTAATTATTTTAATTACAATTGTTTTAATTTAAATTATCTTTTAAGTATATTTATTAGGTATATAGTTATATATTTATGTCTTAGACCATGATGCTAATGAAAGTTATAAATTTCTATGCATCCTTTACATAAAACATTATTTTCCCAGCAAGAAACTGATAGTATAAGATTGCAATGTTGAAACCAATTTCCTTTAGGTTGATAAATTTAATTTTCCCCTTTTCTTAAAATTTATATAACAAACAGAAGTAAAAAAAAACCTATTATCAACTTTACATTCTAAAAAGAAATATACAATATTATGCCCATAAATAATTTTATTAAAAGCCCAAATGCCGTTACACTAAATTACAGAACAATAATTATTATATTTACTATTTCTATATTAACAATATAATTAATAATGTCTTTCCAAAAAGTAATAAGTATTTTTTTTATTTGATAGTAAGAAAAAATAACAAAATAAATATTTAAAGTTTATGATTTCTTAAAATAACTGAAACACTTGTTAGAAATCAAAGATCTTTTTTCTCTTACTTCAAATAGGAATATTATTTGTAATTTTGATTTAACTTTTTGGAAATTGGCAAAAATGATTTAACATATGTAGATTTTCCATCCTTGGTTAATTATCCATGACTTTCTTTTTATAGCACTATTTGACATAAAATGACACATTTTCTTCTTTTGGACACTTTCTGGAGTATGTAGAGATAGGTAGTGCATGATCTTTGTTTTTTTATTGAAATATCCTTAACTTATATCCAAGTATTAGATAATGTCTCATTATCTCTTTTCCTCTATTATTTGTATGTTTTCATAAACATTATTGCACTTCAAATCTATATAATTTTAACGTTTTTGTTTAAAATGACCTTCCACGTTTTCAAATTTTTACACTCAAACTTTCTTTTTTTATTATCCATATACTACTGACTTTCTTCTATTTTCATTCTAGATCAATTTTTTTATGTTTATATTTCTTTTAATGTTTTTGAATTTTCTTTTTTTATTTTATCTTCCATACTTTCAAATTTATTATCCAAAAATACATGTAAGGAATTCCTTTAACTTCATATTCATTTTTTTTAGTACAATGAAAAAAAAACCAAAGCTTTATTTTATTGGATGTTTTAGTAATAAGACAATCACAACTATTTTCCACTTCAAAAATATTTATAGTCATTGTTTCATTCTTATAATGTCTTAACTTCATCTTTATCCTTTGATTAATGTAATTAAGTTTAATTTATTTATTTGAAATTGTAATTTTAAGTTCATTCGCACTGACTAATTATACCTATAGATTAAAGATGTGCTTTATCCTAAAGTTAATAGTTTTAATAATATTCCAATGTCAAAATTGATTTGAGTCTGATTGTAGTGGTAGATAGTTTAAACACGTTACTGATTCAGTAGAAAAAAAAGTCTCTGTCTTCAAACCCAGGCAGTCTTGTTGAAACCAATCATCACTTATTAAAGATTAAATGGTGTGGTGTTATAAATTGAATGATGCCCACTGGGTATAGTTTGTCATGTGATCATTATATGAAGACATTTTGTTTATTAACCTAATTTTATTACAATCACTTTTTAACATTCAAAAAATTATGTGAAGACATTTTGATAAGATTGATAAATAAATTTTATTTATTTTAAGTTGTTTATTATCAATTTGTTTCAAGATTAATTATTATTTAAAATTTATAATATATATTGCTCAAAATATGAAAATAAAGATTGATTATGATGAATTAGAAGAAGTTAACAGTTATAAATACCTTGGTCAGATTATTAATACAGATGGAAACATAATGGATGAAATTAATCATAGAATTAAACTTGGTTGGAGTGCTTTTCGTAGAAATAACTTGATACTAAAATGAAATTATGTGTTTGAAAAGGAAGGTTTTTAACAAATGTGTTTTACTAGTTCTTACTTATGGATCTGAGACTTGGACACTTAATAGAAGAGCAATACAGAGACTCCAGACCACTCAAAGAAGTATGGAGAGATGCATGTTGGGAATAACAAGAAGAAATCGAAAACACAATGTATGGGTAAGAGAACAAACAGGTGTTACTGACCTCATTGAAAAAATTAAAAGATTGAAGTGGAGTTGGGCTGGACATATTGCTAGAAGAGATGATAATAGATGGACAATTGCAATCTTAAACTGGATTCCAAGAGATTATAAAAGACCCAGAAAGAGACCACATGTCAAATGGATGGATGGATGAAATAAAAGTGTGCAGGAGTGATGTGGAGAAGAGAAGCTAAAGATCAGAGAAGATGGATTAAACTTGGAGAGACCTTCATCCTGCAGTGGATTGATAATGGTTGATGATGATGATGCACTTACAAAAAAGTTGATGTTATTTTTATGCCATACTAATAATAACGTGAAAGGCTAAAACGTATGCCATACTGTAAAATCTATTTAATTAAAATAATGTTCAACCTATTAAAAGTTGTTTATTTATTATAAGTTTTATAACTTGAAAAAAAAAAAATGTTCTGAAACTTTTTATTGAAGGACAAAATTGTTCATCAGGAATTTACTTATTAAAAGAAATAATATCAAATCTTTACCAGACTTTCTATTGAATGGAGTAGTTTGTTCTGTTGTAAGAGAAAGAGAAAGAATCGAACCATCTGAATATAAGCATGGAAAGTAAAAAAAACTCGTTTAATTCTTACATAAAAAAGCATTTAACTTAAGTTTACTTAAACAAACTATATTTAAAATTATACTTAATACGTTGGGTTTTTTTTTTTCATATGTCAAATGCGTTGACGGGAAGCGAACTCGGCCAGCTGCTTGGAAGGCAACTATGTTAACCACTAGGTCACCAACGCTTGTTTTAAACTTTTTAAAATAATTTTGTAGTATAATTGTTAGCCTGGATGCTGTTAAAATAAAAGTAATCAATTTTAAGAATTATAGAATTTAAATTTCATATTTAAAAAAAAACATATAAATTTCTGTATTGTATATTAAGAATGTTTAAAAAAAATATGATTCATATATATATATTGTAACTGTCAAAATGTATAGCCACCCACAAATCACCCAAAGGTAATTTGCACATGATCTCCACATTTCGACATCACAGAAGAAACATTCTTTCTTTACAGCCTTCTAAGATTACCTACAAATATGAGACTCTCTATCATATTGTAATTAAATTATTGATTGCAAAATAATGGCAAATGCTAAAAATAATGAGATACTACAATTTATTTACATATATACAATTTTACAACATACTCAATAGCATAAATTGATTGTCCTGCCAACTTATAAACAAGTTAGTATGATTAGTTATTTATGGCTTCAATAATTAAGTTCCATGCACAGATAATATATGGTATAATATATTCTGGATTGTTTCTGAACAGAAATAAAATGTCTACATAATCAATAATAACAGTAATTTATAAATATACTTTCAGGATAATGGAGATAAATATTTAATGTTAGCAATATAATAATATATTTTACATTTCATACTAATTCCCTTTCATCACTAAGAATTTGAGCTTGGATTTCTAGTATTAGTATACTTTTAACAGACTTCAGTTGTTCAATCATACCTATGATGGATGTAGTTTTAATTTGGCAGTATTAGATGGTAGTTTACTTGTTGACTGATGACTGGTTTTTCCCAAAAGCAATAGACACTTGAAGTTTCAGCATATAATAGATGCAACCCTGTTTCTACATTAGCTGATGGCTCCTTTCCATACTTCATTGTAGATCCTCAGCCTGCACTCTTCCAGATGGCAAGACTTAGGCAGATTGTGGCTTCTCTACTCTTCCATTATATTTTTAACACAATAAAATAAGTACATTGAAGTCACAATCAATAACTAACCAGCAGCAATAATAATTCAGCAGTAATCAATAATATTTCAACAATCAAAATATCTCAGCAATAATCAGTCAAAAGTAATAAAGCACAATGAATTATAGCCACTATTTAGAGTTCCTGAAATTGGCTTATCAAAAAAATCAGATCCATTGTCATTTCAATTCATAGATCTATTGGTGGTAGATAACTCTTCAACTCCATTTTGGTCCATGGCTTATTTGTCCAATCATGATATCTACAAAATTTTATATTTGAAAAGGATTGTCAGACTAAATTACATCAAACATTATCTCATTAATTAATTGATCTGTTTATAAGAATTTTAATTATTTTTTCTAAGATAATGCCATTCCCACTTTATAATTATAAAATACTTTTACAAATGTTAATAAAATAAATATCTTGCCTTAAATTACTTTTAAAATAAACTTATAATTAATCATACCATATACCTTTATCTATACATATAAGTTATATATATAATTTTCATTTATTAAAATTGCTGAAATTATTGAATTTAAAACTTGCTTTGAATTTTTAAGTTACAGACATGAAGTATATATGTAACTATCATTTCAATATATATATATAAAGATATTCTTATTTGATGCCTGTATTTCGAAGTTATATATGTAATCTTGTAATTGAATATTAAAACATACAGTAACCTAAATATATATAAAGCACAACTTTAAAAAAACTTATCCACTTAGGAGTGTTACTTGACAAAGACTACAAAGATAGTCAAAAGCACTCCTAAGTGGATAGGTTTTTTTTTTAAATTGTGCTTTATTTATATATATATAAGTTATTGTAATTATTAATATTCAATTAAAGATTATATATATATATATGAAAAACAAAAAAGCAAGTTAAACTTGCCAATGCTTGTATTTATGATCAACAGATGGTGTTTTACCAAAAACACAGTCAAAGCATGTTTGTTTACATAAACATCAGAGTAAACATTCACTACCTCTTTCGTTAGTTCCACCCTCATATCATGATTTCAAGCTGATTTGCTATCATCAGTGAAGGACAGGAAATAAGAAACTAGATCTAAACACTAAACTCTGAGCGTTTATGAAACAATTTCTATTCAGCTTGCAAGCGTGAATTTTTTAGGCACGTAATGTCTTCAAACTCAGCATAGCGAGCCAGATAGCTATATGAGTCTGATATCAGTTCAGTATCACCACATAGTAGAAGCCTCTGCAATATATATCATTGCAAGAAAACTTCAAAGGCATATTTATGAAAAACAAAAAAGCAAGTTGAAGTTTTCTTGCAATGATATATATTGCATAGGCTTCTACTATGTGGTGATACTGAACTGATATCAGACCCATATAGCTATCTGGCTTGCTATGCTGAGTTTGAAGACATTACATGTCTAAAAAAATTCACGCTTGCAAGCTGAATAGAAATTGTTTCATAAACGCTCAGAGTTTAGTGTTTAGATCTAGTTTCTTATTTCCTGTCCTTCCCTGATGATAGCAAATCAGCTTGAAATCATGATCTGAGGGTGGAACTAACGAAAGAGGTAGTGAATGCTTACTCTGATGTTTATGTAAACAAACATGCTTTGATGGTGTTTTTGGTAAAACGCCATCTGTTGATCATATATATATAAATACAGTACTTGTTATAAAATATTATATATATAAATAAATAAATTTTAACGGTAAATACAATATTATAGTTTAAATTATTTTGTAATGCTTTCGATTACATGGTAATCCTCGTCAGCTTTAACTGAATTTCAAATTTTCAGACTTAATGTTACTGTATATTTCCATAAGCTAAATTTTTTATGTAATTAAAAAAATAAGATAATGAAAAATATAACTAATTAAAGATAGATAAATAAAAATCAAATAAATTGATAATTTGGTAACAAATCAAGCATTGCCTATTGTTCAAGGCTAATATCAGACATATAGAAACACATAGAAAACATCAGAAGAGAAAAACAAAAAAAAACAACAGTAGCAGCAGAAAGTAAAAAAGAAAAAGAAGAAAGCTAGTTAGATGACCAAATAGCCTATAAGCCAACTAAAATGACTGAATCCAGCAGGATGAAACAATCTTTATATGGTCATGTTGGTAGGGAAAATGTGTGGCTAGACCAAAAGCTGAGTGTTCATTCTTTTCCACAACCAGTCTCCTGTATATCATTAGCCAGATGCAGTGATGTATATCTTTGACTTGCCTTTGCTGAACTTTATATCCACCATGAACTGAATCTATGGAATAAAATCTAGACATAGTACCCTAAACCAGGAGGAAGCATCCAACTACCAAGAGAAGCTCATTATGAATATGACAGGATCAGAAGACAGAGGTTATCACCCAGATACTATATAAAAAATCCTAGGTAAATATGTTTAGATGTCTTGATAATTTATTGCAAGAATAAACTTTTAAAATTTATTTCTAGCTAGAAATATTGAAATACTTCTATTTATTAATTTTAAAGTATATATAAATAAGCATTTGATTTTTTGAAAATATTATTGTTCTATAAATACAATTTATCCAACCTGCTTCAAACACTTTTTAGCAAACCCTTTATTTGTACATATATATACACCTACGTTTCGACTGACCTGCAGTCTTCTTCAGAGCAATCTTCTAAACAAAAAAAAAAAGAAGAAGAAGACTGCAGGTCAGTCGAAACGTAGGTGTATATATATGTACAAATAAAGAGTTTGCTAAAAAGTGTTTGAAGCAGGTTGGATAAATTGTATTTATGGGATATTAAGGCAAAAATAAGAAAAAGTGTGATTTTGGTATTATTGTTCTAATAAGTGGTCTTATTTATATTTTAAATGTTAAGTATTTCTCATATGTTTTTTTTAAAATCTTTTAATAAATAAGTATAAATTATTAGTGTGATTTGTATTTCTCTCTCTCTCACACACACACACACACACACACTTTACCTATGATTAAATAGATAATTGTATTTAGATATTCTGTGTTGCCCAATCTCATGTTTTAATAGTTAGCCATGGGTCAAATGCTTGAAGTGTGTTAATGTTGTTGTATGGGTTCCAGTCAAACGGCTGGATGGTACCCTGTACAGTTTAAACCCATTATAAATATCCCCATGAGATGTGTCAATGCTACTTGCAGTAGGGAGGGGTACCTCGATTGGAAAAGTGACCATTGTTTTAATATTTTTATTAAATCTCAGTCTGACTGGGGGGAGGATATGATTAATATGTAAGTATTGATCATATTTTACTACTCTGCTTGAATAATGTAGTCTAGATATAAGGTATTAAAGATTAATATGATCTAATAAAGTAGAATAATAAATAATAAGTAGACTTAAAATAAATCGTAAAAAAAGTTTAAATCCTTTTACACCTCATAAATAATTCTCATATTGCTTGAAAATAATTGTAAGTCTTACATTTAGCTTAAATTAAAAACCTTTATATATTTTAATAGAATAATTATATATGTATATATTCAAGTATTAGCCTTATATTTATATATACTTGCATAAATATTTTACTTAATTGTTATAGTGCAGTTCAATATCCAATATTATGATATCATATTTGATTAATATTTCATATTTGTAATATTATGATTTTATATTATATACAATTTTGACGGAAATGAAATTTCAATGTACTCTAAAGAATATGACAGCTAATAGGATTTATTTAGTTCATGTTATAACGCAATCTTAATATATATATATATATATATGTCTTGAATGTGTGGAGTTATCCATTTAAATTAACTTAATTAGGAAGCACTTAACATAGAATAACTGCTGAGGCTAAGAGTCAAAGTAAGCAGACAAACTGATAATAGAAAAGGAAGATCCTCTTAAATTTCACTCTATATCTAATGTAGAGATTAAAATACTGCTGTTTACATTTATAGGTGTAAGAAATCAAAGTATAACAAACTTTTCAATTTTCTTACTATATAATAAATTCCTCCACTAGTAGGTTATATATTGTAATACAATATTTTTAATGAATGTTTAAATGAAAATCGTGAATGTGTGGAGTTATCCATTTAAATCAACTTAATTAGAACGCACTTAATCTATAAGAACTGCCCCAGGTTAAAGATTCAAAGTGAACTGACAGGATGATGCATTCAAAAAGAGAATTGCTTGAAAAAAAATAAAAGAGGATCTTTTTTTAAATGCCACTTTAGATCTAATATGGAGATCAAAGTACTGCAGGTGTAAGAAATAAAAGTATAACAAACTTTACAACTTTAATATATATGGAAACAGTGAGGATTGCCAATTCCTCAACAAGCTTTATGATAAATGCTTAGCCAGAGCCAGCACTTAAAATATCTCTGTCAGGAACGGCCCCCAAACCCCTGACCATGGTTTCGTGCTTTGGCACTCCTCAGAGAGGTGCCAGGATAGGTTCAGACACTAGATTTAAAAATTACTCTTATTTTGACTATTTAATATATATGTAATTGGATATTTGCCTATCATTGCAAATGACATGCCAGCTTGAAGCAGAATATAGTCATAAATTGAAAAAGAGTGCATTTTTCACTTTAGCTCAATCATATTGTAACCATTCTATAATATCAAAGCACAATTAAATATACATAGCAACTGTTTTTTCCACTCTGATCGATCTTTAAACATACCTATTTATTGCTTTTATGCCTTGTATAGTTTGGTGCATTGGTGAAATGGCAAATTCTGGAATTCAAGATTTATATATTATAGCCCGTACTTCTGGTTCTTGAAGTTATTAAGAACTCACAAACAATAAATTGATTTATTATTATTTATAGCATTTAATATCATATACCCATGTATTTATGTATCTGCATTACATTTTTTATCTATAAATGTACATGAAAAAAAAAGTATAAAATATCAAATGAAAACCTTGATTTTTTTTTTTAAAAAAATTCTTACCCTATGTTAAAATAGGGATTTCTTTTTTATTTATCTTTTGTTCAAAAATAATTTCATTCAATAAGTATTTCAAAAAACTTTTAATTTAGGTCAACTTTTGTCTAACCATTCTTACAACATATAATTATATCTTTAATAATAATGCCATGTAATTATAGAAATCATATTAATTTAAAAATCTTTACAATATTGTTTTCTGATTTTTTTTATTGAATTTTTTTATTCAGATATTATTGTTTTTTTTTTTAATAAAGAAATTGAATTTATGTTTTCAAGTTTCTTTGATAATAATAATACTTTGAATTTTACTTTATAAATGTGTAACCAATACTAGCAAAAGTTTATAAATAAGTTTTTTTTTAGATTAAAATATAGGATTTATAACATGAATATTTTTAAAGTCAATTATTTAAAACAAAATTATACAACTCACTTAATGTATGATTTTTTTTTTCTTTCTAAAATACAGGCTTTTTCATGTCTGCACTCCAATATATAGGGGGTTTGATAGCGTGGATAGTTGAGAGTCGTGTGAAAGTCTGAGTTCAAACCCTTTATATATTACAACTCACTTAATTAAAAATAATAAAAAAAATTGTGTGTAATTACAAGTTATAAAATCTACTAATGAATTATATAGCATATGCTATATATATATACAGTGCCTATACAGTTACATAGTTTTCATTTCCCAGTTGATGGCTTGTGTCATCAAGTTGAAACATTAGAATTTTTAAATTAAAATCTTACAGAAATAAATCCGTAAAATATATTATATATCAGCTATTACAAAAAATAAAATATTATTATGTGACTACTAAAAGTGTAAAATAAAATATAATTACAAAGTCAATCATCTACCAAATCAAATGACTTTATTCTTGAGTTATGACATGCATATTAATATAAACTAAAAATTTAAAAACTATAATTTAAAATATTAAAAAGAAATAAAACAACCCCCACAATTATAACTCCAATCAAAATCTAATTAACATTTAAGAGTACACAAGTGATCAAATAAATCAGAATTATGTATTTAAATGCGAATGAGAACATCCACTAATAAATTATGTACATATAATCTGCTTACGTTATTTAACATACATAAATCTACACTTACATAAAAACTTTTAACATGCACAAAGTTTACCAAAAGCATGCTAAATATTTCAAATATCTTCTTAATGAATCATTTAAATTAAATTTCATATTCCTTCTTTTCATCATATATTGTCTTTTCTTACAAGAAAATTTACTGTTAAATACCTGCTTTTTTGTTTCAGCTATGTTTCTTATCGTTCTTAGTAGACTATTGGTTATCTTCTTAATGATTTAAAGCAAATGTGATCCACCTTCGAAGACCATTACAATCTTGAAACACATGTTTTCTGTTAAAATAATAATTCAACTTAAATAGTAAAAAAGGCATAAAATATTTTATTTTGCTTCTTAACAGCAAGTTGAATAAATAATTTTATTTAGCTGCATGAAAATTTTTATTCTATATTTATTACAAACTGAATAAACTTTATTTATTAATTATTTTATTTATTAATTGTGTTGATCAAACTTGGTAAAAAAATAAAAATATATTGTTTTTGTTTTCATAATTGAAATAAAATCCTTGTTTTTACTTTACCTTTGAGTGGTAAGTTTTAAATTGTGCTTTACACAAAAAAGTAAAGCTTAGTATTATTAGAAAAGAATTATAAGGCTTAGCGCTTTTGGAGAACATAGGTTTTCATATTCATAGCTTCATTAGGAACAGAATAATTATGACTAATTACAAAATTGTTACATTTAGAACATTCAATAAACGCCTTTAAAAATATTTCACTTTATGAAAATATTTTTAATGTATGAACACTCTGTAAATACAATTATTAAAAAAGAGCTGCATTTTAATATATAACAGCAATAAAAGATTATATTTTTTGACATATTAAAAGTTTAATTTTACTTATATAAATAGAAAATCACCTGTGTGTATATATATTTAAAATATTATTGTAATTATAAATTTATTAAACGCACATTGATTACATAGTAATATTTACTGAGGCTATAACCTCGATAATATGCGTATAAAATGCGATAGTAGGGACCTCTACAGGTGTTTTAACCACAAGCTATAACCTCGATAATATGCGTATAAAATGCGATAGTAGGGACCTCTACAGGTGTTTTAACCACAAGCTTTTGCTCTTGGGACAAATAACTTTGTTTGGCTACATCCATAAGTAAAGGAATTTCTAATTAAATATTTATAAAAGAAAAACACAACACACGAAATATTTATAAATATAAAACCTATGAATTAAGTAAATAAAAATAGCATACTGAGAATATTAAATTTTTTATCAATATTCTCTAAATATTATTTTCCAATTCATCACTGATATTTTTTTTATCATATAAATATTTTTATACAATTATTTTAATATTTGTATATTTATAACTCTTACTGTAAGCAATATATTTTTGTTAAGAATTGTTAACCTAATGTTATTTTCATAAGAATGCTATTAACAATGAAGTAGGATAAATAATATTGGAGTGAAAATTGCTATAGCTAATACATTTTTAAATTAAAATGGGAATTAGCTCTATGAAAAATACTCATAAAACTTTAAATAAAAAGAAGAGTTCAGCATGTTTTGAATAGTTTGCTGTTGGAATTAGTTAGTAATTATTTTTGTTGATTTATTGTTTCAATTATTAGGAAATAAAGTGGATATGTAAAATATAAAATAATTGTTTAATATATAGACTAATATATCAACATTATCACAAATATATAAAAAAATAAAAAAATAATTGTATAAAAATCATTATATGTTTTAAAAAAAAATAGGGTTTTAAAAACTACATATTTTGTATTGTTCCAAAAATATACATAATAATAATAATAATAATAATAATAATAATAAGAAGAAGAAGAAGAAGAAGAAGACGAAGAAGAAGAAGAAGAAAGAAGAAGAAAGAAGAAGAGAAGAAGAAGAAGAAGAAGAAGAAGAAGAAGAAGAAGAAGAAGAAGAAGAAGAAGAAGAAGAAGAAGAAGAAGAAGAAGAAGAAGAAGAAGAAGAAGAAGAAGAAGAAGAAGAAGAAGAAGAAGAAGAAGAAGAAGAAGAAGAAGAAGAAGAAGAAGAAGAAGAAGAAGAAGAAGAAGAAGAAGAAGAAGAAGAAGAAGAAGAAGAAGAAGAAGAAGAAGAAGAAGAAGAAGAAGAAGAAGAAGAAGAAGAAGAAGAAGAAGAAGAAGAAGAAGAAGAAGAAGAAGAAGAAGAAGAAGAAGAAGAAGAAGAAGAAGAAGAAGAAGAAGAAGAAGAAGAAGAAGAAGAAGAAGAAGAAGAAGAAGAAGAAGAAGAAGAAGAAGAAGAAGAAGAAGAAGAAGAAGAAGAAGAAGAAGAAGAAGAAGAAGAAGAAGAAGAAGAAGAAGAAGAAGAAGAAGAAGAAGAAGAAGAAGAAGAAGAAGAAGAAGAAGAAGAAGAAGAAGAAGAAGAAGAAGAAGAAGAAGAAGAAGAAGAAGAAGAAGAAGAAGAAGAAGAAGAAGAAGAAGAAGAAGAAGAAGAAGAAGAAGAAGAAGAAGAAGAAGAAGAAGAAGAAGAAGAAGAAGAAGAAGAAGAAGAAGAAGAAGAAGAAGAAGAAGAAGAAGAAGAAGAAGAAGAAGAAGAAGAAGAAGAAGAAGAAGAAGAAGAAGAAGAAGAAGAAGAAGAAGAAGAAGAAGAAGAAGAAGAAGAAGAAGAAGAAGAAGAAGAAGAAGAAGAAGAAGAAGAAGAAGAAGAAGAAGAAGAAGAAGAAGAAGAAGAAGAAGAAGAAGAAGAAGAAGAAGAAGAAGAAGAAGGAAGATTAACTCTTCCTAAAAAAATTCTAAAATCTCTCAGAGTAGCTTATGAGTAATTTTTTTGTCAGTCATGAGAAACTTTGGACCAGCATTTGAATTGTCTATATGCTATATTTATTTTATATTAAATAATTCCAATAGAATGTTAATTTATATTTGATATTTTATTTTTATTTCTAGGTGTCAAGAATTATCAGCAAATAAAAAACTCTAAATGTGAAAGGTCAATATGCAGAAGATAAATTATACCAAATGGCAATGCTTGTTTACTTTATTTTTCAATTTTTATAGTAGAAAGGTTATATCTAGAGGTAATTTTTAAGTTTCAATGTTATCTTTACTAATGTTAAAGTTTTTATTTAATAAAAATAAAATATATTTTTATAAATATAGCATGTTTTAGAAGAACTTAATTTTTTTGTTATGGGAGACAAAAAAAAAAAAATGTTATTATAGTTAATGTACAATTACATTTTCTTAAAAAAAAAAATTCTTACTTTTAATGTTTTTATGTTCTTGTAGTTTGTTTAAAATTAATTTTAATAATAATCATACAAAATAATAATTTAGTCTTTTTTTAAATTAAAGTCAAACCAATCATTACATATGTCAATAATTTAATTTTTCAAAATTGGTCTCAATTTAATTATTTTTTTAATGATTGTAAAATTTTTAATAATAAAAATGTTAATATTCTCATTATTTTGTTTTATTTTAATTATTGTTGTATATATATATGTTAAAAATATATTGGTGTGAAATAATATATAAATATATTGAGGGTGAAGATCTCTCCATCAACTGTATAAATAATGTTAACTTCTTACAGAAACTCGATATCTGACTGTTAATCACACAAAAGGAATCTCATTTTTCTGGCAACCTAAAAATTTATAGAAAATTGTTTAGTTAATGATAATTTTTACAGTTACCACTGTTTACCATTGTCTTTCATTTAAATTCTTAGATATCAGATAAATGAGGCTAATTTTGTCTAAATATTATTTAGATTGAGATTATGTGAGATATTTCATGTGAGATATTTAATGGGTTTTAATTTAGTATCTACTAAATCATTTATTTTAAGAAGTGTTGGGTATTATAGTGAGGCCATCCAAAATCAAGTAATATGCATGCTGTTGAGTAAAAAGAAATAATATCTAGGTTAAAAAGATATACATATTTCATTATATTTATTAAACTGTAATAGATTAATTTGGTTTTATAATGTTATTGCATCCTATTTTCATTATGGATTTTCATATTTTTCAAAGAATTAAATATTATAATTTTAATTATACATCTTTTTGGTGATTTTTTATTTTAACTTTATTCCTCTTATTGATTATTTTGAGGTTTGGTATTTATTCTGAGTCAGGTCACTGCTGATGACAATGATGATGATGATGTACTTTGGCAATTGATTCTACTCTGTAAATTTAAAATTATCAAAATAGCAGTTATTAAATATGCTTCTCTAGAACGATTGTACTAACACAAAGGCAAAACTCATGATACAATAGCTCCACTCAGTGCAAGCCAGAGTAAACAATGAATGCAGAAGTCTAGTGTCTAGCTAGGGGCTTCTATCAGTGAGGAGCTTTGAATATGAGAGCACTGTGCAATATTTCCAGACTAGTTGTTAGCTTGTGGATTCATCAGTGAGAAGTTTTGGATCTGAGAAAGACTAGTTTATATCTTGTGGTGTTCATCAGTGAGGAGCCTTGTATCTGAGAGCAATTTACTGTACTCTCAGATCCAAGGATCCTCACTGATGAAAGCCACAAGCTAGAAACTAATTTGGGGATATTGGATGAATAAGCACTAGATAGGAAATTTATGCACAAAACCTTTCTGCATCCATTGATTATCTGGCTTGCACTGAGTCGAGCTACTGTATGAAGAGTTTCTACTATGTAAAAAACAGCTTGTGTAAGCATAAAGAATGGTGATCCTGTGATATTTGATGGTTTGAGATTGTACTAAGTTAATAAATATCACATGATCACCATTTCTTATGCTTGCTTATAACTATTATTAAAACAGGAAAAACTCTCTATACATATTGATGAAGGCCACAAGCCATAGTCTGGGGATATTGGATGACTAGGCACTAGATGGAGAGTTTTGTCTGTTTTAATAACAGTTATGAGCAAGCATAAGAAATGGTGATCATGTGATGTTTGGTGGTTTAATACCAATCCGACCTAATAGGATATAATGGTGGCTATGGTTATTAAAGAATCAAAGACACCAAAATGTATGGGTACTAAACTGAGTTCAGACCTATATGACTATATATGTTAATGAGCTTGGATTGAAAATATTATTGGGTTTTCAATTTTGTTCTCATAGTTTTGTAGTTAAGTAGAGATAAAAGGTGGCTGCTGGAGGGTTGCATTTGATCCTAAGATATAGGTGCAGTGCTCTCAGATCCAAGGCTCCTTACTGATGAATTTCGCAAGCCAGAAACTAGTCTGGGGATATTGGATGAATAGGCACTAGATAGGGATTTATGCACAAGCCTTCTGGCATCCATTGATTACTCTGACTTGCACAAGTGGTGCTACTGTATGGAGAGTTTTGCCTGTTTTCATAACAGTTATGAGCAGGCATAAGAAATGGTGATCATGTGATGTTTATTGGCACAAAATCAATCCTGGCTAATAGAATAGTGGTGGCTATAATTATTAAAGAACCAAAGTCACCGAAATGTATAGGTACTGAATTGAGTTCACACCTATGTGACTATATAGACTAATGAGCTTGGATTGAAAATATTTTAGTGTTTTCAATTTAAGACTCTTAGTTTTGTAGTTAAGTAGAGATAAAAGGTGACTGCTGAAGGGTTGCATAAGATCCTATGATCTAGGTGCAGTGCTCTCAGATCCAACGCTTCTCACTGATGAAGGCCACAAGCCAGAAACTAGTATGGGAATATTGAGTAGACTATAGTTGAGGATTTTATGCACAGGCCTTCTGGCATCCATTGATTACTCTAGCTTTCACTGAGTGGCAATGCATATAGAGATTTTTGCCTGTTTTAATTGTACTAAGTTACTATATGCTTTATAAAAATTTAGTATCATCATATGCACTAATGCAAAGTCAGAGATGATTATATAACTTGAGGTCTTAGCTATTATAAAAATATATCATTGGTGAACCAAGGGTATGGCATTACAAATACTTAAGACTGACCATAATATAGAAACATTACATAAAATTATACATCTGTCCATAATGCCAGATGATGAAAAGTGTCATTTTTAGCAATAATGGCAGCACAATAGTAAAAATAAACTATCATAAAAGAATGTGATCTGCAGCAAGATATTCAAGTAGAAATAAAAAAATAATAATGATAGCAATAATAAGATAATAAATAAAATATAGAAATAACTTTGGAAAATCCAAAAATTTTAAAACAGTATTGTTATAAGTACTTAGAAAATTAAATGTTGCCTTTGGATTGATAAGGAAAACAGTTGACATTGTATATTTTCATGAATTTATATGTAGTTATAGATAGTAAGTAATGTATGAAAGTGGCATTTTCAGTTTAAATTTGAGCAAGATATTAGAAATGAAACTTAGAGGAAAATACAGTTGCATAATTAAGGAAACAAAGGAATTAAGAAACCTGAAATGGGAAAATTTAGAAAAAATGGTAATAAAAAACAAGGAAGAAGAAAAAAGTGTAAAAGATTATATAAAAAGCAAAAAGAAAGTGGGAAGTGAAGATATGTTAAAGAATGGCAGAAAATGTTTTAAAAAAGACTGTTAACAATGAAAAATATAAAAAGAATAAAAAGAAAATAATATTTTTAAAAAATCAGAGATAAAGAAGTAGTCAAAGTTGTTGATGAATCAAAAATAAATTGGTATCAATTTCCTTAAGTAAAAAAGTATGACTCTTTTAAATGAAATAAATAATATTAAAAATGATGTTCAAACTGATATATAAATATCCATCGCATTTGTAAGTGGTTATATTCATTCATGACAAGCAAGAAAGAAAAATTATTGTAAAATGTGATGATGGATATAAAGTTAATGTTGAATATGTAAATGAAATAAATATTGAATTGATGTCACAAATGAATATAGTATAAATATAATGTAACGATATATAAATATGTCGTTACATTAATTTAAAATAAAAACTTAAAAGTTCGCAAATAAAAGTAAAAAACTAAACGCTAAAATTAAAATGTTTGTTAAACGTATATACATTCGCACAGAGGCCAAACTTTAAAAATATTTTTAAAAAAAAAAAACAAATAAGTATTTGAACGTACTTTTTTATAAAAAAGTACAAGATTTAAAAATAAAAACAGGTATTAATTAATGTAATCTGTAAATGGAAATGATTGTTTATGAATTATCGAAAACCAAACTGGCCCTTGGGCTCTTGTATAATTAAAATGATCTGATGAAAGATAGATAAGAAAATAAAGAGAAATTAGCTTGACCAATGGAAGCACTAAGCCTTGGCTCAGACCCTAATGAAAGTGATGGATTAGTGACGTTTTGTTGATTGAATCCGTGTGGATAATATAAAAAGGGAAATACAGTTTTTTCTGACAGTTCCAGCATTTTGTGTTTGAGAGATGTGGTAGGACGCACATACCACACTCTCTATTTAAAAAAAAAATGAAAAGACTGTGATACCTTGAACCAGCTATTGCCATCTCCAGAACATTATCTTCCAATGGAGGCATCATGGGAATTAAAAGCAGAAACCTGGACTCTTCTACCGTGAGCTATGAACTTTACAAATTAACAACAACAAAAAAAAGTAATTAAGAACTTTCGTCATTGTTTTTTTTAAAGATTCAGCTAATTTAAATTTTAAAATGAACTCTTATTTGATTTTCAAATTAATAATTGATTGTTTAAATTTATATAGTTAAGTTTTGCTAAAATCATTTCCATTTTATTATTTTTATTTGTAGTAATATTTATTGTAGAAATTATTAAATGCATTACATTTAAGTTGGGTATAGACGTTGCATAGATTCATTAGCGGTTGATTATGTTGTGGTTTTCACAGTCGATTAGAATATATAAGTCAACGATGTCACTGCGGTGTCTTATGATGAACACCAAAGGGTCTCCTGTATTCCCTCAGCAATTGACGTTATCGATTGACTTTGTATTTTGATCGGTTTTGTTTAATTTGGAATGTTTTTGACCGTGGAATCTATGCAGCCGATCTATACTCGACATTATAAAACAAATTGTATAAAAATAATCTGTGCGAACGTATTTAAATGTTAAATTTAAGTCGGGCGTGAATGGCTATATAGTTTTGTAAAGTTATATTAAGGGAGGGTAATCTTAGGTTATTCATTTCGTAGTTGAATTGGCTCAATGGATTGGATATATTTGTGTAATTAGTAGATGTAGTATGAGATCCGCTACGTGCAGGATTGTGTATATATGCCACACACCTTCTGTTTGCCTATGGATGGGTTTGTAAGACGGCAAAGGACCGCGATCCATTCCTATGGAGTTTTATGTTTATTGTTCTACTCGCCAACAGATGTGACATTCCTGTTGGTGGAGAGACAATGTCTTCTCTAATTCTACTTACTGATCAGATGTACATTCCTGACAGTATAGTATTTTGTGTTGTCGTATTTTCATGCTACATTGAATACATAAATGTATCAGATGGATTGGCGCCGGTTTGATTGCAAATTTTTTGGCCTAAGGTTAAATAAGGGATAGAATATTTTCTTTTCAAATGCAGGTCTATGTAGTCTATTCATACTCGACTATCTAAATAAAATATTAAACTCATTGAAACTTAGTTAAATGTAAAATTAAAAGTTAATATAAAATCTAAAATGTTAAACTTATTCCTCAAATTAGAATGATTTTATATGTGCGTAAATAAATATTTTTATGTGTTAATTTCTGGCAGTGGCTTTTATTTATTTATATTTAAGATATAAATTAAGATATAGATTTTTATCTCTGCGTCTCCACTGAGCTAGTGACTTGGGCTAATGATCTGAATATTTAAATAAAGTGGAATCTTAACAGCGCGTATCTGCCTACTCTATAAATTTTTCTAGGTTTAAATGCCTAGATGGCACCCTGTAAAGCAGATACCGTAGTTTGCAGTTAGATTCGATCTTCACTTTCATTTTGGATTGTTATAATAAAGATCATAGATAAAATTAATGTGGTTTTGGAAAGCATTGATATTGATTAATTAGATATAAAACTGCAGGAAAAATTGTTAATATATCAAAAATAGATAGTGATAGTTAAAAAAATTTAATTAGTTTCAAATATTGAAAATATAAAAGCATCTAAACCATTTTTGGTCTCTATGAATAAGTGTTTAAAATGATGTACTAACAGTGAAAAAGTAGCAAATATAAAGATATGACAGAATAATTTCAAGTCACAGAAAGAACTACCAATAAATCGGAAGGTAATGTGAAAGAGATGAAACTCTATATACATAATACAGAAGTCACTAAAATGAAAACACAAAAGTTATAGTATTTAAAAATATTATATAAGATGTTTTATCATCCAGAATATTTGAAAGTTAATAAAGTATAAGAAGTCATGTAAGATCTACTGTATTTGTGAATTTATTATATAGAAAAGAAAATTTCTTGATAATCCTAAAAGTTTTTATAATATCCTGAGTGTATACCACAGAAATTATTATTGTAAAGATTGCTAATGATAAATATAATAATCACAATATTTTTCCTTTAATAGAAAATAATTTCTTAACATATGAGATTCATAAACATTTATATATTGTTTTCATTTTTTGTTAACACAAACAGCACAAGAAATATTGATAACACTCAAATTATTTTTTTCATTAACTGATTTAATTTTTATTCTAAAAAATAATATTTAAAACATCTGTCTGATTATCCAAGACTAATCTATAAGTCAATCTGTGTACATGCATATAAATGCATAGATGAATGAAACTTGATGTTGATAGAATTTATTAAAAGTTTTCTTAGGTGCATTCTATATGTGTGGGTATATATTTATATTAAGTAAGAGTTTGTTGTAATTTGAAAATTATAATTGCAGCTTGTAATATTATAATTGACTATTTATTAGTCTGCATTCAGAATAGGTTATATTTACCTGTTTAAGATGGTTTATTTAAACTTCTTTGTATCAATAATCTCAATCCCTGTGGTCAAGTTGCAATCTTGTCTATATAAATATATTAGGCCATAAATAAATGTGGATCCACCTTTATTGTTAAAAGGAGGTTGCCTTGACAACAGGTTGACATTGTTGACTGTTATTGATATTCGGATTGTCTAAGTGTTGACTGATTTTATATACATGTATGTGTCTGTGCACACATCAAAATGATTTAATGGATCGATATTATTAAGTTAATTAAAAGCAATATCATAATGAACAGTTAACTATGCTTACTTTTATAAATAATTATATAAGAGTACATTTTACTTAAGTTGTTGTTTTCGTAAATAGCAATTCATGATTGATGATATTTTTTCTTTGATTTGGCATGCATGCTCTTTATGTATTACTTTATGGTTTGCTATATATATATTAAATTAATAACAAACAAAACATAGTCTTCTATTGTAAAAATCATTCTTTAATTTCAATAGATGAAACAAGTCATATGAATCTTCTTCTTTATAAATCTTAATTTATTTTATGAGCTATTATTTAGAGGGTTTGAACTCAGACTCTCACATGGCCCTCAACTATCCACACTATCCCATACTGCTGACACACTTGATCGCACACATGTTTAAAAGATAAATAATCACTGGTCTGCCCATCCCTTGTATATGTATGTAAATGGATTATGTGCTGTACATGATGAGTCAGAGTGACTTATGGTCAACATGTGGGCTTTGAACATTCCGTCATCAGATTTTCAATGAAATGGATGGCTGAATAGTTGTGGGGTGGAGTTGATTGAAGCCTGTCTATTAAAATGTGAAGATTGGCTATCTTAATATAAGCTGAGCATTGATTGTATATATGTGTGGAGATGATATAATCTGGACCAACTGACTTCTGTTTTAGCACAAACTACGCATATTGTTGATTATTTATCTTTTCAACATGTGTGATCAAGTGTGTCAACAGTATGAGATAGCATGGATAGTTGAGAGTCATGTACATGTCTGAGTTCAAATACCCTATATATTACATATTGGAATGCAGATATGAAAAAGCTTGTACTGTAGAAAAAAATTCATATATTAATATGTGAACTATTATAAATTACAATAATTTTGACTATATTCTTTTATAGACTTTTTCAAAGAACACCTAAAAATACACGAATAAAATAATAAATATGAATGCAAATATTCCACAATAATCCAATACATATAACAAATACAAATTACTATTCCTTTAAATCTATTTTCATAAACAATCTTAAATTTCTATTACATTCATTTTCAAATTTATTTTATCATCTATATATGTGTATGATAGTTTTCTCATATACGATTTTTAGAGATTTTAAATAATGAATAGCTTATGAAAAAATGTGATGAAGTTATTGATTAATTTGTTGAAATACATTTGATAATAATAATACTTTCAAGTATAATTTGCTAAAAGAGAAAGCCATATATTTATCTGTTGAATTATTTGAGAGCTTAACCCCCACATTAGCATTTTTCTCTGTTCAATATCAGTAGAATCCATATAAATTAAATGAGTACATGCCAAAGAGCATCTTTTCTAATTAAAGAATAATGAAAATTAAGAATAGAGTTTATAGAAATATATGCCAGGAAAAACATTGTTTGCAACAGAAGAATATTGAATTCAAATTGATAACAATGATATCCATTTGAGTGAATATAGGAAAAATGTTTGTAACACAATAAACTTTACTTCTTTCCATATTACTTTGTAATTCAATAAATAGGATTAGTTTACTGTACAGGAAAGATTAATAAAATTATAAATGCACTATAGCTTAGCACTGCTTTCGACCGGGCAGGTCATATTAATAACACAAATTTAGATTTGTAGGTGAATGAATATATAAATTAGTTAATATGCAAATGTATCAATTTACTTATGTTTCTTGTGTAATAAAGCAATACACAAATTCTTTTTATTTATTGTGAGGGTTTTCTTGATAATAAACCATACTTCTTTGTATTTTCTCTTTTGATTATTGTGCTCAGCACAGACTACTTTTATGTTACATGGATCAAAATTGTGACCTAACTTGATCTCAAGCTCCCAAAATACTGACTTTATATTAGAATCTATTTTAGTGTGCTTATATATATATATATATGAAAGAGATAGTGAATGCTGACTCTTTTGTCGTTTATGTAAGCAAATTTACACTTGTTCGGTGTTTTGGTAAAATGCCATCTATTGATCATATATATATATATATATTTGTGCTGTTCTAGCCAAGTGGTGCTATTAACATAGTATTCACCAAAATAAATTGTATTGCAAGTAGATTCATTACAGCTGATTTTTAGATGATCTGGAGAGCCTTGTCTGGAGGGAACTTATCTTTGGTATTATTTAATAATTGATTTAGATTGGGAGGGGTCCTGAAGCTAATATTGAATTCTTCAGAGCAAACTGTTTTTAATTTTCATGATGCATCTAGTATTAAAGGAAGATTAATCCATGCATGAAGGCCTGATGTTTATTGTGGAATAAAATCATACTCTACTTTGACTAAGTCTTTGCATATTAACTAACTTATATGTTCATTCACTTACAAATCTGACTTTGTGCTATAAATATGATCTGCTCAGTTGAAATTGTTGGTAAGCTGCAATGTATTTATAATTTTATTAATCTTTCCTGTAAAGTGAACTATTCCTATTTATTGAATTAAAAAATGTTTGATTGAGAAAATTTAATAAACTGATAAAGATTTACTTATTATCACATACATTAAAAAGAAAACTGGAGCTGAAATGATTTGTCTGATTCTGTTGGATTAAAAAATGAATGGAATATTCATCCATAGAAATTTTATTAAATATTCTTTTAATCTTTCTGTTCATATTTTAAATTATTTTGTAGTATCACATATTAATTGCATTATGAAATTATTTATTTAAATTATGATCTGAATAAATGTATCTTTTTAATACAGTATTATACTAGAATGTAAATGTGAATAATCTGTTTACATGCATGTGATGAATTCAGCAGTTGTTAAACTCATTATCATATAATATTACTTCTTAAAGTATGTCTAAAGATTATTAATGAGTTGATAAAATATTAGAGTGAGTATGATATTTAGAAATGTACCAAATCTAAATATTTATCCAAAGTTTAGGAATTTATGAAAATATTTTAAAATATGGGAGAGATAAACCTTAAATGTAAGTTGTAGTATATTTAAAAATAACATAAATTCATTTTAAGAAATAATCAAATCCATTAAATATATATATAAAGAACTCATAAATTTATTAAATAAATTTATGAGTTCTCAGGGATTTGAAATAAATTTTGAAAATTTTTATTAAATAAATTATTTTTTTATTATTATTAAATGTATCTTTGGGAATATATTTTAATAGCAAATAGATAAATAACCCCTAATAGAAGAAAATTCAATTATGTCTATTGTGATTTGATTTGGATAAATAAAAGAATACCATGTAATAAGATAGAAGATAGAGCAGGTTGAAATATATGCTGGATAGAAATGGATGAGGCAGTAATAATGATAGTAATGTTGTCAAACACACATGGAAGATAGTATCATATTATTTTAGTCTATCAACTGTTATTTGAGTAATTTTTATATATTTAAGAACAGACATAATTAACCATTACTATGATACAGACTAAGTTCAAAGTATGAATTAGGAAAGTAAGTAAATGACTTGATAGTAAAGTAGAGATGAATAATTTGTTTTTATAATCCACAATAACAAGTGTCTAAATATAATGCTATAAGGAATGTTACTATTATATGATATTATGAAATGATTACCCTTATAAAATAAAAGTACAATTAAACTATGGTAATTTTCTCCATATTCAATAATTTCTGTGCATTATTGTACATATACATACCCACATGGTGATGAATGTTAATAGGAATATATATATATATTGTATCGATCTGGAAAATGCGACTTAACGTAAACTGCACTACGGGGCGCCATCTAGGCATTTGAACCTAGAAAAATTTATAAAGTAGGCAGATACGTAAGTCAAAAAAAAAAAAAATTATTTTTTTTTTTAAATTTTGATTCCGGTCGTTAGCCCATGTCACTAGCTCAGTGGAATAGCAGAGATTAAATAATATAAGATCTTATCTAATTAGATTTCAACATTAAAAAATAAATAAAATAAGCCACTGCCAGTAATTAACATACAAACATTTATTTATGCACATATATATAAGATTTAAAATTATTTTAGTATTAGTTTACATTTTAACATTTAACATTATTTTTAACTTTGATTTTTGACTTTAATTTACCTTTAATTACTATTATATTCTAATTTTACATTTTAATTAAGTTCGCACAGATAAATTTAGGAAAGCTTGTTTATAATATTGAATATAGATCGGTTACATAGATTTCACGGTCAACAACATTTCAAAGTAAACATAAACGATCAAAATACAAAATTATTGATTACTGACAATTGCGGAGGGAAATTTCTACGTAACCCAATAGTATTCATCATAAGATACTCGCATTGTCACCAATAACTTAAAAGACATCCGAATAAATACATTTTAGATACTCACCGTAAGGTATCATTATTTATCGAATGTCTATATATTTTGATCAAATATGAAAACGCAAAACATAGTTAACCGATAAACAATCCATGCAAGCGTCTATAAACAACTTAAGTTTAATGCATTTTTATTTAGAATCGAGTATGAATATTACATAGATTTGCATTGAAATTAAAATATTCTATCCCTATTTAACCTTAGGCTAAAATTCGCCGTCAAACTGTCATCAATCCATCTGATATATCGATGTATTCAATGTAATACGAAATACGGCAGCACCAAAAGAATTAAGAAAGACATTGACTCTCAATCAGATAGGAATATTACATCTATCTAACGAGAAGAACAATAAAAAAAAAACTCCATAGAAAGGAACTGCGTTCTCCGTCTTATAATTCCTTCCATAGGCAAACGGGTGAGTGCGGCGTATATATAAACGATTCTGCCAGTAGCGAATCTCCGATTACATCTACTAACTACATCAATATATCCAATCCATTGACCCAATCTAACAACGACATAAATAACCTAAGATTACCCTCCCCTAATATAACTTTACAAATCTATACAGCCATTCACGCCCGACTTAAGTTTAACATTTTTATAATTAATTTAACGGAAAACAACAATCATAATAAAACTTAAAGAACAAAAAATAAATAAATGGAAATGATTTTACAAAATAAATAAGAAAAAAAATACATCAAATAACATTATTAATTTAGTTTGGTCAGATAGGATTCTATTGCATTATTTACTAAAAAGTTTTAAAATTTAGAGTTCTTATTGTTTCAAGTGAATATATATAAGTTCTTACGATTTTTAAAACGTCCAACTTTATCCGTTGCTTGCCATGAACGTAAATTCCCACGCCGTCCTAAAATTGGTATCCATTTAGCCGTTGTTTTATTTATTCATTCGGAGGTTTTTTAATTTAGTTGGTCCTCAATGTAGGAAACGATAGTTCATTTCTCCCTTCTTTAACAGCTGAAAGAATTGACAGACGCACGGTCAATTCCTCCAACTCCGTACTACTACATATAGTCACATCGTAATAATCAATTTCCAGTCACTGATTAATAATTTCCAAATTTTCCTTTTATATTAATGTGAAGGATTGAATTTACATTACGTCACCGATGCGATGGTCCTTTCGCTGCGGTCCGATTCCATAGGGATTTCTTCTTATTTGCTAACAGTTTCTATTGTTTTCTTATCTGACCGGTGTTTTTACATTTAAATGCCGAAGGCTGGTTTACATTTAACTAATTAACAATCATTTCCATTTCTGATTAATTAACCTGTTTTCCAAATCAAAAATATATTTAAAGATAAATTTAAAGATATAATTTCATCTCCAAATCTTTTTAAAATTTAGTTTTAAAATACTTTTTCTTTAATAAAGTTTTATTTTAATAATTTTTCATTATCT
The DNA here is from genome assembly GCA_028023455.1 of Epiperipatus broadwayi. Classification (NCBI taxonomy): domain Eukaryota; kingdom Metazoa; phylum Onychophora; class Udeonychophora; order Euonychophora; family Peripatidae; genus Epiperipatus; species Epiperipatus broadwayi. The sequence continues at coordinate 16,168,939 of JAQFVV010006198.1, forward strand.
GTGCGATTTAATTAATATATAAGAGTTTAAGATGATATTTAATTTCAATTTTTAATTCTTAAAGAAAATTTTTAAATGCGAACTTTTTAATTTACTTTCATGTTTAATAAATTTAAAAAAAAAAACAATGTAACGAACGTCTATGCTCGTTACATATCAGTAAAGTTACTTAAAAAAAAATGATCAAAAAAAAAATATTTTACTTAGGGTTAGTAATTACGGTACACGATTGACGAAGACATTTACAAAACATCCGGTTAATAATTTTACAAAAAGACTATATACAAAAAGAAAAAGAAAATGTTGACTATCGCTTACCTAAGGACCATTTACGTTTACACCTCCTCCCCCCGAGAATTCTATTTTATTTTATACATTTTATTTTTACTCACGGCATGACAAGCAAATTATTTAAATTATTTAGGAAGGTTGCATTGAAGTAAATATATTTTGAAAGATAATGGGTTTATGCGTGTATATTTGCAGCACAATTATAAATACCACCAACTTATTTATGACTGATTAAAATGCTTAAATAGGGTTACACTGAAGTAATTCCCAAAGGTACTCATCGTAAGGCACCACATTTCGATCATAAACTTACGGGGCTGTGCGCCTATACACGTTAAAGCATAATATATATCAACAACAAAAAAAAACATATTTATTGCAACCTTTTGACTTTTTTTTTTTTTTTTTTAACAAAAATTAGTTTTAAAATTTTTTATATCTTTCCGTTGGTTTTTAATATATGTGCTATTTCTTTCTGGCAGTGCTTTTATCAGATTTAAAGTATACGACTTTATGTAAACAGATAAAAATATTTCATTTTGACAAAATTTGCTCAGGGTATTTGTGGTTTATTAAAGATCGGCCCGAGTTGGTTCGCCATTGTATCAATCTGGAAAATGCGACTTGCCTATGCATTTGGTCAGAAACTGTCATCCAGAGGCCTCAGCTGTTGTCCGGAAAATTAAATTTATTGCAGAATTCCACATCATGAAAATCTGCAATATAGCTAGTTATAACGATCTATTCATAGTCAGCTCTAAGATAACAATTATAATAATAATTTGGCTTTTATATTTTTATTAGTCTCTTATCATTAGATCTTGAGATTCACTGAGCAAGACGTCACTAATCCATTCGTGTTTCAGTTATGGTCCGTGCTGTCATTTTAGTGCTTGGATTTGTCATCTTAAATCTCTTTCTTCTCTTATCTGACCTTTAATTTATTTACATGCCTCACGAGGTAGTTTGTTTTGAACAATCATTTAATTAATAAGACAATCATTTCCATTTTCTAAGACTATAGAAATCAACATTTATTTCTTTATTTTTTAAAATATCAATCTTTATATCTTTATTTTTTACAAAAAAAATACTTTCAAATACCTTTTTATTTTTTAAAAGTATTTTTAAAGTTTACCATCAGTGCGATCTATATATATTTAACAACGTTTTAATTTTCAGTTTTTTAAGTTTTTTTCTTTTTAATAAATCAAATTTTATTTACGATCTTTTTATTTTCATTTTAAATTAATGTAACGGCATATTATTTCGTTACATATCAGTAAACTTCCTCAAAAAACAAAAACATTAAAAAAAAAAAAAGAATTTACTTAGTGTTAGTAATTACGTTACACAAATTGATTATACTATTTTAATTTTCAAAAGGACAAAACTTTTTATTAATGAAAAGACAAAACTTTGTTAGTAATTACAATGAAAAAATGCTGACTGTTCATTCCTTATTACCCCAGCTAAGATTTCTCCCCCTCCCTTCCAAGTGTTCCCTTTTCTCTACCTTTCACTATTAACTTAGGCAAGTTAAACGAGTTATGATTTTAAACAAGACTTTTTTTTTTATAAATAAATTATGATTTATAATTATTATTGTTTTTTTTTACTTTTTATTCCTCGTATTTATCTTTACATATACGCAATTTTTCTTACTGGCAGTACTTTTTACACAAAATTCATAACTTTATATAATACAAACAATATATTCTGATTTCAGAAAAAATATTACGGGCTTCATTTATGTACATACTCATTTTTAAAGAAGAAATCTTACGCATAATTATTTTTAACATTCTCAGGGCACTCGTGGTTTATTAAAGATCGTGCCACGTTGGGAGTCCATTTGTAACGATCGGGGCATTGTAACGATCCGGAGAAATGCGACTTCACGTAAACTGCACTACGGGGCGCCATCTAGGCATTTGAACCTAGAAAAATTTATAAAGTAGGCAGATACGTAAGTCAAAAAAAAAAAATTTTTTTTTTTTTTTAAATTTTGATTCCGGTCGTTAGCCCATGTCACTAGCTCAGTGGAATAGCAGAGATTAAATAATATAAGATCTTATCTAATTAGATTTCAACATTAAAAAATAAATAAAATAAGCCACTGCCAGTAATTAACATACAAACATTTATTTATGCACATATATATAAGATTTAAAATTATTTTAGTATTAGTTTACATTTTAACATTTAACATTATTTTTAACTTTGATTTTTGACTTTAATTTACCTTTAATTACTATTATATTCTAATTTTACATTTTAATTAAGTTCGCACAGATAAATTTAGGAAAGCTTGTTTATAATATTGAATATAGATCGGTTACATAGATTTCACGGTCAACAACATTTCAAAGTAAACATAAACGATCAAAATACAAAATTATTGATTACTGACAATTGCGGAGGGAAATTTCTACGTAACCCAATAGTATTCATCATAAGATACTCGCATTGTCACCAATAACTTAAAAGACATCCGAATAAATACATTTTAGATACTCACCGTAAGGTATCATTATTTATCGAATGTCTATATATTTTGATCAAATATGAAAACGCAAAACATAGTTAACCGATAAACAATCCATGCAAGCGTCTATAAACAACTTAAGTTTAATGCATTTTTATTTAGAATCGAGTATGAATATTACATAGATTTGCATTGAAATTAAAATATTCTATCCCTATTTAACCTTAGGCTAAAATTCGCCGTCAAACTGTCATCAATCCATCTGATATATCGATGTATTCAATGTAATACGAAATACGGCAGCACCAAAAGAATTAAGAAAGACATTGACTCTCAATCAGATAGGAATATTACATCTATCTAACGAGAAGAACAATAAAAAAAAAACTCCATAGAAAGGAACTGCGTTCTCCGTCTTATAATTCCTTCCATAGGCAAACGGGTGAGTGCGGCGTATATATAAACGATTCTGCCAGTAGCGAATCTCCGATTACATCTACTAACTACATCAATATATCCAATCCATTGACCCAATCTAACAACGACATAAATAACCTAAGATTACCCTCCCCTAATATAACTTTACAAATCTATACAGCCATTCACGCCCGACTTAAGTTTAACATTTTTATAATTAATTTAACGGAAAACAACAATCATAATAAAACTTAAAGAACAAAAAATAAATAAATGGAAATGATTTTACAAAATAAATAAGAAAAAAAATACATCAAATAACATTATTAATTTAGTTTGGTCAGATAGGATTCTATTGCATTATTTACTAAAAAGTTTTAAAATTTAGAGTTCTTATTGTTTCAAGTGAATATATATAAGTTCTTACGATTTTTAAAACGTCCAACTTTATCCGTTGCTTGCCATGAACGTAAATTCCCACGCCGTCCTAAAATTGGTATCCATTTAGCCGTTGTTTTATTTATTCATTCGGAGGTTTTTTAATTTAGTTGGTCCTCAATGTAGGAAACGATAGTTCATTTCTCCCTTCTTTAACAGCTGAAAGAATTGACCGTGCGTCTGTCAATTCCTCCAACTCCGTACTACTACATATAGTCACATCGTAATAATCAATTTCCAGTCACTGATTAATAATTTCCAAATTTTCCTTTTATATTAATGTGAAGGATTGAATTTACATTACGTCACCGATGCGATGGTCCTTTCGCTGCGGTCCGATTCCATAGGGATTTCTTCTTATTTGCTAACAGTTTCTATTGTTTTCTTATCTGACCGGTGTTTTTACATTTAAATGCCGAAGGCTGGTTTACATTTAACTAATTAACAATCATTTCCATTTCTGATTAATTAACCTGTTTTCCAAATCAAAAATATATTTAAAGATAAATTTAAAGATATAATTTCATCTCCAAATCTTTTTAAAATTTAGTTTTAAAATACTTTTTCTTTAATAAAGTTTTATTTTAATAATTTTTCATTATCTGTGCGATTTAATTAATATATAAGAGTTTAAGATGATATTTAATTTCAATTTTTAATTCTTAAAGAAAATTTTTAAATGCGAACTTTTTAATTTACTTTCATGTTTAATAAATTTAAAAAAAAAAACAATGTAACGAACGTCTATGCTCGTTACAATATATATATTGTGACAAATGTTAATAGGGATGAAAAACAGGTAAATAAATGCAGATTGATTTAAATTGAGGAATATAAAAAAAATATAAAAGTCAACTTAGCTTTAAATAAATGTATCAATATTTCTTTATACAGTCAAATAAATTAACAAATAAATAAAAGGGTAAAAAAAGAAATATTTGTTTCATTTTAATTAATAAGAAATATAAGTTGTTAAACACAATGGATTCAACTTTGAAGGTAGAAAAAGTGCTATAAATCAAAAGCCAATCAAATATTTCCGATAGTTAGTATTCAGTGATAAGTTATGCTTAATGATTTGATTCTGAAATCTAACAAATAATGTTATTACTTATAAACAAATGCTAACAATTGAAAAAAGGTATTCTGTAAAATATATCTTATTATAGAATAATTTCTTACATAATTTCTAAATTACATCTTCAATTATCGGATTATACTTTTATTACATTTTTTTTGATTTAGCTTATAAATAATAAGAGCCATGATGGGAAAACAGTAATTTTGTTAATAATATTGATACAAGTTCTTTGGCCATGATTTTAAATAAATTGTCTTAATGTAATGCAAGTTTTTCAATTTCTATTTTTTAGTAAAGAACATAAAAACATTAATTTAATACTGCTCTATGCCACCAATATGCTTCAGTTTTAGTCTTAGGTTTGTAGATAATACTCAATAACTTCCATATGACTTATGTCATTTCGTACAATAGCAGAATGAGTGCCTGAAGAAATAAATAGGCTTGGATTCTTTTCCCTATAACTTCACACACTCAAAGGCCATATATGACCTTCATAACAATAAATCCTTTAATTATTTTATAAATATTCAGATTTTATTAATTTCAATGTGATTAATTTATATTTTCTAAAACAAAGTGTAAAAAAAAAAAAAAAAAACTTAAAGCACAACTTTAAAACATGAAAAAAAAATTTTTAATGCAACTTTAAAGCTATTTTGTTGGAAAAGTTATATTATCTTTTTAAAAATATAATTATGCAATAAAATTTGTTGCGTTTTTTGAGCGACATACAATAAATGTTAATTGTGTGAAACTACTATGCCCAAATTAAGGGTACTTTCAGCATTTAATTTAGTAATTTAAATATGTTTTTTCAAATATATATGATTAAATTATATTGCTTCATAAATGTTATTTATATGTTAGTCTTTTTTTTTGTAATTACTTTTTAATTGAGAGACTAGACATCCTATATTATGAGAGCATAAAGTGTATTTCTTAAATTTAAAGTTTTTCTATTATCTTTAGTGTTTTGATATAAAATAAATATATAAGTATATAAATATAAAATCTCCCTCACACACATATATTATATTCACACACTATGCATATAATATATACATTTACACAGAAGCCTAATTCTTTATATAGTAGTGCCACTCAGTGCAAGCTAGAGTAATCAATCGATGGATGCAAAAAAGTTTTTGCATAAAATCCCTATCTAGTGCCTACTCATCCAATATCTCCAGACTAGTTTCTAACTTGTAGCTTTAATCAGTGAAGAACCTCATATATGAGAACACTGCACCTAGATCTTAGGATCTAATGCACTGAGAGGCGCTATTGTAAGGAAAGTTTAGCTTCTGTGTAAACAGCTTGTGTAAGCATAATTAATGGTGATCATGTGATGTTTAATGATTTAATATATACAATTTTATAATTTTATTATCAAGTATTAAACTTTCTGCGCACACACCATCCACTTTAAATAAATACATTAATGACTATTATGAATTAACTGTTAGGATAGAGATTATCATACTATTTATATCTCATACACAAATTTTAAATTTAATTAAAGATTATTATACCTGTTTTTATTAAATATAATCAATTGCCTCAATATTAGCATATTACCTTTTATTTTTACATGTGCATTATATTTTTAAATATTTTTATTTAATTTACTCTGTTTTTTTATTATGTCTCACTGGGTCAAATTTTGTAACTCATTTCACTCATTTCCCAATTTCCAGTCAGTTAAAACTTTGCATATATACGTATTCCTGATGGTAATATATGTAATTTGACAATTTCTTTTAAAAAATTAGTGATATTTCATTTTTTAATTCCATATGCAACATAACCCTAATGGTGTCTAGCAGCATTTTTTATAATTTAAACTGAATGATTTGTTAAAAATTGTTTTTGATAATTCATTGTTACATACATAAAATTAAAAAATTAAAAAATGTATTTTGTTTAAAAAAACCTTTTTATTCACACAAATGGTTTAAAAGGTAAACAATAAATTCAGCTTTCATAAATAAAAGCAAGAGAAATAGTCTTAGTTTCACTTTGTATAGCTTTATCGAGAATAAGAATTACAACTTAATATTTTTACTTTAATATTGGTAATTATTTTTCTATTATGTGTATATATGTATTCTATGCTGAACCAACACTCATCAGTTGGTCCAGATCATTATATCCCACGCAGATATATAATCAGTGCTCAGTTTATACTGAGCACTGATTGTATATATGTGTAGAGTGGTAATCTGGACCAACTGATGAGTGCTGATTTAGCACAAAATATAAATATTTGGCGATTATTTATCTTTTCAACATGTGTATGATCAGGTGTGTCAGCAATATAAGATGGCATGGAGAATTGAGGGTCGTGTAAAGTCTGAGTTCGAATTCTGCAGACATATATATGCAGTTTTAAGCCTGTATAGTGTATTAATTTATATTAAGATAGTAAATCTTCAAATCTTAATGGACAGACTTCAATCCTCTCCATCCCCCAACTATTCAGCCATCCATACCATTGAAAATCTGATGATGAAATGCTCAAACCCTTGTTGATGCCAATAATTTTGACCTTAATTCATTCTGATTTCTCATATATATGACCTTAATATGTCCATTTAAATACATTGATGGATGGACAGAATTTGAACTGAACCTGTAATAAATCAATACTAGTATGTTGTAAATACCGAACTTTAACATGTAATTAAAGGAGATTTGAAATAAACTTACAAATAACAACTACCTACATATATCAATGCTAATCTCTGATAAATAAATTGTCATTGATATAAGAAATTGGGATATTATTTACAAGTTTATTTTAAATATTCTTTGGGAATCTGATTTCTGAATTGTCATACTTTATTTATATAAAGAATAACTAAGACTTTTCTAAATATCAGCACGCCATGATTTTATTTGTGAAAAAAAAATTTTTTTTTCGTTTTAGTGCGTGCATTATATAAATAAAAATGTTTCTTGTTTTTTTAAACTCTTATTTAGATTTACTGTAACTTTGAAGTATATCTAATATATAGATAATATGACCGTAAATAACTTTGAAAAGCATTTCTACCTATTTCGTTTTTATCTAAAAACATCTATATTTTTTATATATAAGAGCATATAAAATTAAATCGTATCTTTAAAACAAATGATTACAAAAAACGGTCGCAGGAATAAAACAAAAGTGTAATGAAATATGTTATATACACTGTGTATATTCACACCTACATGAATAAATTTTGTTAGAATTGAAATGACTACGACTATTTTATCATTGCTGAAATATTAATAATATACACATTGAAAGCACTTTTATATTTGATCAAATTTGCATTAAAGCATAAAAAGCTTTATGATGAATGAGATTTTATTTTCTATACATATAATATAAAAATATTTTTTTCAGCTCAAAATGTCTGATTACTTCAAAAAGAATGTCTGCATTGTGTGTAAATCAGATATTTTTAATATGTTTTACTTATTTATTTTTAAAAAAGAGAATTATTTAAATTTTTAAAATACATATTTGATAAATACGAGCATATAAATTTTAACTTTTTATTAATCACTTCATTGAAATAAGGTCTTCAATAGTTCAACATCAAAAGCGACAAATGAAATAATATGTTCAAATATTTTTACATGTCAATGTAATATTAAAATAAGATTACAATTTCTCCGCAGGTGTGCATTTTATTTAATTCAGTTTTACTGTTGTTTTTTATATATATACAATACTGTTTTATTTTTCTAATTTTTTTAAAATATTTATTTATTTTATACTTTAGAAAATGTCTTTATATAAACTGGTGAGTAAGGAACAATTGCTTTTGTTGATAATGTTTAAAAAAAAAAAAAAAAACGTGTGCGTAAAAACAAATACATAGTCCTTGTTTAAAAATATTTTTGTTTATTGTTAAAACGGATTACTACATGCGCATACATCCCAGTATATATATACGGAGATATATATATATTACTAAGATCTTTGTGGTTGGGTGTCTAAAAAATTCGGTCATCATATTGCAGTTAAAAAAACTTGGAATTTTTTTAAATTTCTCATAAGATTCTTTTTTTTTACAGGTAGCAGCCGAAACTTGCCATTTATTATGAGGAAATAAAGAGTGTTTTGTCTAGAAAGCAAAAGAAAAATGAAAAACGGTTAAAACCTCATCACCCAGCAGTGATAAATCTGTTAAGTAATGATTTCTCTTATACTTTTTTTTTTTTTAAGATTAGGGAAGAAGTCTTTGCTTAATATTGGTTATTTAAAAACTTCTTACCTATTATTTTATTATAGGTATTATATGTTTTTATAGATGCTGATTGATTTAAACAAGAAAAAATTTAACAAATAAAATATAAAAGCCTAAGTAATTATGTACAAAAAATAAAATAACGGTAAAAAAAAAAAATAGTTAAGGACCTCTCAAAAGAATACAATGACGAAGAAAGCAGAATTCATTAAGATTGCAAGCAGAAAACATAAGAGCAGTTGACTACCAGTGTGATAGTCTGTAGTTAAAAATAGCAAGATATTTTTTTACTATGACCATTATTAAAGTTCACTAAACCTTCTCACATGTGCATTTAAAATGCTTATATAGCAGCCAATGAAATGTAATAATGACTGTATAGGTAGCTCTCAAGTTGCAGCACAAGACAAAGATTTTATAAGAAAAAGGTGGTTCCACCTTCTTCTTTACTTAAATTTCTATATATATAAGCCAATCTGAAGCATTTTGAACATCCTTACATTTAATTCACTGTGTATTATTTCTAAATCAACAACGTGAAATAACATAAACCACACCACCCTCTTTATAATAATAAATAATAATAGTTGCCTCCCCTCCCCAAACTTATAAATGCTTAGCAGGGAGGGGGGGGGGGGAGAAGATATTTTGTTTGGCCATATTATAAAGTTGTAGAGAAATTGGCAATCCTCACTATTTTTAACAACGTGAAATCTTTCGATTTACAATGAAGTAATATTTTCAGAACTTATGAAATTGACTGTAACTATGCGCAAGTTGGAATTAAAGTGAAAGGCTTAAACCTTCTTGCATGCATATTTAGAATGCTTATATAACAATCAATCAGATGTAATAATGACTGTATAGGTAGCTCTCAAGTTGCCACACAAGACAGAGATTTTATAAAAAAAAGATGGTTCTACCTTCTTCTTTACTTAAATTTATATATATATAATATGCAGTGAATTAAATGTGAAGATGTTTAAAAGCTTCACATTCTTAAGTCAAAATGCTTCAGACTGGCTTATATATATATATAGAAATTTAAGCAAAAAAGAAGCTGAAACCACCTTTTTCTTATAAAATCTCTGTTTTGTGTTGTGACTTGAGAGCTATCTATACAGTCATTACTACATCTGATTGGCTGTTATATAAGCATACTAAATGTGCATGCGAGAAGGTTTCAGCCTTTCACTTTAATTACAAACTATTTGCGCTTAATAAATAATATTTATATAACCATTATTCTAAGGCAGTATGTAACTTTTCTTATACTGTTTCTTATATATCTAAACAGAGGAATTTGAACTCAGAATTTTTTAGTCTATTTTTCCTCTACTCTATCTCAATCAAATAATACATATGATCACATGCATGTGAAAAAGATGCATGATTTTAATATGTGCATTTCAAGCAGAACCAGCACTCATTAGTTAAGCGAGATAATAATCCCCACATACATATAATCAATGCTCAGTTTATATTCAGATAGCAATTACTCAAACTTTAATGGAGAGGCTTCAATCTTCACTACCTTCCAATTATTCAATTATTCATTATTGTATAGTCAGCTGGATTGTCTGTGGCTCATCTATCTAAAGAAAAAATAGCAAGCCTGTTGATAAAAAAAATCAAGTTTTCTTGGTCTATATTCAGTCCAGACCACAGATATGTTAAGTGCAGGGCTATTATTGCACCACCATATAATTTGATAAGACTCCCTAAAAATTAAAATATCAAACCAGCCAAGAAATATAAAAGAACAAAGAACAAAAAATTAAAAATGAAATCTTTTTTTGGTAACTAATAAGTTTTAAGCCAACAATTGGATGAGCATGCTAATAAAGATACCAATACACATTGCATATGTTGTACTAGAATATTTGATTTATATTTCTAAATATATTTGATGGGTTGAATTCTTTTTATAAATATCACAAACTGTATTTTATTTGTGTAATACAGAACTCATATGCTTTCAAAGGACAACATTATAGTATAATGCTGATTAATGATATAATAAAGAAACAACCCATCCACACACACTCTACAACCATATCATACAAAATAGCACCAAATATAAGAGCAACTAGTTTTTTGATGCATCAAGAACAAAAAACACATTACAAATTAAGAAAAACCATATTTAAATTAGTACTTAAAATGACTATTTTTAATTTAGCTTATGAATAAGAATAAATAAAAAGTATATATTTATTTTTTAATTAAGAATTGGAATTATTATCAGAATATCTGTTACAAAACTATTTAAGAAAATCTTGCTTAAAGAAAAAATACTTACCTTACCTGCATTTCTAAATAAAATATAGGGGGTTTGAACTCAGACTTTCACACAACCCTCAATTACCCATGATATCTCATACTGCTAGCACACTAGTGTATCAGCAGTGTGAGATAGTGTGTATAGTTGAAGGTTATGTGAAAGTCTGAGTTCAAACCCCCTATGAGTGCAGGTATGAAAAAACTTACACTTTAGAAATAAATCATATATTTCTGAATAATAATTTTTTTTAAAATACTTTTAACAAATTTATAAAAGATTGACATATTCAATTATTTATAACCTATATTTCCTAGTCTAACTTTTTAGGTGGTAATTTATTTGTAGGGATGGTTTTGTTTTTGTCTGTTTTATGTAGTTAAACTGATAACTAAATGTTAACAATATTTGAGATAATATAGCATTTTAGAATTTAAGAGTGAATAAGTGGTGAAACATTATTTTTATCTTATGATTCCTCATATAAATTCTTTTGAGCTCTCAGTTTAAATAATCAGGAGGAATAAATATTGTAGAAGTTATACAGCAAGTATTAAGAATTTAAATTTGTATAACCAATCCAAGAGGTTAATTTAATCAAAGCAACAATTTAAAATTCATGCACACCAGTAGTTGTGTTATCAAATCTCTAGTGAATCTGGTAAAATATAATCTTATGGGTATTGCTTCATGATATTTAGTTAGACATTACAATTTGCTGGAAGTTTTCACACCAGAACCACTTTTTCTTTATTCATTTGAACTATTACAATATACATACACACCTGGGTCTCTTTTATGTGGTAGATAGGTTCCTCAGAAAATGCGCACAAAAGAAATCGCACAAAAATGAACTTAACTTACCTTGAAAAATGGGGGATAGGTTCTGAAATTTTCAGAAATTGGCATAAAGTCAAAGCAACAAGGAAAAATTACTTTAAAATTCACATTAAAAAAGTAAGGAAATAAAATATGAATAATAAAAAATTTCAAATATTTGAAAAAAATTATTATAAGACAACCTTTTTTTACTTTTTTATTGACTACAATATTTAATTTTACATTTTTTCATACATATTTTAATCATTACCGCTATTTGACAATATGCATTCATTTGTGAACTGGTAAAAAATCAGATTCATGACATGATGTACAACTAGCGCCACTTTCAATCTTTGCTGTGTTAATGGTTTTCTGTTTCTATATTTAAAAAAAATGAGATCACAATCAAAACAAAAAGATTATACATTATCATTAGAAAGATTATTTTCAGTTTATAAAATCAATAAAATCTTTGTTATTATTTATTTTAAAAATCTGAAAAAATATTTATTTCTGTTATATCTAACAAAATACGTTTTGAAAGTTTAAATTTTTGAATGTTTATTGCGATTTTTATATGTACGTATAAATCTATTATTATTATTTACTCATTAGTATAAGTAAGTTATTTACATAGAAGCTAAGATTCTAAATACAGCTTCAGGCCATATTCACATTAGCTGCTAATATAACGTTATATTTTTGGGAAAAAAAAAGTATTTCAAGTCAAAATAAGTTATTAATAATTTAAATTTCTTGATATCTAATAAATATAGTAAAATGTGAAAGATATTAAGAAGAAACATGAATCGCGTAACTTCAAAATCTCAATAAAATAATCTGCATAAAATGAGACCCAAGTGTATATATATATAAGATTTGAAATACAGGCATTCTCCATATACCTGGAACTTAATTGTAAATATTTGGGATTTGAACACAGACTTTCAACCATCCTTTAACTATCCACACTATCTCATACTATTGATACACATAATCACACACATGTACAAAAGATAAATAATTGCCAATATCCATATTCCATGCTAAATCAGCACTCATCAGTTGGTCTAAATTATCATCTCCCACACATATATATAATCAGTGCTCAGCTTATATTAAGATAGCAAATTTTCATACATTAATGGAAAGGCTTTAATCTACTCCAACCTCCAAATCTCCAGTCATCCATTCTATAGAAAATATTATGATGGAAAGCCCAAATCCCATGCTGATGCCAATATTATAGCACAAAATATTTATAATGGTGATTATTTATCTTTTCTACATATGTGTGGTCATATGTATCAGTAGTATAAGATAATGTGGATAGTTGAAGAGTGCTTAAAAGTCTGTGTTCAAATCCCCTATATTTACAATTAAGTTCCAAGTATATGAAGAATGCCTGTATTTCAAATCTTACACATTAAGCCTTCATCCTGCCCATCCCTCTTCTATATATTTAAATGGATGAGATCTTATACATGAAAAGTCAGAGTGACTTGAGATCAACATGGGCATGGCAAGAATATTGGTATGAGCATGGAATTTGGGCTTTCCATCATCAGATTTTCAATAGAATGGATGGATGGAGAGTTGGAGGTGGGAGTAGATTGAAGCCTTTCCATTAAAGTATGAAGATTTACAATCTTAATATAATCTGGGCACTGATTATATATATAACTGGGAGATGATAATCTAGACCAACTGATGAGTGCTGGTTTAACACAAAATACTTATATTGGTGATTTTTTTACATGGGTGTGGTCATGAGTAACAGGAGTATGAGATAGTGTGGATAGTTGAAGGGTGCTTGAAAAAAATATATATAATGTGTGTGATGACAAGTGTTATCTTGTTGGACATGGTTGCTTCTGAAAACATGTTTCATAAAATATCTTTTGCCCATGAGAACATTGTTTCACTGATATATATATAAATTGTTATTTTTTGGGCTAAACCGTGTGTTATTTTCCATTACATACCTATATTTCGACATACTAGCAACCACCAATGTTAGGGTTAACTTTTGAAAGAAAAATCATTAGATCGCATACAGTAACATGACTGCAGTGTGAGATGAATAATGAGATTCAACTTGTAGCACTTCAGCGTTCAAAATATGAGGCTATCAAAATGTTTATTTCCCTCAGTTTTTTCACCCATTAATTTTAAGTTAATATTAGAAGACAGAAATAAAATGAGAAGTTTCCACATAGCTGGAATACATTGTGCTTTATCAGCCCTATTTAAACCAGTAGGGCTGATAAGAAGTTGATAAGAAGTATTTATAGAGACAATTGTAAAAACTTATACACTTTCAGTTACCCATTGGAACCATTTTCAATCACTGAACATAAATATTTAACAGCTGAAAATGGTTACAAGGGTAATTGAAAATATGACTGTTTTTACACTTGTGTCTATAAATATTTTTATCAATATTAATATTTTTTAGCTTTATTTAATACTATTATCATTACAGTTGTCAATCTAAAACATGTATTTTATTTGGTTTCCATATATATTTTAATGATAGCATGTACAAATTTTGTATAACTATAGTAAAAAAGTCAATTATATATAACCACACATGACTACTGCATATTTAAATATAAAGAATATGTTTTCTGAGTAACTTTTTTTAGATACTATATGTAATACAATCGTTAATTTGCAAATCAAAACTTGTTTATCTATCCTAACTTAGAACTGTTTTTAATTTATGAATCCCATATAAATCAAGATATTCACTCAATGTTTGCTCCTAATAAATTCCTCTGCCATTGTTACATTATCCCAATGCAACAACCTCTCAAATACTATATTATTAATGATAAATAGAGCATATGATGATATTACAATGTAACACATCAGAAGAGTTAATATTCATAAAGATTATTAGCTCCAAAATAATTACATCATCATATAAATGATGGGAATATATATTATTATTATTACAGAAATACATACATAAATAAATATAAAAATTTTAACAATTAACACACAAAAAAATTATGATAATCAGGAGATGACTAAATCCTTGATATCAACAATATTTTTAAAGTTTTATTCACTCTTCAAAATAATTTTATTATATATTCTCTTAACACAAAATTTTCTATTACATTTTTTAAAAATAATAATTATTATTATTATTTTCAAATTATGTTATATGAGGTGGAAATAAATTTATATCTCAGTGATCATACCCATTCAAACTTGTAAGATAACTACTTCAATCATACTTTCAAATTATTCATTATGAATGTTTGTATGCTATTTCTAATCTAGTGATTTAAGTAATATTACATTTTGAACTTAAGAAAAAATATTGGAATAATATTTCTAATTTAAATGTCCCAAAATATCTCTTAAAATATTGTAAACTGTAATGCCATAGACCGGTTTTTATACACCCGGGTCTCGTTTTATGCGGATTTATTTAATGCGATTTTGAAGTTATGCAATTCATGTTTCTTCTTAATATCTTTGTATGCGGTTTTCTTTTATGCGATAAAAATTATTAGATCAGAAGTCGAGCTCCGATAATGTGCTATTACTTTAAATATCATAAATTTTGTGCACTTATGTCATATTTAAAGTAATAGCGTATTATCGGAGTTCGACTTCCATCTAATAATTTCAATATTTTGAGCACTTATAATAGTACTGTAATAGATTTTATGCAATAAAGAAATTCATAATTCACTTAAAATCAAAATTTCCCCATTTTATATACACACATTAAATTTTATGAGATTATAATGTAAATCTGTTCAAACGTTATAGATGCCTATACTATGTATGTTGTTGTATTTGCATTTTAAATCACATTCTATTTTTGCTTTTAAAAAAAAAGTACATAATCAATTAATCATTTAGTGTCCACAAGTAATAAATTTTACAAGATTATAATGTAAATCTGTTCAAACGTTATGAATGTTGTTTTTGCATTTTAAATCACGTTCTATTGTTGCTTTTTAAAAAAAGAGTACATAATCAATTAATCATTTAGTGTCCGCAAGTTTATTTTTAAAAGGTGAGTAACAGTGGTGGGCAGAATTAAATTTGACAATTAAAATCTGATTTTTAATTGTAATTAACAATTTAAAAATTATGTAACATGATCTGAAATTAATGTCATGTGAAACGATGGAATTTGATTTTTAAACAGAATTGAAAATTAAAAAATTAAAGACAAAAATAAGAATTTAATTTTTAATGGTTAGTTTTAATTAAATTTTGTCCAACAGTGGTCAGTCGGTGTCTTTTTATTATTGTAAGTCTAAGTTCTTATTTTAAACTTTTAGTTTATTCTAATGGAGAGGAAAAAACACCCAAGAAAATGAATTTCTTTGGAAACAAAAATTTCAATTTTAGATCGCTTAGTGAAATGGGAAGGATCAACAACGATTGGAAAACATTTTAGTTTGGATGAATCCACTATAAGACCAATTTAAAAAAATGAGGTTGGCGCTAGTTGTATTTCCTCTTGTGATGAATCTGATGTCTCAAATAGCGATAATTATTAAAATACCATACATGTATGAAAAAAATGTAAATTACACATAAAAATATATTGTTTTGAATAAAATTAAATATTGTAGTTAATAAAAAAAGTAAAAAATGTTTGTTTTGTATCAATTTTTTTCAAATTTGAAATTTTGTATTAGTCATATTTTATTTTCCTATTTTTTTATGCGAATTTTAAAGTAATTTTACATTGTTGCATTGCTTTTATGCGATTTTTGGAAAATTACAACCCCTATCCCCATTTTTCAAGGTAAGTTACATCTATTTTTGTGCGATTTCTTTTGTGCACATTTTCTGAGGAACCTATCTACCACATAAAATGAGACCCAGGTGTACTTACTTTTTTTTTCATATGTCAAATGCATTGACCAGGAAGCAAACCCAGGCCAGATGTTTGGAAGGCAGCTATGCTAACCATTAGGCCACCAATGCTTGACTTTTTATACTTACTTTTCTACTTAATATTTTAAATAAGTATAAATATATTCATTTGCAATTTATTTTGACTACAATGTGATAACATTATCATATGTATAAAATCTTACATTTATAAATTTATAAAATAGATTAAATAATACATACATTTAAACACTTTAAAATTTTATAAGATATATGTATTTTTTAACTATAAAATTAAGATGTTAAAAATTTTTATATAAAATGAGCTCTTAACAAGCTTTGAGAATATCCTCAAGCTTGTTGAGAGCTTACTTTGCAAGCTCTATATATAATATTTGTAAACACAAGCTTATTAAATTAGGTCATGTGACTTTATTTTTTTTTGTAATGTTAAAAAATATATAATTTTTTCAATTTATATTTCATAAAAAAAAATACCATCTGCTTTACATTGTTTTATCTTATTACTAATTATAGGACCACATTTTTATCTGATCTGAAATCTTTCTTCAAGCCCTTTTTCGATGCACAAGCAAGATTCTATATAATTTATATCATGTCATGATTGTTGCCTTAATTGAGATCTTCTGATATTTTACATATCTTCAATAGTTAAATAAATAGCATATCTAGGATGAGATGATTTAAGTTCAAATATGAACATTACTTTCCCTGTTCTTTAAAAAATCTGCCTGGTGAGAAGGAAGATGAGTTTTTCTCCTTCCTTTTTGATGTCTCTAAAATTTCTTTCTGTTCAGTAAGACCCAAAATAAAAGAAAATGGTTTACTTTCTTATAAATTTGGGAAGAATAACACTTTGTTGAATTTTCCAGCATCAAGTCTTTTATTTTCCTAGTGCATTCAGTAATAATCTGTTCCTTTGTTCTATAAATTAGTCCTTGCAAATAAAATAATAAATACATTTTATAAATCAACATCAACATTTTATTTATAGTCTTTTCTTTGGTTTTTTTTAAATAAAAGTAATTGAGAAAAATGATTTTATGAGTCATTAAATTTATCATTTGTAGTATTATTATTTTCCAGTAGATGAATGATGCATCTTCAGTCATCTTAAATTAGTCTTATCATTCATAGTTGTGATAACAATTGTGTTTTACATTGTAAAAACTATTATTTTCTTATATTTGTAATAATATCTAATACATTAATCACATCAAAAAAATTATTTGCATAACTTTGCTAGCATTTATTATTATTAATATTATTATTATCAATTTTATTTAATGCACATCGATTACATAAGTAATATTTACTAAGACAATAAACCTCAAGAGTGTGCGGTTAAGACCTGTAGAAGTCCATACCTTTGCATTTTCAAGTGCACACTCTTGAGGTTTATTGCCTTAGTAAATATTATTATCATCATCATTATCATCAGCATCATTATTATTATTTCTTTTTATAATTATTTTCTCTTTCAATAACTTATGTTGAGGCTATTACTTCAATATATATATATATATGAAAAAACAAATACAAGTTAATCACGTAACCTGCTATCACTTGTTATTTATGTCCAAAAGATGGCGCTATACCAAAACCGCCGTAATGGGCTGAACATTTAATAAGAGAACATAATAAGAAGAGAAAATATTGAAAATAAATGGCCATGAGTGCTCTTAAAATAATCCAGAAATTATAAATGTAAGAAAACAAAGCAAAATAAATCTAGATATGGTAAACTTCTATTTGATCATCTAATCATTTCAAACATCATAAAATAATAATCTTTAATATGGAGTTCATATGATTATTTGCTTTATTTAAATACTTTTATGGTCTTGGATTATAAAGAGTTGATTATTTATTCTTTCCTTAGATACTTATATTTCTTAATATATGTGAATTATTTACAATACAAATACTGTTTATAATTTGATAAAATTCTTTAAATTAAGTAACTTATGCTGCCATGTGTTAAATGTCATCATCATCAGTATATCATCAATTTCCATCCATCATCTATCCCTATGTTTATCTATATTTATTTCCTTTATTTATGCAGGACAAACTAGGATTGGCACACTCATGAATGTGAATATCTTATTATTTATTTAATTTTAAAAGATTTTCTAAAGGCTAACAAGTAATTTATTAAATCATAACATTTCAATTCTTATTACACATAAATGATACATAAGTATATTGATAATTTTTTTATATATTTTCACTTAATTGTATTAACTTTTAGTACATCTTTAAATCTCATATTCTTTCTAATTGAAATACAATTAGTTGTCAAGGTTTATATGTCTTACATATCTACATATTATTACAGATTTATTAATTTTGGATAGAGGCTTGTGTCTATTACATTTTCAATATCAGTCTAGTCATACTAAACTTAAATAGGGACTTATTTCTATTACATTTTTAAAATATTTAATCTTTAATATCTATTATACCAAAATTTTTCTATCCAACTTACTATTCATCTTGGTATTCTTATTATAGAATTACATGTTATAGATTCTAATTCACTAAGAATTGCACTGCAATGTATAAAAAAAAAATCAATAGCATTTATTTTTTTATACTTTCATATAATACAGAATTAAGTGTTGAGTGGCTGGTTAAAGCATACTTTAAACCAAATAAATTTCATAATGTAATCAATATGTTACAATACAAATAAAGTAAAATATAAGCAAAAAATTATTCATTAGTTTATAAACAAAATAGTAGAAAAAATGAAAATGTTATATTTAATCATTAACTAACAAAACACTAATATGTCATTTTCAGTACATATAACAGTAACAAAACTCTTACAGCATATTAAAATTTTAGAATCCAAAGCAATATACTGTATATGGATTTAAATAAATATCATTATCATTAACAATAATTCAGTATTCTTTACTTATAAATGATGCTCTTTTTGGCATGTACTTTACTTAATTTATCCATGCCACCACATTTAACTAACCATCATAATGTTTTGACTATTCTTTGCATATATTTCATTTAATTCATATGGTTCTTCTACAATTTATGTTGCCAAATATTTCAACATATAAACTTTATCACTTAATCTTTTGGAAAATATTATTAGTTTAAAGTATCAGTACCTTTAAACCTGACATGAACATAGTTATTATTAATTTTATTATTTTTTATAAACTATATTAATCATCATCTCTTAAAATCTCTGATAATTATATATGCAAGAAAAACATTTATATATATTATATATAATAAGCATTAATAGCTCTTAACAAGTTTTTCTGAATAATGTCTGAAATATTCTAGTGCCACCCTGATGACAGCCAACAGTTAGAAATTGGTCTGATGATGAGGATATTTGGAAAATTTTGTTAAGAGCTATTAACAATCATTTTATTTATAGTGTTTGTAGTACAAGCTTATTGTGATGTATGTTCTGATTTTCTTGCAATTATATATATATATGTGTGTGTGTGTGTGTGTGTGTACATTGTCTATACTAAACTTAATGTAATTACAAGGGCCTTGAAATCAGACTTTCAAGCTCTCTACACCTATTCAATCCATCTTATACAACTGAAACACATGACCACATACATGTGAAAAAGTTAAATGATCTCTCAGTTTATATTAAGATAGTAAATCATTAAACTTTAATGGACAAACTTCAATCTTCTCCACTCTCCAACTTTTCAGCCATCCATTTCATTGAAAATCCAAGGATGGAATGTTCAAAGATTTTGTTGTTGCCAATATTATTGTCATACTCATGTTGATCATAATTCAGTCTGACCTCACATATAGGACTTTAATATGTCCATTTAATTATACAGAAATAGGGATATTGATCAATTGGTGAGTGCTAGTTCAGCACAAAATATGTATATTTGAGATCCATTTATTTTTTTACATATATGTGGTCATGTGTTTCAACTGTATAACATGAAATGAATAAGTGTAGGGAGCTTGAAAGTCGAGTTCAATTCCCTTATAATCACATTAAGTTTAGTATAGACAATATATATTATATATCCAGTTTGTAATATGCCCATCCCTCTTCTGTATAATTAAATGGACATATTAAGGTCTTATGTGTGATAAGTCAGATTGACTTAAAATCAGCATCAGTATGACAATTATATTAACAACAACAACAAGGATTTTGATCATTCCATCATCAGATTTTCAATGAAATGGATGGTTAAAGATTTGGACAGTGGAGATGATTGAAGTTTCTCCATTAAAGTTTGAAGATTTTCTATCTTAATATAAGCTGAACACTGACTGCATTTATGTGTGGGAGATGGTGATCTGGACCAACTGATGAGTGTTGGTTGAGCATGAAATATGTACATTGAAGATCATTTATCTTTTTTATACGTATGTGGTCATGTATTTCAGTTGTATAAGATAAATTGGATAGGTATACAGAGGTTAAAAATCTGAGTTCAAGTCCTTATAAATATATATATTAATGTAAAATAATACTCATACTAAATTTAAATATAAAATTTTAATAACATTTATTGTACCAAATATACTTTCAACATTTTCACGCCATATTCATAGCCAGTCTGTTGAGAACATTAATGTTTTACTGATTTGAATACTATTACTTTTATATTTGAACTCTCTAATGAATATTATTTTACATTAACATTTGGAATGGCAGAGTATGAAAACAGTATTATATACTGTGCCCTTGTCTGTAGGTCATAGGTAGGGTAGAAAGGTCAATTATTAAAAAATTTTAAATTTTAAGTTATATTTGTAAGAGATATAAATAATAATGGGATAAGTGGATTTTATAATACAATTTAAAGCTAAAAATACCTGGTAGGTAACAGTGTAATAAATTGTTTTAAAAGAAAACAGTTAAATAAAGCTTAATCATATCATTGCTTATGGTTGTGAAAGCTGGCCATATAAAATAATACAGCTATAGATAGTTAAAAGTATATCAATTATTTGAATATAATATTTTAAAACTAATAAATTAAATAAATACTATATGTAGTGTATAATTGTATTTAATAATCAAATTTAATAGAGTATAATTTATTAATAAACTGTGGGATGGTGAGAATTATATTTAGTTCTACATTTTAAAATTATTTTCTAAATTTTTTATAAAATATATCAGTTTTGGTAATTTAAACCAAGACGTAAATAAAAAATCATTTTTATAAAGTTAGTAGACACGTGACCGTATATTATATGCCTTCACACACACTCTTGTTAAAATAATAATAAACTGTGTGAATTTAAAACTAGATATAATTGCCATCGATCTTTAAAGTGAAAGTTAAAAATATTAAATATTGTTTTAATAATTATTTTAAAACTTAGATGATTTTTTTTATATAAAACTATAATTGAATTTAAAAATATTGGTATAAATATTCCAGACATTACGTCATCAATTCTTAACTTTAAACATCCATTCTGTTATCAAAATAAAATGAATAAATTGTTCGCGCTAAAATAAATATTAACCAATCAAAGGATGTAAAATTAACAGACAAAAATCTAAGAATTATACAGAGCGGGAGAAGTAATGTGTAAGTGAAAGAGAAAGTAACAAATTTTTATGGCTGGTAACATCGTAGCTGAACAGTAATATAAATTTATAATTTCGGATTTATTCTAAAAGTTATTCTGTAACATATAATATATTTTTGACTACAGAGATATGTATTGCTAATTTTAAGTTTATCTTACCAGGAAATTTTATTCAAATTTAACCAGAAAGCCTACAGTAACATGGAAGTACAAGAAAAAATATTTAAAGTGATTGCTGAAAGAAAAATAATTGGAAATCATCTTAATGCCACTTTAGTTGTGCTCAACCTGAAACTTAATCTTATAACTGAAAGGAATACAATTGGGACGATATGTGAAAATCTGAAAAAGAAGCTGCTGGTCGTCAAGAACAATTTATGACGATAAATTTACAGAGCTATCTTAAAACTAAGTTATACTTCTCTATGAACAAAATTTTAATATGCATTCTATTATCAAGAAAAATAACGAGGGAGAAAGAATGTTTATTTTGTAAAGAAAACATTATTAAAACTATAATTCCAGAATGTTAAAATAAAGGAAAAGTTAAAGACTAATATGAACGTGTTATTATGAATCTTATGGAAAAGAGCTTAAACTTTATCTCGATCAGAGAAAAATATTACAAAGAATTTAATGAAAAATGTTTGATCAAAGAAATATATAATTAAATGACTAAATAGAAATGGATCCATGGAAAACGGAAAAATTTACTAAATCTTTAAATAAAATATCTACAAGATGCATCGGGGGAAACCAGACGCGCGGGAAAAAGCTAGCAGACTATGTTAAAGGAGATATC
Organism: Epiperipatus broadwayi; assembly: GCA_028023455.1. Lineage (NCBI taxonomy): Eukaryota > Metazoa > Onychophora > Udeonychophora > Euonychophora > Peripatidae > Epiperipatus > Epiperipatus broadwayi. The sequence continues at coordinate 16,192,270 of JAQFVV010006198.1, forward strand.
AAGAATTAATAAGTGTATAAAATATTGAGAAAACTAAGGATCATCGTCGATGAAGATTATTAAACAGAGTTATTTTTTTTTATAGAACATTAAGTGACTGAAAGAAAAAATAAAGTATATATTTTTTTTAGCTTTACGATGAACAATTTTCAAGCAAGTTCGACAAAGCAGTATCGTAAATATAATTTAATATTTTTATTTGATTGTATTTAAAATATAAAAATTCTATATTAGCTTAGGGAAACATATAAACATGAATTTAAGAATAATGAGATTTTAAATATAATAGCTTAATAGAATGATAGAAATATTATTATAAAAATAAAATGTATGTATGGAAGTTTTAAATATCTACAAGAAGTAATGGAATGGTGAAGCCTTCAGAATACGATCAAGAAGATAGAGATCGTTTTGGTAATTGTGATATTATTGATAATGCATAATGTATTTTTTTTTAGGTCATCTATTAATGAAGAATGATGTATGAAAGTTTTTAAATTATAAGTACACATTTTATCCAACATTAAAACATATATTTGAGATAGTAGTAATTTTAAATGTGCATGCAATAAATTGTTTTAAAAATATAATTAATAATAAGTATCATAATAATTATGTGATTCTTTTGAACTTTTATGTTGCAAAATCTTCAGATAATTTTAAAATAGTTGGTATATTATAAATATACGAGATAAGTAGTAAAAGATTTTCTTAAGAATAGCTGTATAGTTTGAACTAAAAATGAATTTTATTATTGTTAGAAATGTAGACAGAAATTTGTCGATGTACTGCATAGATAAATCTAGAGAAATAAAATCGGATAGTGACTTGGTAGTACTGGTGTAGAGGAAACCAAGATGATGTTTTTTGCCAAGAAATAAGAAAAATCAAATATTTGGATCATAGTATTTTGTGTGATTTCAGTATAGCTAACTAAGTCCTATCACTGAACACATATATTTTGGACAGTGTTTTTTTTTTTACGTATCTTTGAAACTTTTTGATGTTATATAAAGCTGAAGGAATAGCTTTAGCATCACTCCTATAGTAGAGGTGGATAGACAGATAAAGGTCACTCCTCTATGGTGTTCTTTAAATTCACTGTGCCATCATTGTCAAGTTTTATGACGGATAATATTCTAGTTGTTTTGATCCTGCGCATCTATTTTCGCTATCCTTGTTTCATGAATATACATCGTCAGAAAGATATTTTTATAGAAATGATACATAAAATAGAAATGAGGCTAGGTTGTCGTTATGTAAGAATAGTTTATTTACTAGAATGAGTTAGAATTGTTATTTTAAAAGTGAAAGTATAAATGTCATAAAGAGATGAAGAATCATATGATATAGTTTTAAAAAGTAATTCTGAAATGAATATAAGATTTTAAAGGAAAAATCTAAACAAAGTTTTAAAAGTAATAATAAAATTTTAATATTTTATATGATATTTAAAAATAGAGATTGCATGTTGGTTGAAAAATGATTCAATAATGTGTAACAGATATATGTATTTGTGCATGGTATGTTAATGATTGTAATTACCATACGAAGCAAAGGCTTGGATAAGTATTGGATTAATAATTATTGTATAGTCAATAATAAAACGGAACATCAAAATGTCAAGAAGGGTTTGAATCTTTAGGATTCCATACGAATAATATAAAAATAGAATTTTATGATTTTGTATAATTTTTACTACGAAGGTAAAAATTTTTGTAAAAATATAATTTTAAAATTAATAGAGATATAAAGTATTAATGATAATTATTGATAGATACATTTTTGTAACAAGCTAAACTAAAATCAGATATCTAATAATAATAATACTGTATAAGAGTTAAAAATAAAATAAGTAGAAATTTAATGTTAAGAGATAAACTAGTAAAGTAATTTTGTAACAGGAAAGTAGGGATATCCGATGTACATAATGTAAATATTGTTATTTGTATAATTATTAATAAACTATGTTGTAAATTTATTTGTAAGCTTCGTGTCTTAGTTATATTTCTCCACATAGAATGCATGATATCGCAATACACATTTATAATTGCAACAGACATATAATTTTGCACAAAGTAGATAAACATAAAAGTGTTATAATAATTTTTGAAAATTTATTTGTATGATAAAATTAAAGGATTATAATTATATCGTTTATTGGTCATAAGTTGGTTGCCACAATATTAAAATAAATTATATGCTAATATTACAACACGTATTTTGATTGTCAGATTATTAAATACTACCACGAACGTAATATTTATTTATTTATTTCATTTAAGAAGAAATAGGATTACATTATACTATTATTATCATTATTCTTATTTATTATTGTTAGTTGTTACGTAGTGAATTTATGACATAAAATTCCCTTCTCATAGTTTACTACCGTAATTTAAATCAGTTTAAATGCAATTTATGAACCTGAGATTTATTTGATTTGATTTTATTTCATTTATTTACTTAAATTATTTAATTGAGCTAGATTATTATTACAAAGAATAATAAGATATGATTATTATCTTAATCGTAATGAAAAGAGCTTGGAAAGTCATAAGAATACCATAAGTTGATTATTTAGTATAGTGTTCTTATGCCATTGGGATAGTATCATGTGGATATATCTCAATGTAGTCTGTCTCGCTCCCCGTGTCGTCGCTCCATGTCTCATGAAAATAATAAATTTTTAATAATATAACTGTATTTATATTTTAAAGTTTAGAGCTAGTAGTAATCATTTTAATAAATTAATTTCATTCATTTTGTTAAGACTGAGCTAGAGAGAACCCGGGAATATATTTTAAACATTATTATAGATTATTTTGGAGTGCACGCGTGAGAGGCGACGGGGGAGGAGGGTACAATACATATATGAAAATATTCTAATGCATATTGTTAGATGAAATTAACTATAAAATATTAAATCACTCTCCCTTTCATTATAAAACTCCAGCAACACCTTCTATGAACAAATTATAAAGTCTGAACTTCAGAAAGTCAACTCAAATCTTAAGGCAAATATTAAGTACTCAGTAGATGCTATGTTGAAGACCCTTATATATATATGAAATTTCTACTGACTTTTTCCTTTGACGGAATAGCTCATTTGATTAGAGTATTGCTTTAAAATTTATATTCAAGAACCTAAAGAAGTAAGTTCAACTCCCATGCTAGTATTGTTGCTGGTCATACCTGCAACACCTGAAGAAGAGTAGATAATACTGTCACTCAAAACATTGTGTAATCTACTAACCTGTGTTATCTATTTGTGTGTTATTACTAATAGTTATTTGTAATTGAAAAGTTTAAAATTTTGGGCATTTAATAATAGATTATATAAATAATTCAACATATTTTTTTCCATGTGTCATAGCATCGGCCAGGAAGCGAACCCGCTAACCCGGGACAACTGCTTGCAAAGCAGCTGTGCTGACCTCTCGACCACCAACGCTATCTCATCTAAAATATTATAATTACAAATTTCCAGGCAAATACTAAACATTCTTAAACTTTTGTTTGTGATATTGTAGTTATTGCATTTAAATAATTTTAATATCAGTTGATGTAATATATGAATGACATATATGCATATATATATATATACCCATACGTCTATATATATATAATGTACGTAATAAAATTCCCATTATATTTATTTCATAAATTAATTTAAATGGTAAATTATTTATTTATTTATTTTTTTCTCCTAAATTGTTTTAAACAAAAGTTGTTATTTTTATTTTAATCTATGATAAATAAACAAAATTAAAAGCGTGTGGAGCCCTTGAAAGAGAAGCCATAAAGAGTGCAAAAATATTAAACGCTTAGCGCTTTCGAGGCAGGTTGCCTCATATTCATAATTTTGTTTATTTATTATAATATTAAGAGAGAAGTTTAAAATTCTTAATAATTTAATCTATGATGTAAAAAAAAAAAAAAGAATTAAATTTAACTTTTTATCTTTTTTTTTAAATTCATGACGAAACCTTTCCTAAATTATTTGAAAATAATTCAATTATTTTTCATATATATAGAATAATATTCATTAAGGCTGTAGCCTCAAGCACATGCGTGTAAAATGCGATAGTAGGGACCTCTACAGGTCTAAAAATTTAACTTTGAAATGCGATAGCTTGACTAACAATTTACTTAAATTTAATGCATGTCTTCACTTCTCATTGAAACAAGCATATTTAAGAATTTAGACTCACCATTAATTATTAATTTATCTGTATAGGTTTAGTTATTGTTTTAAATTTACTTGTTTTTTTTTTAAATTTTATATAATACATAATAACATACAAGAAAATTTTAATAAAAAAATTTGTTTCACTAAAAGTTAATTTACTAAATAAAAAAATGTTCAATTTTTTTTTTTTTGGGGGGGGGGGTAGAATAGAGAAAATATTTTCAATATTCCACACGTGTTAAATGGTATTTTTTTGATTTGCAGAAATTTATTTCATCAAAATGGTTCCACAACAATGATGTTATTGTAATACAATATAAATTTACTTGAATGAATGGCAAACAAGATTTTTATAGGAGTTGGGCTATCATAAACATTTAAAAGTGTGATTTTCACTGACAATCTTTATACTGAACTCAATTGTATTTTCTGCTAAATTTTAAAGCTAATTGAACATCACATGATCTCCAAATCATTGGCATGAATCATTCACATAGTGATTAGAAGAATAGGAATAAGTATTAGACTTTAGGACATATAATACTTCATATAAATAAACCAACTGAAACTTACATTCACATAAGCTGTCAGTTATTCAATCACTAATTCAAACTTAACTCCTATCATTTCCCTAATTTATTCTTTTTTTATAAAAATATGATGACAATATCAATATAGTCAAATGACTGTAATTAGTTATTTGAAGTAAAATTTGTTATATGATTACAGTTATAATACAAATTTTCTAATTAATAATTCCTTTCTTTTGAATTTTATTCATTACAACATATTGCTTCTATAATTAGTTTCTTTTCTTTTGTTAATGTTTTGAGTATTCAGAGATTTCATCAGTGTTAACAAAATATTTAATTACACATGATTACACAGAAATGATATATTATGCTGTAATTATATCTAAAAACATATAATTCCTATTAATATTACATATACTCTTAAAATTATATTAAATTTTACCTTTTTTTTTTTACTTTTCTTAACTCTCCTTTGACAGATTTTTTTATTCTCTCTATAAGCTTTTAACTTTTATTTTAATATTAAACCTATATTATCTATCAGAATGTAATAAATTTGACTTCATTTGATAGATAATTTTGTTCAGAAATAAAATAATTTTTTAAAATTAACATTTGATTTTCAGAATTATTTTTAAAATTCAATTTTAATCAAAACAAGCACCATTTTCATCATTCAATTGCTGGGCAGAACAGAGAAAATTTGCAAAACAAATAATTCTTTTTTATTTGATGTTTGTTTTAGAAATCTGAATAAATAATTATTAATATCTTGTAAATTTTTCAATTTATGCTTTAAAAGTTTACCTTTTTAGCAGATTTTTAGTGACAATACATTATAGGCAGATTGTACCTTCCATGATCATAATTTCTATGGTAATATTGTTCAGAAAAATGTATTTTTTTTATATTTAAAATTAAATATTTCTGTTGAAAATAAATATATAATATATATAGGATTGATTTCTAATAATTATCACATAATTACTATACAAAAATAATTATAAACTTCCCCCCCCAAAAAAAAAATCAAATTTTTAGGTCATTTGTAATATTTTCTCAAAGTAACATGACAAAGTTCAAGAATACCAAGATTACAATGAGTGCTCATCATTGAAAAGCTCACCATATGACAAAATTCCCATTTATTTGATTATCCTGACATCTTTAGAATTTTTTTGAAATTAAAGTATTAGAAAAAATATATAACTGAATTTTAAAGCTGTAAAAAATGTTAGCAAAATTTCTCAATAGAGGGCTAAAGTTGCAAATTAAGTTTCTAGATTTCTCAGGCATTAGACCCTTGTCTGAACTAATAATCACATATATTATTTTGTTTTATACACAAAAATACATTAGAAACAGTCCATAATTTTGATAAAAATTAATATAAAAATGATTTAGTGCAGTAACAATAAAAGAAAAAAAATTAAAAGGCATTATTAATTTAAAAATTAATACAAGTTTAAATAAAGATTTGGATATAACAACTTTGCTAATATAATAAAATCAAGAATAATAATATAAATAAATAATAATATTAAAAATTAATTAAATAAAAAAATGTTAAACAAAATCTAAAAATAAAGGAACTTATAGTACACAATAGAAATAATTTAAAATTTAAAAGCTTTTGGCATTTGGAAGATAAACTAACAGAAGGTTGATAATTTAAACATAAAAAATTAAAAAAATAAATATATTATTTAAGTATATAAATTTAAATAAAAATACATAATTTAACTATAATAATTAATAATTAAAAAATATAAAAGTAAAAAATAAATGTACAATTGTTTATTAAATATAAATTATATATAGAAGATTACAAAGCGTAATATATATTATGAAGTTAAAACAAAAAAACAAATTTAAGAATATAATTTTAAAGGTATATGTAATATTATGTACAATTTTAATTAAAATATAAAGTATGTATAATTTTAGATATAATTATAATATATTATTTCTGTGTAATCATGTGTCTTTAAATAACTTTGTAGCTATGATAAAGACTGCTGAGCAGGCAAAATTAATTGTAAAAACAATATGTTGCACTGTGTAAAATATATAATGAAAGGAGTTATTAATTACATTACTTAATAAAATCCAATGCATAGAAGATAAGAAGAAAAAAGAACATACTTCAAAAATATATTTATTATATGAATTATTTTTAATTTCATAAGCTATTTTGTAACCAAATTTGAATTAACAGTAAAAACAATATCCTTCATCTGAATGTCAATCAATTTAGCAAAGATCTAAAACTAAAATACAATTTATGATCTCATTGGCCAAATGATCTGTCATGTCTTTCTTCTCAATTATTTTCTTTATTAATATTTTAACAAACATTTGTAATTGACTATTGATTGTTGTTTTGCACTTTAAATAAAATTTAATTTAATTTAATAGGTGAGTATATTTCTTTAATAATTTAATGTCATTTATAATTAACTACAATTTTCTTTTGTTTTTTCCTTGTTCTAAATTTCAGATGACATTTACAATTAAATAGATTAGTAACATTTATTTTCTTGAACTCAAACTTGGTTTATAAATTAACAGCTTCTAATAGAAATTCAATATTTATTTAACCCTAAATAAATGTTAATGCTCAATGTCTTTGACATATTCATAAATACATACAACACACATTTATATATATTGTACCTTTTATAATTGGTACAGATAGTTAGGCAGAGTTGGAAAAGTAGTTACATTTTTAAAAAATTTCAATTTAACTTATTTTCTAGCATATAATTTCAATGTTATAGGTTGTAGGGGTTTAAAGACAGTAGACAGAAACTTATAAAGATATATTAGATAGTTTGAACTCATTTTGAGATTAATTGAATATAAAATGATACAATAAATTGTTTAAAAGATAGTATTAATTTTTATTTATTATATTTAAAAGACACTATAGAGATAGAATAGCTTAATTATAGCAGTAAATATTTTATATTATATGTTTAAAGTAGTTACTTTTGTTTAAAATATTATTTAAATGATAGTTAATTTAATATTAGTTTAAAATGTGCTGAAAGTATCACATGATTAGAGATGATTGTGTGAATATGTAGGCTTATAAAAAGTTAGGAAAGAAAACTTTAATTTTAGCTTGTTAACAAAAATTTGATACATAATAAAGTGAAACAAATATTAAGTCTAGAGATAATATTAGCAAAGTAATGAATAAAAATGTTATTTTACTTAGGTGTGGCATTTTATTTTTAAATCAATTTTAGGTCATTAAAATATTAAATATTGTTTTAACAAGGATATTTAACATTCTAGATAGAAATATTTAATATTTAAGGTATTAAAAAATTTGCTAATATTTAATAATTGATGGCTCATAGTTTTAAAACTTAATTTTAAAAATAATATTGATGTAGTTATTTAAATTAGCAGATTTCTATAAGCACTATTGACCAATGAAATCATTGCATTAAGACCAGTATAAAAAGAGAGGTTGAAGCTAGTCTAGACAATGATTTTAGCGATTTTTAGTAATACAATGATTTATAGATTTGGATTAGAAACAGATTTAGTTTGAAATTTATAACTATATTTTTTATATATTGTGACAGTAATGATTTCTTTTAAATTATTATTTTATTTAAAAGTGTTTTACATTCATATCGGCCTTTCAAGCCAATTGTGCAAACGCTTTGTGAGTGTTAAATAATAAATGAATACCCTCTGACCAATACAAGATATAGAATTTATGCAGGAATAAAAAGAATCATTTTATTCCTACAACTCAAATATTTATATATGAGCAATTCTGAAGTACTGGCACAGAAGGTGTGACGATAATGGTCACTTTAAATTACTATATACAATGTCTGAATGAATGATGCTGATGAAATTTTCTAGAATTTACTAAATGTCATTCCAACTGAAACTTAATCATATATATAAATAAGCATTTATTTTTATAGCATCTGTATATAATTGTAATTACATTCATATTGGCCTTTCAAGCCAATTGTGCAAATGCTTTGTGAGTGTTAAATAATAAATGAATACCCTCTGACCAGTACAAGATATAGAATTTATTCAGGAATAAAAATAAATGCTTATTTATATATATGATTAAGTTTCAGTTGGAATAACATTTAGTAAATTCTAGAAAATTTCATCAGCATCATTCATTCAGACATTGTATATAGTAATTTAAAGTGACAATTCTATCGTCACACCTTCTGTGCCAGTACTTCAGATTTGCTCATATATAAATATTTGAGTCGTAGGAATAAGAGGATTATTTTTATTCCTGCATAAATTCTATATCTTGTATTGGTCAGAGGGTATTCATTTATTATTCAACACTCACAAAGCATTTGCACAATTGGCTTGAAAGGCCGATATGAATGTAATTACAATTATATACAGACACTATAAAAGTAAATGCTTATTTATATATATGATTAAGTTTCAGTTGGAATGACGTTTAGTAAATTCTAGAAAATTTCATCAGCGTCATTCATTCAGACATTGTATATAGTAATTTAAAGTGACCATTCTATCATCACACCTTCTGTGCCAGTACTTCAGATTTGCTCATATATAAATATTTGAGTCATAGGAATAAGAGGATTCTTTTTATTCCTGCATAAATTCTATATCTTGTATTGGTCAGAGGGTATTCATTTATTATTTAACACTTGCAAAGCATTTGCACAATTGGCTTGAAAGGCTGATATGAATGTAATTACAATTATATACAGACGCTATAAAAATAAATGCTTATTTAAAAGTGTTTTGAAAAATATAATTGGAATAACTATTTAAATAATGATTCACTAAACACCAAATTTCTGTCAGACTATTCTTACTTGAACATAGATTAGGACCTGAATAATTCTATGGAACATGATAATAGTTACTTAAATATTGGGATAATGAATCCCAAATGTCAAGGAATACATTATAACAAGACCAGAGATTTACATAAGAACTTTGAAATTTTTATTTATAGTATGCCTGGGTAGTGTACATTTTTTTACAATAACTTTATCATATTACAATAAAAATAGTTTATTAAAGTCAATTAAGATGAATCAGATATTTATTAAAAATCTTTATTGTAGTGTTAAAATTTGAAAGAAAGAAAAGGTTTTATAGTATGATGAATGACTGTTTATTATATAATTGATAGTAATAATTCACATTTAATGTTTTTAAAGTAATGAAAATGGACTTATGTTTTAAGAATGATGTATTTAAAGACAAACTGAAGATGACTTTTGAATGTCTTTTATATTTTTAAAAGAACTTGCTATTGATGAAATCAATAAATAAATTATATAATTTTAAATAACTTTATTTGGAATAAATGAGCTCTGATACATCTTTTTAAAAGATTGAAATCATATCAGTTAACCCTTTCAACGATGATTATTTAATTGGCTGAATGAGTTAAAAATCAAAACTTTTAATTGGCCAACTCACAACTTTAACAAAATCTATTGTTAAAATAGATTCACTTTTAATAATATAAATACGTTAGTTTCATTTGTAAAAAGTATATTACTAATTTTTCAGATTATGAAAGTAAACGAAAGTCTTTTCAAAAATAAAATTTGATTTATAATATAAAAAATATTCAATTGCAGTGAAATAAAAGTAACCGCTATTTGACCAACCAAATGCAATCATTTTTTTTCACTTTAACGTTATGATAAATATGTAGCAATAAATAAATAATTCTTGGTAATATCTTAACTATTTTTCTAAAATAATTTGATTTTTAGTATTATTTTATCAATAATAATTTGTAATTCAATTCAAATATTGTTTAAAATGTTGTAAACATTCGTTTATCATTTTCTTAATAAAAATCAAAACGAACATAACTTTTTACTTTTTGGCAGCCATTTCCCTTTTTGACAGAAGTTGGACAGCCAATAAGATTCAAGAAAAGGTGGTGAGGAGGCAGTACTTTGGTTTTGTTTGACATATATGGTCATATTTATTGATTTTTTACTTGTAAAATAATTCTGAAGAGGGCACCATCTTACAGAACTTTTGATTTTCTTTCGAATGACATATAATATGTATACGTGGGATAAAAAGTAGCCAATTTAGAGTGATGTCAAATCTACTCATTTTTTTACGAGTTAGGCAATGTTTGAATGATATAACTATGATTTTACTTGGAAAATAAAAATATTTAGTGAAAAGATATATGTTTAAAAGGATAAAAATCATAAATCTTTTAAAGAAATATTTATTTTAATTCATAAATTACATTTCTGCTGATAAATGTGTTAAATAAATAATTTCAATTATATAATGTCTGCTACTAATGTTTTTGACTGATGGAAAATGTGAATATTATTATATTATATTTACTGCAATATATCTGCTATACACAATGTCTGAAACATATGTAAGAAAATATTTCATATAAAATGGATTTTTAATAATTATTCTATGAAGATATTAAATGCCCGGATAAAATTTTCAGAAAGGACTGAAATAAATATTTTATTTTTAGGGATTGTTAATATTCTTCTTAGATTTTAGTGGATTTTATATTATTACTTCTACATTTTTTTAATGGTGCTGATAGAGTATGATTGTTCACAAAGCTGTCTAACTGTAACTAGGCAATGGTACAAGATTCCTGACAAGCATTCAACTTATGAACAGGAGGAGTGGAAAATAAATCTTTTTGTAACTTTAAAACTTTATCATTTTTTTATGTTAAGTATAACATTAATATTTAAAATATTACTTTTTTAAAAATTTTAAAACCTTCTATTATATTTTAAATTTAATCTAAAATAGATTAATTTTATTACTATTAGAATGTTAAATAATAAAAATTGGTATTCAAAAAGTAATTTTCTGAACAAGGTAAATTACTTCATAATTGGTTTTTTCAATGTATGGTTCAAGAAGCGGATTGCTGCTGAATGATTTCAATAAGGGTTGAGATCATTGGTAATTTATTTTTATTATTTAGATTACATTTTGTTTAATAAATTTATCTTTTTAAAAAAAAAGATATATCATAATTAGTATGTTCAATTTGTATTTCATATTGCTTGAATATTAGACACTGGAATGAACCATTGATAGAAATTATCATTGTGTATTTTTTTAAAAGAATTGATGAATGCAGGGGAATGTTTTGAAAACACCCAAGGATATTTAAAATATTTATTTAATGTGAATGCTTGAATATATGTAATTTAGATAATATCTTTAATTTATTGTTTTATCTTTGTAATGTTATCTGTTGAAGTATAGAGAAAGACCTAATACTCATCTCTAAATTATATAACAAATAAATAAATGTATAGTAATGATGTGTGTTTTATCAAGATAATTTGTGCATAAAAACTTTTAAAAAACGATCTTGAAATAAATTTATATCTTTGTTTCTTTAATATTGCTTTTGGAAATTATTTAGAATGTGGTTTGTATATTTTATGGTGTTAGGTGAGTTATTCAGTGTAGACAATATAGGATGGTGATCAGGAGAATAATATTCATAAGAAATCCTAGATGTTAGGGATAGTTGAAATCTGTTGTATGTGAACTACATTTTCATACTTTAAAGTTATTAAATTATACAGATGACGTAGGGCTGTATATATTTTCCATGGTCAGTTGCATTTTCTTATCATTGATGTGCTATAATAGAGCCATGACTTGAATGTTAGGTGCCCAATGAATATGGACCTATTATGATTTGCACTGTATCTATGATGATATTATCTTACTCTTTTGAGTCATTCTTATTATTACATACCCTACACTTTAATTGCTATCTATCACAACAGGATTATTGTAGAGGATAGTTTTATAAGTTGGTAAAGTAATGTCTAAACTGTTTGAGCACACTAATTCAAAACTGCAGTCCTGGTCAACAAGTGGCTCATTGACAGTCTTAGTTTTGGGAACTACTATTCCATCAAATTTTCTTTTGAGATCATGGAGAAGATAAAAAGCACAGTGCTCCAACCAGGGTTTAAAATTGCATCATTTGACATCACCGACCTATATGGCTCAATTGACCACAAGAAATCCATCGAAATTATCAATAATACATTAAGAACAAGAGACTGCCCACCCATGCGAGTCACATTCATTGACTTTTTGACATGGCTGGATACAAATATACTTGCAATCTTTCAAGGCAAATGTTTTTGTATGAACAATGGTTGGCCCATGGGTCTTCCCATGAGCAGGATCATATCCAGCAACATACTCAATCACTATGAACAGCAAATCTTGCCTGACTAATACAACTCCACACCAGAAATGATATACACATTATGTAGATGATATATGTGTGGCAATCCCAATAAATACAATAGTCAACATCCACAATAATCTCCAAAATATAACAAAATTTACATTCAATACCACATGGGAAAACCAATCTCATGAAGTCAAATACCTTGATATTCATGTCCACAGAAAGACAAGAAGTGTGGACTATCAAATGATAGTAAAACCCATTGAAGTAAGAGAGTTAACACACTCCAGTTCTATTGCACCCCAGGCCCACAAACTCACAACCTTGTCAGCATTTCTAATCAGGAATTACAAACTATGAAAATCTGAAGCTGACAGGTGAAATAACTTGATTCACTACCTGGCTGATGTAGAAAATATAGGACTCAAACAAGCAACCATCAATAAAAAAGTTAACCAATTTTACCACAAAATAAAACATAACCAAACTAAAGAAAAGAAGCCATGCATTCTACTCCCATACATCAATTCCATAGGCAAACAGCTTATTACAGAACTGTCCAGAGACTTTGAAATAGATTTCCATTCACTACCAGCCACTAACACCTTGATTAACAACACAAAAGGCAAAAATTGCTCCTGAACTGACCTCCCAGGTCATATATAAAATTACATGTCTCCATAATAACTGCCATGCAACCTACCATGGAGAAACTAAGACAAATATTGCCACCAGAATGGCACAGCTCAGATATCTATACAGCAGAATCAAAAGTAAGACAAAAGGGGGCTCAATATTTGTGGAGCACAAAAGAACTGCTGACCACACCTCTCAACCAACAACTGCCAATATTATCTGCACCAAAAGAAATGATCTTAAATGCAAGGTCAAAGAAGCCTGCTATATATTAAGCAATCCACAGCTATAAACAGAAGAGAAGCTTGTTTCTGCATTTCCAAAAAATGGACACTATAGTCAGTTTGCATAAATTTACATAAGGCTTTATTACAAGCATTTCTCAATTGGTAATGAGCTATGATTATAGGAATTTAGACTTCCTGAAAGTGTTAAATGATTAATTAAGATTATTAATTACTACACTATATAGCTTCATGACATGTGCATAAAGCACAATTATAGAGTTATAAATTGTTAATGAAGTAAAACCTCAATTATAATTATTGTGGAGAATTGAAAAAATTATATTGAAAGATAATAAGTAAAAAATTATTAGTTAATGTTAAATGTCCAATTAGTATTTTTAATAAAGGAATATTAAGTAATTTATTATTTTTTCTATAATAAATTTATAAATCATATTTTACAATCATTAGATGTGTATTTTAAAGATATGAGAGTATTATATAGTATTTATGTTATGTGAATTTGATGGGGTTATATTCTTATGCCATTGGGAATGTACCTTTAGGGATGTATTCTCAATGTTTAAGCCAGTGTATCTTACTGAACTTCTCATATCATTTCTTAATTATATTTGTTATTTTGATAGAATCATATTTTATTTATAATATTGAGCAAATTTATGTTAAATTTATTATTGAAATGAATAGATTGAGTATTATAGTTGGAACCCTGGATATTTATGTTGAATTTAAGTGTTATAATATTTTATCTAATGTTTTATTTTATCTAGTTATTGAAAAATATTATTTTATTAGATACTGTACATTAGCAGTGTATCTTAAGCTAGTCTTAATATTATTTGTCTTGATAATTATTATTTATGTAACTTAACTGTAGTTTAATATTGTTATATCCTAGTTAGCTGGATTCTTTTGTTCAGTAGAGTTCCTTTAAGGAAGGGTAGAGTGTGTATATATATATGTTAATTCTAATATTTTCACGGATAAAAGATGTCATATTATTATTACTGTTTGCGGGATATTCCGTGTAATGAAAAAGCTAAATGCTGACATTTCAGTACAATATCAAGTACCTTCCTCAGAGGATGCTCTGAGGAAGGTACTTGATATTGTACTGAAATGTCAGCATTTAGCTTTTTCATTACACGGAATATCCCGCAAATAGTAATAATAATATGACATATATATATAATATGATTACTTTTATTAATTTACTATTTCTAAACTATTGGTCTATTTTACCTAACTATTATAAATTTATACACTTGTTTTAGATCTAATCAAATACATATTACCCCTAACTCTTTGTTTTGATGCTTTATAGATATAACTTACACACATTGCTGTGAATAGTGATTATGATTATTATGGTTTATATGAAGCCTTAAAGAAAATGAACTGGAATATAATATATAAAAATTGATCCAAAATATGGGTGCTAGTAAATTTATTGGTATTTTACAAAATTGATTGGGACAATATATTCTAGTTAGATGTTCTCAGATTAACAATAATAAATAACCTAAATTGTTATCTAAAGAATTATGTAGAGATTTAAATAAAAAAACATAAATATAAATTATATAAAATATCTAATAGTAATGAATTATATAATGCATTTAATATATTGCAAACTTATATTAAATCTCTTAAATAAGAGAAATTATGTGAATAATTTAAATAATGTGAAAAAAGTTTTAAAAATAACCTTATTATTTTTATTAATAAAACTTATAGAAATAATTTTTATGAACACTTTTGAATGACTTACTTCATCATTTTTCACATATATATTTTTAGAATATAGATATTAATAAAATATATATTGCTGAAATTATTAATGCAATTCACAAACTTAAATCCAAATCTTCTATTGGTTGTGATATTTTTTAATTTTATTATTAAGAATTGTTTTGACTGTTTGGTAGCATAATTAACTTATCAATTAATACATGTGTTATTCCTGATCTTTAAAAATATCCGTGATTGTACCTGTATATCAGAAAGGGAATAAATGTGATCATGGCAACTATAGACCTATTTCTACTGTGTCATCTTTGCTCAAATTTACGAGATATATTTAAAAAAATAAATACACACAAAGAATCTGGAGAAAAGCTTTATTAAATTTAATAATAATAGTGCGCTATGCTTAGCATGCTTTCAACTACTGAGTAGTCATAAATCTAGCACTGATTGTA
Organism: Epiperipatus broadwayi; assembly: GCA_028023455.1. NCBI lineage: Eukaryota > Metazoa > Onychophora > Udeonychophora > Euonychophora > Peripatidae > Epiperipatus > Epiperipatus broadwayi. The sequence goes on from JAQFVV010006198.1 coordinate 16,208,307, forward strand.
AGAGGGAATTGTGATGTGTATAAGAGAATTACCAAAATAAAAAATTTGCATAATATTTGAATTGTAAATAAGTTTCTTCAGATTAGCGACTTCTTTAAAAGGACCCAGGATTTTTTTTTGTTGATATCATGTCTATTCTTGGCAATATGCCAGGCATCTTTCATTTTATGCTTGGAATTATTACATTCAGAGCAGATGGCGTTGACAGATGTATGATCAAAGCTGTATCTGAGTTTGGATTTATGCACAAAGAAAATGGATTTGGTTTGAAAATTTACTTTGGCTCAATTATATAGATATCTGTGCTGCACAATGTGGGTGGATAAGAAACTGCATGGCAATTAGTATTACCACATCTAATTTTGAATACCACTTAGAATGTGAGCTCAGAGGGCAGTTTATATTAAGATAGCAAATCTTCATACTTTAATGCACAGGCTTCAATCTACTCCAACATCCAACTTTTCAGCCATCCATATCATTGAAAATCTGATGAAAACCCAAATCCCATGCTTATGCCAATATTACTGTGCTGGTTTAGCACAAAATACATATATTGGTGATTATTTATCTTTTCTACATGTGTGTGGTCATGTCTATCAGTTGTATGAGATAGTGTGGATAGTTGAAGGGTGCTTGAAAATCTGAGTTCAAATCCCCTATACTTAAAGAATTAAAGTGTAATTGAAAATAATTTGCTATGATGTACACATAATGTATATAATAGGTTTTTATTTATTTTTATATTAATTTTATAAATATTAATATTTTATTAATTCTTGCTTGTATATTACATCAGTGAGTTTGATTTAGTTTTGAAATCTTTAACATTTATCTCATAGTAATGGGATAATTGGTGGTAAGTTATATGAAAACTTTTGATATGTGTTTCTTTTACTGGATTAGAACTCCATAGTTGTTTCATGTTTTAAGTTTTGTTATAAATTTATTAAATTAAGATTTTAAATTTTTTCTTAACTTTAGCCGATTTAAATTTTGTACTTGACTTATATTTAAATATAACATCATTTGAACAGCTTAAAACTGCTTATGCTCTGTGAACACTGTGGGAGATATTTGAGCACTTGTTGGATGACATGTTGTTTTCTTTCTTTACTGACATAAAAAGTATAAGCATGACATCAACCAAAATGCAGCCATTTGATAGCTCAATGACATGGCTTTCCAACGATGTCTACTTCAAAAAAATCTGTTGAAATTGGATTTTTGGCAGCAGTTTTAATCGACCAGAGTATTTAATTTTTTTTTTAATAATTTTTGTAATTATCATGAAGCAATAAAAGACAGAAATAGTTTATCGGCTGCAAGTCAACATTTTTCGCATGTTATTCACAAACAAGGCCTACAATAGAGCTTCAACATAATTACTCATAAGTATAAAATTTTAATTTTTTTAATATTTAAATTTTTTTTTTAATTTTTTGAAAAAATTATCTTTTTTATTAATTTTAGTTTGTAATTAATGTGTGTTAATTTGTAGTTATATATTTATTTATGCTCATATAGAATTCATATCTACCATAATTTTCTAAAGTTCTATCGTAATTTTCTAAAGTTCTAATCAACTTATTTTATAAAATAATGATTTTCAAAAAGTTTAATAATTTATTATTTATAATTATGTTTATATAATATGTTTGTGTTTACAAGTAATGAGTTATAAAACTAATAATCAAATGTATAAAAAGATTGCATATGCAGGCATATAATCAAATTCTGATTCTTGTTTATGTTTTTGCTTATTCTTGTTCATGCTTTGGAGTCACTCTGGTTTTGCTATATGTTTCATAACATTATTTTCAAGTCTATAGCTAACAAATGGACTATATGCAAATAAATTATATCTATGTGATACAATAAATATAACAAGATAGCATCACTTCTGTGCATAAAGAATATAAACATCACTTGTGTGCATAAAGAATATAAACATCACTGGTGTCCATAAAGAATATAAACATCACTGATGTACACAAAAAAATATAAAATGAAGAGATGAAACTCATTTTATCAGTGATATAGACAGTAGCCTACAATTTCTAGTTTTAGATAGACAAGAAGCCAATTGCTATGATGATTTCTTTTGTATCTTTTATTAGGATGAATCTTTTTCTTTATAGATGCCTTTGACATTTGGAACTGTTGGGGTACAAGATAAAAATGAAGCATTCATAACCAACTTCTTTTGGACATTGTGAAGCTATGGATTATCTCAGGTAAGACATGTTATACATGTTTAGAAAGATAATTTTGTGAGGAATACAAAGAAATTATCACTGAAGATGTAATTTGAATTTTAGTTAATGTTAATTTCCAAATTATGAGCAAACAATAAAATAATAATTATTTCTAATGTGAAATTTTTTCCCCTTATTTTTTATATAGTTATCACTATTTATTTTATGCCTATTGTTTTCTTTAGTTTTTCTAGTTTCTAGCAATGTAATTGTTTTTGCTCTACCATAATTAAAACTGAAGTTATTGTGAAAATTGTGTCTCAAGCCAGTATTTTAAAAAATTCATTATGGCGGCTTAGTCCCAAGCAGTTAACAACAAATAAAATAGTCCAATACTGTTTATCTTAGTCATTATCATCACCTTGTCCTTACTTCCTGTCACAAGGTGTGTTTTTGTTATATAAATATAAAAATAAACAGTAAAAACAATTTTAAAGACAATATTTTAAAAAGTTGTAAAATTATAGTTAAAGTTAAAAAAAAGTATTATTTATATAATATGCTTAAAGAATTTACTTTGAAAAAGAAGAACCAAATTATTATTGTTTTTAAAATATTTGTAAAATGTAATTTTACACAAACCATCATAAATTAATCACTTAAAAATGGCAGAATGTAAAAACATCTTTGTATAGAAATTATAATGTGGTAGATAATGGATGAATAAATTAAACAATTATGAAATAAACATTTTTGAGAAGTAAAGGTATTTTGAAAACACAGACTTATATAAAAGATAGAACAAACAAACAATCAGTTGGAGTTTTGAATCGGAGATAAAATTAGTTTTGAAGTTGAATTTGAATGGAGAGAATTTCAATGTTGCACAAATAATAGCATGTCTTTCAGTTGCCATCAATGCATAAAAGGTTACACTATCCTGCATTTTAAATGTACCCCATATTATAACGATGGATAGCTAAAAACAGAAAAGGGTGTAAACTCAACAAATTAATTTGTTCAGTTGTAATGAATCAAATAAAATAAAAGTATAATTAATATTAGAGTTAACTTTACTCTTGAAAATGATTAATGATAAATAGTCATGTGGACATAGATTATCTACATGCACATAGCAATAATACGCATATAATCTGTATTACTGTTATAAAATTCCACTTATTGGATGTTTTCACAAATACATATAACTTTTATCATGATGACTTAACATCTACTATAATAAGTCTTCACCACAGGCTGACTAATTTTACTTACATCTGTATCACAAATCTATACACAGCTCACTTATGCCTATACTTAATTCTCTCTGTTAAGCTTGCATGTTAACTTCTGTATCCTTTCAGTTCTTGCATAAAAAAGGGACTTATTAGCATATCTTAACTTCATTAATTATTCAGATTTTCATATATATGCCAACTTTTTAGAGTGTATATTAATATAGAGGTTATAATAGTAACATACTTTCTACACAATTTCAATAACTTTATATATATATGTGTGTGTAAAATAAATAAAATATCCGTTAATTAAAAACAATATTGTAATTATAATTGAAATAATATTTGTAACGGTTTACAAACAATTACAAACAATCCTTAAATCCGCAGAAGTGCTTTCGGTTACTTTCTAACCTGCCTCAGTTGAGGCAGGTTAGAAAGTAACGAAAGTACTTCGGCGGAGTTAAGGATTGTTTGTAATTGTTTGTAAACCGTTAAAAATATTATTTTAATTATAATTATATATATATAGTTATGCACCCAGACACTCCACCAAATATAAGATCATGTCAAGGTTTTCATGTGTACAATATCTAGATTACTATTATGTGACACTTTGAGTACCTACCTATGGCCCTCAATTGGAATGAGCATATGATCAGAATTTAACCCTCCCATGTATATAAACTTTGATGAGAATTTTAAATAGGCCTTGCCAATCTCTTTACCACACTTGTAAACTATATTGTAATCATAGGCAGCCAATAAATTAGTCAATCAGATTACTCTTTGGCTGGCATGATACAGACTTTTCTTATTTGGACTAAAAATTTCTAGTAATAAACAATTGTTTATAATAATAAAAATTTATCCATATACATATTGATTACACTGTGAAGACAATAGCCAGAGCCTATTTGTTGAGCTGACTATAACCTTTTTAGCAGCTGCCAAGGTCTGTAGGCAAATGCAATTGAACATTCACATCTAAAATAGTGGTGAGAGATGACAGCATCCACTCCAAATTCTGAAGAATTAGTGGTTATAATTCTTTCCTGGTCACTGAATTGGTTAGACATTAATAATTTTTTTGCATTCTGAAAAGCAAAATTACATTTCTTTGTCCATCCCAGAATTGTGCTTTTTGCAATAATTCATATAAAAATGTAACAATGTGTCATTTCCCTCTATGAAAACTCTTAAATAAATTAAGGTAATCCTAAAAAAACTTGTAAATTCTTTACATTCCTAGGCTTTGCAGCATTTTTTATGACTGTAAATATCTCCATGTTCGGGTAATTTTTCTTTTGTGGAATAACATGGGCCAGAACTTTTATACTTCCATGGTATTGGCACCTATATACATACAGATAAATTAAATCATTCATATGATAAGAAAGTTAGTTTATTACTTGGTATTTTTTTAAAAAAAAAATTGTTTTAATGTTTACTCATATAAAGTAGTGCTGTTAAAGTATTCTGGCATTGGTTTGTATTCATTATATTCATATATATATATATATTAGTAAAAATCAGTCATATGTCACATGACCCATATAGCTTGTATTACCAATATGTAATATATTAAGAGCCTGCTAATAGCTATAAACAAGCTTATTTATTTTATTTTTATGATAAATGCTACAAGAGAAAATACCTGAAGGCTTTATCTATGATGGTCCCCATCCCCAGACCGGTTTCAAACTATGGCTCTCATCAGTGAGGAGCTAGGACATTAGATTCAAAATATTAACTCAATCCAAGCATTTATCTAATTCTTAAATATTAAGAAAAAGATCCAAATCTTCAGACACCTACATGTCTTCAAACTCAGCTCTTTAACCAAAGAAATTATATGAGCTATTAGCAGGCTCTTTGTATATATATTAGATCAATTTTTTTTCAAGTGTATTCTCACAAGAATTCTTTTAAAAGTTTTCTAAAACAATAATGCTATTCTTCCTTAAAAACAAAGAATTAAAGAAACTCATATTCTACAATAATTGATTAATTTTGTTCAAGCTTTTAGAATTATTTATTTAATAATTGTTAGTATTATCTAAATGTAATAATTTTTTTTTATGAAGATTTTTAATTATACCTGTATCATACCTGTATCAAGTACATATGTGATGTTAATTCATTTTATTTTAAATAATTTTCAGTTTACTAATTAAGATATTAGTGTCTGGGTTTTTATGCTTTTCCAAGCATTACCACATCATAACAGAAGGGAATAAAACATGTTAACTCTTTCACATCATACACTTTTTTGGAAAACCACTAGTAACTATTTCAGTTAGATTGCAACACTAACACTTATTTTAATAATTAAACTATTATCTTATACATTCTCAAAAATAACATTTCCATTTGAAAATATAAAAGAAAATATAATAATCTAAAATATGTAATAAGAATAAGTTTTTTTATTATTATACAGTTTTTGCATTGCCAATAAAAAATTTTAATGAACAAAAATAATTGCTTTCATTTTATTTTTAAAATCTGGAAAATTATTATTAAGACATCATACAGCAACAAAATTCTGTTGTAACATTTAAAATTTCCCCTCAAGGCCTTTCTTTTTCAGCCAAATATAATTTCCTTATTTATCAAAATTGCATTTCTTTTGACTTATTTAAAATAAATATTTTCAAATAAAATCTAAGTATAATCATAAATACTTATGCCTTAAAATAAAATATTTGATATTTTGCAAAAAACTGTCACAATTGTATAAATGAACTATAGAAAATATACAATTTTTTATTTCAAAAGTTTAACAAAAGAAGAATTGAAAATGCTCCCATGTGTATTTTCGAGATCTGAGAACAAAACAAGTTCGACTAATCAGCAACATTATGGACTCACTTGCTTAGATTCTTTAACACCTACTGACTACTGCATATTTTTTTAAATTATTAAAATAATATATATTTTACTTTCAGCTTTTGCCAACAAATGAATGCAAACCTGGCAAGCTACTGCACACATAGCTGCAAAGAGATAAAGTTAAGCTGGAAGCAAGTGCAAGCACTATTCATTACATGAATAAATATTTTTATTTTAGTGAGATATAGGGTAACCTGGCATTTTAAATCCATCAAGAAATGACAGATATTATAGAGTAACTCTGATTGATACTATAAATTAACCCGAACTAGCTACAGTATGGTTTAATAATTATTATAATCAGTATCCAATATCTTTACTAAAACAAATATTATTTTATGATATAATCATCAATTATTGTAATGAAATAGATTTTATTTTACTTTCTTTAAGCATAATTTAAAAAATACTATAATAAAAGTAAAAAATATATATAACTATAGATCACAAAAAAATGGACTTCTACCTGTGATCAATTGGTTGTTTTTGTTTAGAAAAATGATGATCTGTTTTTATAATAAATACATTTGATTTTTATTATTGTAAGCATTGTTTACAATAAGTATAATCATATTTGTATAAAAAAGTAAACAAAATGAAATAAGTGAAAAAATAAAAATACTTATGTTTATACTACAAGCAGTGTAAAGTACCACTAAACCTAAATAAAGTAGCTTCTTAAAACTTACACTATGGCAGCAAAAATTCAAACTAATTTGATATTTAAAAAATACAGACATATCTAGAAAGTTAATGAGATGGACACTGTTCAATTAAGCAGATTCTATGAAATTAAGGCATAGGAAAACATCTTGTGGTATCACATGCTGGTTGAAGCCGTGGGGAGTTAAGTATACCATAGACATATAGTGCATAACAAATTCAAGCTAAATAAATATAAATATTTGTTATTTAATCATGATAATCTAGCTAGAAATTAACATGTACTGCTCTTTGCCTTTATTTGAATTATTGGATTTATTATTGTGATTTGTACTTTTGATGTTTTTACTTTAGAAAGTGTGAAATTGAAATCAGCAGAGATGTCCAAACAGACTCCTTTAAACTTAACTATAATTTAATTTCCTAAGTCATATCAAATTATTATGCATTTTAGTAATTTTGCAATTAATCAACAAATTTGTATAAATGTAAGACAAATTAAATAACACCAAATAATCTGAAACATAAGTGGAAATTTTTCATCTGTGATATTTAAGCACAATAGCTTCCGGCTTTAGTAAAAAAATACAAAAAAGTGAGACATTTTTCATTCATTTTTAAGTTCTTTTATAGACATATAAATGAACCCTAATGTTGGTGAATATAAAATTTAAATTAATGGAAATATATGCACAACCTCTTTCAAATCATCTTATGGTAACAAATTACAAAGATCACATGATCACTATTCCTCACTGACAAAAACCACAAGATATAAACTAGTCTGGGGATATTGGATGAGTAGGTATTAGATAGGGGTTTTATGCACAAGCCTTTTGGCATCCATTGATTACTCTGGCTTGCACTGAGTGGCACTACTGTATGGAGAGTTTTGCCTGTTTTAACTATAAAGATATAGTTAAATTGTTAATCAATTTATTAATCTCACAAACACTAACATATGAAAGGTAAATTAAACAGCATCAAGTAACAAGAAATATAATTTTAAAAAAAATCTTAATTTAAATACACTATCATAAATTAGAAATGAATGAAAAAAAATTAATTTTTTGATTTGTGGCATCACAATAGTGATACTGGAGGAAATGTTACTAAAATAACACAGCAATGTTGTATCAAAATATTTTTGCAAAGTCTCTCAACAGTATGTCATACCATGCTATTATGTTAATAAAGAATTTAATTTTCCATATTGTTATTAAAAGTTATTATTTAGCTTTGTTTTGGAAATGTAAATTTGAACAAAATTAATTAGGCATTGTTAATATTTACTATGAAATAAAAATTATTATTGCAGCATGCAATAATAACTTATGCTAAGATCAGAGGGATTTTATCCTTATCAACATAGCAACTTTGACATTAATATTACATATTATTTTGATATAGTGTTTGGAGAGGTCTTTATTCTGTATATGGATGTGTGTCTGTTTGCATAATAGTGAAATAATTTCCAAATCTTATTAATAAATAATTAACCTGCCCTCTAGTCGCCATATTCCATATTTTTTATAGGAATGCCTGCTTTCCTTTCCATTTCACCATCTTTCATAAAACAATAGACGTAGGAGCATATCTTAAATGAGCCTAAGTATTTAGTGCAACATGATTTTGAAATGACTGATATTTAAGTTTATATAGCAGAAATATGTTACCTATAATTAAAACTCTGTAAACCATTTATTAATCGTACTTGAAAATTATTACGTGATTATTAGAGATATTCAGTAAAAGTATTATATTTATCATTATCTTGACTGTATGGACATTGTTTATCACATATGAATAGTTTGTTTAATAAATGAGCATGTTTATATTAAACATATATAAATTCTAAAATAAAAATTCTTAAATACAATGCAAACAACGATGAATATAGCAACCAAATATTATGTTTAAGAGATCAACTGTTAAGTAAAAATATTAAGGGGGAAACAATAAAGAAAGTGTACTTTATTTGTTTTACCTAATGGGCTACAAACGTTGAAAAATGATCGAATAAGCAGTTGTTTCATTAATCTCTATATGTAATTATAAAAGTGAAATAAATTGACATAATAATAAAAGATAAAGTAATGTTAATAGTTATTATATGTTTATAAATTATAAATATGAAGTGAAATAAAATTATTGTCCATTTACAATATGCTCCAATATTTTTAAAAGTTTAGTTTTAAAAAATGTAAATGGTGTCATTCGGCATTTATAATGATTTTTTTGTAAAACATTTCGTAAAATGAAAGTTTGTAATGTTTAAACAATGGGTATTGATTTAAAAGAGAAATAAAACAAATTATTTTTTAAGTTGACTAAAATCATGATTAGATTGTTTACTATTTTTTTTCATTCTTATAAACAGTTTAGAAAATAAATTTGAAATGAACAATAAAGCTTATTTACATTTATACCAAAAATATGCACTTAAATAATGAAAACTGTAAATCAAAAAATAATGTAAGATTATTGAATAAAGTTTTGTAATTGAGAGATGTTTAAGATCTGACTTTAGACATTAGAGTCAGTCAGTGTGCCAATTGTAGTTGTCTATTGGATTTATGGTCTGCGTTCACAAGTAGAGTTAGTCATAAGCAAAGTTGCTGCCGGTATTTTTACATATAGTTGCCATGAAATAAAAAAAAAAGCCTGGTGATTCATGTAAAACTGAAATTGTCTTATATCATAGAACATTAAAAAATTTTACTACATAGGTGTAAACATCAAAACATATGACTAGACACATCAATTTTACTAGATATGGTCAATTCTATTGCAATTTAACCTGCTATATCATCCAAAGCATAGTTTTAAGTTTTGAAGCTACCTTTTCTTATGTTTTCACTGAAAGAATATAAAATGCAAACTTTCAAAATATCCATGAAAAATGGTGAAAGTTTATTAATTACTGAAAAAAGAAGTAAATTTAATACCAAAATTAGAGAAAAATTATCAACATTGGAAAAGCATTCATCAGAAACAAAAGCTAAGAAGAAGTGAATCTCTAGAGACATTCTATTGTTGGCATATAGTTACTTGACCAAACCTACCAGTTCAAATAAATATATACATATGTCCAAAATGAAAACTAAAATTCAAGGCTAGGTAAGGACTTTCTAATTTATTTAGTTCAATCAAGTTTTGTGTTTTTTTTATTACTAATTATATGTATTTTTATTATATTGTATATTTATACAACATTTAGTAGTTTATGAATATCTGAAATATTGCAACAGTTTGTTTTTTTTCTCCTCATAATACTTTTTGTATTAGTAAGATCAGAAACCTGCATTCCAGGAAAGAATGGAAGAGAAACATTAATTGTGCTTAATTCTAATTCATTTCATTCTCTTTTTTATTTATATATAAAATGGATATATTAGTATAAAATATCTTTTAATAAAAGGTAAGAACATTATTTATGTAAATATTATTTTTGAGATAATATATGTCAAATTATGAATTTTTTTTGTTTTGGAGTAGGTATTATAAAAATGAACATTGATATGCTCAGATTTATGCAGTGTTTAATTTGGATAATGCTCGAGATGTGTGTAAATTATGAACTCCTGTAAATTCAATCCCACTTAAAACTAATACTGTTGGATATAGCTGAACTATATGGATCACTTTTACACTTGATCTATAGATATAGTCCATGAAGCACTATTGAAATTAATACTTTAATCTGAATAAAATTGATTTTATTGTAGTGACACTAAAGTGGATTGACAATGATATTATCACTTTATCCAACAATAAGTTTTATAAAATGGACTATGAGTGGACAATGGGATTACCAATTAGCAGAATAAATTACAATTTTACATCAACAAAATTTGAAGGAGTAATTAACCCAAAATATGTGTCCATTAAATTTAATTCCTTCGATATACAATATGTAAACAATGTATTTATTTGCACATGGAAAGAACACATCGATAACATATGCCATGAGTTAACATGATCCTCTTCCTTCATAAAGACCACTGAACAAGAAGAATAAATATAAAGGCATTAAATTTTAGACCCTTATATACAAAAAACAACAACAATAAGCTGGATTATATGATGATTGTTAAACCCTTTAACATGTAGAAAGCAAGATACTTCCATTCATACATTCTAACCTTGTACAAACTGGTAGATTTCAAATGCTTTTTTTGTATAGAAACTTATGATTATATAAATTTGAAGTGGATTGTAAGGCCAATGTTGATGTTTATATTAAAGACTTGGTTAAAAGTAGGTTACATATATAATGTTTTGGTCAGAATACTCAATAAATTCTATTCCAAAATAAATACTCACCTTCATGATTTCAATAATACAAACCACTGTTTCTCTGAAGTCTGCACTTTGAAGTGTGCAATTTGTAATCTGACAAAAAGTTGAATTCTCTTCTTTGAAATGTCTTGAAAATTTCCTATGTCACTATTATCTGCTTATCAGAAACATGGTTGTTTTTTTATATTTCAGAAACTAATGTGTCCATTTGTACAGGATAATTTTCAAAAATATTTCTAATCTTTTCACTTTGTTTTTTTTTTTTTTTGTGATCTTAATAGACATAATTGTTTAGCAATTGTAGCTTTTGACATATTTTTAATTTTTAAAAATTAAAATTTTATAATTTGAAAATGTTAGTTTCACATCATACTAAATTGAACTGAATTTGTTCATTAAATTTATGTACAAATTACTAATATCAATAATCATTAAAATATCTTTAGACATTTATTTTTGGCAATTATATGATATTGCTACAAAATAATTTAGTGTGTATTTGCCAAGAACAACACCTTCATTCACTGTAATAATTCTTTGAAAACACACATTTAAAAATTTATAAATAAGATAATGCTTGTACAAATATTAAATATAAAACATTTCAATTTTGAACAACTCTCAAAATCGCTTGCGCACTCCTGTTTTCAGTTCTTTTTTTCTTTTTTTTTTAGAAACAAAATGCTCCATACAATTAAATAAATGAGCATCAAAAATTATTCAATGCTATAATTTTGTCCTTTACATATATATATTGGGGACACATCTTTTCATGTAATAAATGGATATTTATTTCATCTACATTTTGTTTAACCTTTTGTGACCATGATACATTGAAATCTTCATTTTTAAGATATTTTTTTAACTCAAAACTCTATATACTAGTTATAGTATTGAATATATATATATGATTGGGTATGTGTGTATATATAGCCTGCTTGAATAAAACAAAAGTTCTTCATTTCTAAATTCAAATAATTTTCAGATAAAAATCTAAACTTAATAAACATTCTTCAATTTATAATAATGATTTATTTATATATATATATACAGTAAATTTTTGTCCGAATGTTTTTAAACTTTTATGATAAAGATAGTTTTTTTCATTTAAAGCTTTCGAATTTTTTACTAAAATTTCTTTAACTTTTTATTATGTTTATTTATATTTTTCTATAGCTTTCTCAACATCATTCTCTCATACCCAAAAAGTATGGTCCTTTTTACTATCTCTTTGAAATTTTGTTTTATGTAAGTTTTTTGGATATAAGTTATTTTTCTTACTTTTTTCAATAAACATATGCCATTTATATTTTCTTTTAATATTAAGGCAATTTTATCTTGATATGATCCCCATTTGCCATAGAAGAAAAATTGTAGTGGTTTTTTTTTTAAAAAATCAAATGAAATGTGCATTTTAAATTTTGTTTAAAAGTCAATTGCATTTGGAAAATTAAACAATATTAGGGATCCCTGTAATTTTTGTAAATTTAAAAATGAATAATTTTTTCTTATTCAACTTTAAAAAAATTTGATACAAGAAAAATTATGTTTGTATATGTAATTTAAAGTTGTAAAAATTTATCAATGAGGAATTGATAAAAAAAAAAAAAAAATCATCCTAAACAACATTAGCGCCAAACTCCAAAACTCACTATTTTTTTTGCTATATTCTTGTCCTTTAGGGAATCTTGTAAATAATAAGTTTGTTTTACTTAGTTTTATTATATTTAATATCTGTGAAAGTAAAAAATGTTTCAAATTATAAAAATTTAACAATGTGGAATTCAAAAAATTTTGTGATCCACCAAGTCACAGAGTGCTACTTTTAATTTTTTTTAGATTTATACTTATTTCAGAGAGCAAGCCTAAAGTTAATATTGCAGAGTATATGTTTAGAAACTGAAGTTGATGGAGATGTATTTGTAAAATAGTATATATATTGAACCGAATTGAAATCCGATTCAATGGTGTTATTACCAAAAAAATTTATTAAGCTTTTAATTTTCATTAAACGTTTAATGTTTAAATTTTATTATTATTTAAAAAAGAATACGTGTATCAAAATACACACGCGTTTATATGTAAAACGGATCATTTCAATGTTTATCGATTTATTTTAAAATAGTTTTCATATACCGCTTGTTTTTACTTTAAATCAATTAATTAAAAACAAGCAACCTAGCTAATTACATTCCTGTGGTTTTTATTTAATTAGTGTAAATTAATTCTAAAAGCAGAGATTTGATTTTTATGTAGTTGTTTTTGTTTCAATAATCCCTGGGTAGAATTCCTAGATTAGATTGAGTGGGAGATTAATGTTTGCCCTGCCTAAGGCATAGAAATTGGACAACAAGGAAAGTGTTTCGTGGGAAATGGAGCAACGTATAAATAGCCCCGAAAATTTGGAGTGTAGATTATTTCATTATTCATAACTAGACAAGCTGTTTCTCAAGTGAAAGTTTATATGAGTGCGGACATTTAAATTCTTAAAGGACATTAACTGTTATTAAATCCTTTTGCTTACAACAAGATGACAAATAATATACGTGTTATCACCACCCAAATGGCTTGCTAACTCAACAAAAGACGGATCCCTAACTTCTTAATTTGCTCCAGTAATGCCTTAAACATTTAGAAGAAGCTGGAAGCTCTTTGCCTCTATCTTGCCACTGTCTAAAGACCTGAAAATGAACTAAAATAATAGTGTGCACTCTACACGAACATTGCTTCTACTGAAAGGTAACTATTTTCTTTTTTATTCTTCCCAGGGTAAATTAATTCTCATTAAATCTCTGCTCAGTCTAATCATAAAAATCTGTATTTGTAAACTTAAGTAATATTTATATTCACATTTAATCTTTATTGTGTTTTCTTGTATTTTTGTAATGGGTTTTGGAATCTTAGTTTTAAGATTCCCAATTTGCTTCCAGTTTTGTTTATTGGAGAGTGACGGATGAGTTTTATATTTTATGCCTCGCTTTTTATAAATGCTTTAGCAGTCGTGTATATATTTTTTTAATGCTTACCTGTAATTATTTTATTATTCAATAATTAATTTTTAAACATTGTGTTTGCGCTTCTGCAAACTTCCAAAAATCTTTTGGCTGATGACTTTATTGTCTAATTTTCCGCAGGTGAAATTTCGCTTCTTCTATCTCCAAAAGTGGAAATTAGAATTGTGTTTTTCTTTGTAATTTTATGAGGCATCAGCAGGAAGATAGAATTTATCCCTTTTAAATTACAGGGGAGTGATACTTTTGTTCTCCTAAAGTATTTAAACTTTTAATATTTTCGTACTCATGTGCACTCTCCGATAGATTTATTTTTGTATTTATTTTGTGTGCTTTAAATTTATCAGAGCTTGTACTCAGAATTTTTTTGTAAGTTTATTTTCTGTAAATGCTGGGGCAGATGTAACTGTTTTTCTAATTATTTACTTGTCCCTTATTGAGACCTTTAATTATTAATTTTAAAGTAATTTTTACCAATCGTTTGGCTGGGATTCACCGGTTTTAATTGTTTTACTTCATTTCAATCTTATTTTTCGGTTGTTCTTGAGGTGGATCAATCACCATTATTTTAAACGTAGTAATAGGTGCAGTTCATACCAACATAAGGACATTCGGGGTCTGACCATTTTTGGACCTCGAAAAGCTTGTCGGCACTGGTTTCTTTGATCTATTTCAAGAGTGTATTGTTTAAATACCTGAAAGTGAAAACCAATGTTTGAGTGAATCCTCTGCTGAATGAAATTTGTTTCCTCCCTTTTTAATTTGTTTATTAGAGAATCAATAGATCTGCCAGAGCATTGCATTTAGTCTTTCTGGTACACTCCTGAGCTAATCCTATTTGTTAACTTATAAGCTTTTCTTATAAGTTATTCTTCTCTGAATAAAATTTTGTTAAATATGTTTAAACTTAATTTGGCTGACGTTTGTCTTTGTGCTTTTGTCTCAATTGTCTAAACAATTTATGATCTCTTGTTTCTCCCTGAGTCTAGTCGGCGCAAACCATCATCATCATCATCTATTCTGATCACAGTAAACAAATTTTCCAGATACGTAGTGATCTGGTGGCACCCTCTGTATCAGAATAAATTGATAGACGAAATTAAAATCTTTCATCCGGCACAATATATTGTAGGGTATTGAATTCAAACCTGATATCCTCAACCCCAGGGAATGAAGAAATTCTTTTACTTTTCTCAAATGATACTTTAATACATTAGGTATCTATTAAGAAATGAAGATTATAAATGGAATAAGATAAATAAATCAAAGAAGACATATGGTTATGAAAATATTAAGCATGAAATAAGAAATGAAAGAAATTGCTGAAGCTTTAACTAGTGAAGATAACAATGTATATATTTGGAATATTTTAACAGTCTACTGAAAAATAAAATTTTAATAGGGATATAAGAAACTATTGTCCCAGTTTTAAATTTCTAATATATCCATAATTATGATTTAGTTCAGGAATTTTATGCATTTGAACATATTTATATCTAAGAGTTAAAGTTTTAAGCACATATAAATAGTTATCTGTAGACACATGCTCCAGACATTTTTTTCTAAATCTTTTTATTAATTTGTTCCATTTCATTAATATCTAATAAATTATAATTTTGTTCTTTTTTTACTAATTTAGTTTATGACCTTTATTCTTAATAGTACTCACATACTTTAACATTTCATATTGTTTAATTTGCTTTCACTAATCACCTATTAATTCAATATATTTTTCTGTTCTTGCTTTTACTAATTACACAGGTTTTGTATATCAAAAGGTTTTTAATAATTTCATATTTTCTGTGTAAAAAGATTTATTTTTTTTACTATTTAAGTCAATTTGTTTTAAATGTTAAAAAAGAGAGAAATGGTCAATTTTAAAATATTAAGATAAATCTAGTATTAAAAGTCAATTCTTAAGATCAAGATAACTTCAGTGTTAAAAAAGAGGGAGAAAAGAGAACTCATTAGTAAACAATTAAAGTTAAAAAAGAAACTGCTAATTATTGTAGACCATCAAAGAATAAAATTTCAATTATCAAATAATTGTATCATAGATAAACAGTGGACATTTTACAGATAACCAGGTGGACACACAGATGTAGATATTTCAATAGATAAGAGTGCTATGATGTCACCAAGGTGAGCACACATGTAGTCAAAAAAAAGAGATATTTTTGAAATGAGTATTAAGTATCATTGCTTCTGAGAACCAACTGGTCATTTATATAGGTATACTTGAGGAAATTGCTAGCACATCTAAAATTTCAAATAGAGAATGAAACCAAGAAATATCTTATGGCTCATCTCCAGAGACCAGAGAGTATGTATAAGAATTTGTTTGCATGACTGTAGGCTGATGAAGATGATCTACCATCACCACAGGTGCAACCTATATACCATTATAAATGTTAAAACTTTATACCATTATAAATAGAAATCCAATTTACCATTATAAATGGTGCACCAATTTAGGTTCAAACATTATAAAATATATATCTTAAAATAAGTTATGTTGAAAGATATTGGGGGTGGGGTGGAGGGGATTATCTGCAATAACTTAATGAAATTTGATCTAACTTTGTTAATTTATATATATGTGTATATATATTATAATGATATGAGTGAATATATATATGATGCCCAAAGAACAGAGTCTCTATTGAATACAAAGGTGAATTTATAATCATCACAGATAAACGACTTTAGTAAAATTTCTGCTTATTACATCCCTCAAATCATATGATCCATATGATCCAAACCACTACAAGTTTGATTCATACATAAAATCATAAGAATAATATCCCAATATTACTTGATCTAAATAAATATAAAAGATAAGATTACTCTAATCATATTCTTATGGATCATCATTTATTCATATACCTTGTTAAATTAAAGGAAATATAAGTCATTACTTTAAATTAATAATAGCAATTTATTCATGTGGAGTAATTATAAGTCACAAATAGTCTTAGTAAAATATAAGTTAATAAACATAATGTATGTTGTCCATTTTATGTATAAAACCACTTATGATGTTAGATAAATAAAAAGATTAAAATTGAAAACAATCTGTGATTTTTCTCATTTGGTAAGTATATAAAGTATATAAAATTTTGTGATTTATTCAGATTTGATATGACATAAAATCTAAATAAGTTAAGTAGAATATAAAAGTTTTTTATTTAATGATAATTCCACCAATTACCAAGTTTTTCCTTCAATTAATATATCAAAAACATTTATTCATAACTACAACATGTATATATATTAACCATCAATTATAAAACTAAAAACATTTGACAGGAGTTGAAAGTAATAATACATAACATCTATATGCACACAAGTATTATAAAGGATTTAGTGCATATTAATTTATACTGGGCTCATGAAAGATTTAAAATCCAATAACTGTTTACAATTTTCCCTTAACAAATCCCTAGGCGATTTGTTGCTAGAAGTCTTATTTAATCCATATTAGTTAGTTTTTTGTGATCCAATATTGTATAATTTCAGTCTTTAGCAGTAGATATAGAGATGTATAAACCATCAAAACTACTTGTGTTTTTTGGCAGGTTTGTTTAATTTCATTATTATACATATATTCCTAAGAGATAACCATAAATTATGTTCCACCATGGCATAATATATTTTAATTTCTTCCCCAGTATAAAGAGTATCTGATTTTTTCTTGCTATTGTTGTTTTTTGTTTCCAGGACAATTTTTGTCACTATTATATGGAGTTTTACACTCTATTTTAATAAAATGTATACATATATAAAATTTCTATTTAAAATTAATTGCATATATTTTGGAAATCAAATTGGAGGTGAGTCTATAAATCACTTTAGAGCACCGTTAAATACATTCTAGCTGATGTCAAGCCATGATTTGAATTTAAAATTCGACATTGGAAGCAGACTAAAACTTCCTTCCTAGTTATACATTTTCAAGTTTTTCTTCAATATGTAAACTAGTTGTCCCGGGTTAGCGGGTTCGCTTCCCAGATGATGCTATGACACATGAGAAAAAAAAAATACATTTTGCTGCTTCTCATAATATGAGTTTTTTCTAGTAAGAAACTATCCTTTGAGCAGATAACATCTATGTATGAAGTAATATACACTTTTCAAAAGAACAAAAAAAAAGAATTCTTTTTCTTTTAGCAATCTGCTTGTTGTCTTTTTTTTTTTGTTTGGTGTTGTTGTTGTTAAGTTATATCCAAAGTTCATTATCATTATATTTCATTTGCTCTTGGTATTATTGTTATAAAAATTTACTAAGTAATCTTCATTACAACAAAACTCATTTAAATAATTATTTATAAGTGCACATATATACATAATCACATTTATACGCATATATGTATAATATCTCTTTACTAGTTATCTTATGAAGTGTGCATATAAAATAAATGTTTTATGTGGAAAATTTAAATTATGGCTTTTACTTTGGAATTTTAAATGTTGCTTTAACTTTTATTATATAAAAAAGTATTTCTCCTAAAATTTGAGTGATATCTTGAAGTAATATTATTAACAGATAGTGCGTATTCATGTAAGAAGTCATCAATTATATTAGGTCATTATTAATTTCTACTTATATCTTTATGACAATCGAAATATATTCTTACTACTTAATAGGTGGGGAAGAGTAAATATTATTTTGAGTGCTTTCATTAGAACAGTATCAATTTTTAAAAACATTATTTTTATTGTTATGCTATAAATTCCCATTTAAACCATTAAACATCGAATGATCACCATTCTTTATACTTCCATAAGCTGTTTACACAGAAGCACTGAATGGTGCTACTGTATGAAGAATTTTGGCTCTGTGTAAATTCACATTTACTTTTTTTTTTTTAAGTGTCATAGCATCGGCCAGGATGCGAACCCACAACCCGGGCAACTGCCTGCAAGTGCAAGGCAGTCGCGCTGACTTCTCGACCACCAATGCAAGACAATTCTCATTTACTTTGTTTTAATTTTTCACATCTTTGCAAGTTGTAATGTTTAATACAATTAGCTTTAGTATTGAAACTATTTCATTGTTAACATTTGATAAGTAATGTTATGAAGCTGATTTTATATTTTTATACACATATGTCATACTTTAATAGAATACTGTTGTGTGTTATATCTTTTTGGGAAATGTGGAGATTAACATTTTTTAGTGCTAAATTATAAATTTTCTTGAGGTCTGATTCCATCCACTGAAAAAATCATATCATTACAATATAATTTTCTTCACATTGGTCAGTAGCTATACTGAAAATTTCAAATAGCAATTTGAATATGGATTGAAATTGAATGAAAATTTTGTTGAAGCAAGCATATTAATATAGTAAACAGTAACTTATTAAAGATTATGTTAACTTTTATGTATATGTTACTCAACTTCCATAATATAATTGAAATGTTAAATGTTTTTAGAAAAAGTCAAAGTTTATTTATCTTTCCAACACAGTGTTTCAAGAAGTATTATTCTCTATTTTCTTAAGATGATGTTGGTCTGATAAATAATAGTACAAGCACGGATATTAGACTGATGATGTTAAGGTTTGTGAATAGTGAATTTAAGGTGCTGTTTTACTCAGAAAGATTATTGTGCCAAAACCTAGATGTTTAAGTTTGGTATTTCATAAATTTAAAAAACACAAACTCGGTCCACATGCTTGTGTTTTTTAGATTTATGAAATACCAAACTTAAGCAGTTGAATGTATCTGAAAACTTATAAATAAAGTTTTTATTTTTGAAAAACTTTTAATAATTTTATTACGTGATATATATATAATCCAATATATAACTAAAAATAAAATGCCACCATTATAAATTGTCAGACAAATATTATGTTAATTTATATAACAACAGTAATTGTTTGTTATTATTTATTATACTATATTATCGGTATATTATGTAAACATGATTTCGTATTAGTTTTTTTTTACTTTATTGATTTTAAATTTAAAAAGGTAAGTTATAAATACTTTATATGCTTGGTTCTTTCGGGATAGGAAAAAAAAAAAGGATAATTCAATAAAAAT
Organism: Epiperipatus broadwayi; assembly: GCA_028023455.1. Classification (NCBI taxonomy): domain Eukaryota; kingdom Metazoa; phylum Onychophora; class Udeonychophora; order Euonychophora; family Peripatidae; genus Epiperipatus; species Epiperipatus broadwayi. The sequence continues at coordinate 16,228,665 of JAQFVV010006198.1, forward strand.
AATAATAAAGAGTAAACACGGTTTCTTTTTTTAAAAAAAATTACTATTATAAATTGATTTTGTAAACGTTTGTTTTGCAAATCTTTTATTTTATATTTTAGGTTAGTTCATATTGACCAAAAAACATAACCAGATATTTTAAAATCCTTTGTGTAAATACGTTATTATTATCTGCAGTTCATTGAATATTATATACGCACTATATGTAAAATATATTATTATATATTTTACTCTAAGGCTTTTGTGACTGTTCTTCTTCGTGTTAATTAATCATTTCAATATATCGAACATATTTGAAATATATATTGAGAGAAGTTATATCGTGACGTGTTTATTTTAAAAATTGTGAAAGTGTAGGAAACATACACGTTAAATATCTTAGCTTAATTAAAAAAAAAAATGAAATAAGAATTATTCTTTGCTTGAATCATTGCTTACCAAGAATACTAAATAAAACTCCATTGTTGATCCGTTGATCAAATTCCTTTTCACTAGTCCTAAATAAAATTAAATTTTATAATTATTTGCTACATATAAATCTCTAGATTTAAGTGTAATTATAATTAGTTTTATTCTTGTTATTTTTTTATTATAAAAGACAAGAAATGAATATATAAAATTCACAAAAGTATTTAATTTTTTTTTTAAAAAAAAAAACACACTATTATCACGGTTTTGAAAGAATCATACATCAAATTTGATTTGTTTACAATAAATAAAAATTAAAATCAAATTGTTTAAGATGTATGAAATATTAGATAGGAGCCAATATTTAATATTGTTAGTTAATGGATTCTAAAAGTTCTAATTTATTTAATGATGTGATGTTACATGACTTGTCTTATATTAAAATCAAGAATCTTTATAAAATCTATTAGCTATTTTGATACTTGTGAGCTTTCAAGCAACCAAGATGGCAGCCATATTTTTGATAAATCTACAGTTTTCGGAGACCCAAAAAATGTTTACAAAAAAATGCCTGCTAGGAAATGTAGTATTTCATATTTACCTTTTATTTTTTTTATTACTGTTATTTAAAAAAAAGAAATTATCATGGAAAAATTTATTATAATATTTACAAATATTAATTCTTATTAAGCACAATGTCAGCACGTAATACTTATATAAAGCTAAAGCTTTAGTACATGTGCCTTGAGTGCTTAATTTTAGCAAGAGAGACCTCTACAAATCATAACATGAGATTCGACTTTATAAAGATAAGAGGGACCCTCTTATCTCTAACCTATTTTTCTTAATTATATAGGCAAATCTAAAGCATTTTGATTTGGGAGCATGAAGCTAATAAATTCTTCACTGATTAAGTCTACTATTTCTATTAAACATTAACATTCGCGAAATCTTTTGATTTACAATGAGTCAATATTCAGATATTAAATTTAGAAATATTTTGAATCAATTTACAGTTTATTATTGTTTATTTGGATTAATTTATAAATATATAAATACAATATTTACACTTTATTTATATCACAATATACAATCATATAATGACCATTAACACACACTTTTCAGGCTTGCAGGATCTTTTACCTTTAGAAATAGTCCAGTGATATAACCTTCTGTGACAAGAAAGTCCTAAGTTTTTATTATTATTATAATCATTTATCAAAGGAACTGCTGACAAAAATAAAGACACTGAATTAAACTAAAGAACAACAATGTTAAGAGCAACTTGTTGCTTCTCGTGTAAAAAAATGAAATAAAGCTTCTTAATGAAATTTATTGGAATTTATTTCTTCATTAAATTTAACAATCAATTTATTAATTTTGTTTTAATTTAACAACTAACACATCTTCAGTAGATTACAGGCCCTGGATACTGTACATTTATCAAAAATATGAGCTGACATCTTGGTTTACTTGAAAACTCACAAGTATCAAATAAAATTAAAGAAATAAATACATGAAAACTCACAAAAGTATTTAATTTGTTTTTTTTTGTTTTTTTAAAAAAAAAAACATTATCACACATTTGAAAGAATTATATATCAAATTTGATTTGACTAAAATAAAAGAAAAATTAAAAACTTAAATTGTTCAAGGTGCATAAAATATTAAATAGGAAACGATGTTTAATCTTGTTAGTTAGTGGATTCTAGAACTTCTAATTTCTTGTAATGATGTAATGTTACATGACTGTTCCTATATCAAAATCAAGAATTTCTATGGTAATAATTCCAAAAAAAGTCTATTAGATATTTTATCCCACTTTATAATATTTATTTTTATTCAGTTAATAACTACAGTTTTAAAGTTATCTTTATTATCTAATCTTAACATAAAGGCCAAAAAGTCACTCCTTATACATTAATTTAATTTATAGTTGTTTTATTAAATTCATTATTTATATGTTTAATATTTTATTCATACTCTAATAATAAGTGGCTCATACTTTTCATATTTTTTTATATTAAAGAATTTACAAAACAAAGCTCCAAGTTGCCCCAAGTTACTTCATGTATTCTTTGTTGTTCATATTCCATTTTAATTTTAAAAAGTAAGCAGACCACTTCTCTTACTATTATAATAAAATGACTTGCTTCTGATAATCTTATGTCTATATGTATTAAACTTTATTTACATTTTATATTTGCTCTCCGTTTTTCTAATTCTCTATTTTTTATTAAGTAAAGTGTATTAATCATATTTTAATCCTATAAGCAAAACAATATTGCATTCCATATAATGAATAAACTCTACTACATATTTTTAGCATGAATGTCACCATTTTATTTTTGAAAGACATAACTCTAATAAAGTCAGTATACTATGACATCATCAATCATTTAAAATGACCACCACTTTTTAACCACCATCTTAAAAAAGTGGTGAATATTGTAAATCAAAATAGTGGTTACAAATTAATGATGATTGCTGTGGTGAATCTTCACATATAGATACATTACTAACTTGGGTAAAGACATAATACGCTTTAAAAATGGGGAGGGGGGTAGTTGCTCAACATAAAAAAATAAATTATAAATATGCGATTTTTTTCACATGCGGTAGTGAAGCTGTAATTATACTATAATGTTTAATGTGCCTGCTTAGCGCTTTCGAGATTTAGTATTCAAATCCCATACTCTTAGCTTTACGAATGAAGACTGTTGTAATTTATTGTACACATATGCAAATGAGCTTGAATTTTTAATTAATAAATAATTCCAAAGATAAAATAGGAAAAGATCAAGCCCCTCAGATGGTCTATAAAATAGCATGCTCTCAATTAGGCTGCCAGGCATCTTACTATGGTAAGACTTGGGCTAACATCAACACAAGAATTTACCAACACAGGTATGCATACAACAGGGTTAAAAATAAAAATGAAGGAACATCAATCTTCTGGGACCACCAAGCAGCTACAGGCCATATATTCAAACCCAGCTCTGCCCAAATAATTTGCACAGAAAAGAGTGATCAAAAAAGGTCAAAGAAGCTTTCTACATAGCAAATGATCTCAATGTCATTAATAAAAGACAGGCATGCTTTGCTCTCTCCAAACAATGAATTAACTAATTAAAAATTCAAGCTCATTTCCATATGTGTATAATAAATTACAACAGTCTTCATTTGTAAAGCTATGAGTATGAGATTGGAATACTAAATCTCGAAAGTGCTAAGCAGGCATATTAAACATTATAGTATAATTACAGCTTCACTAATGCATGCAGAAAAAATTGTATATGTATAATTACAATTTTTATTGGTGAAGAGAAAAACAATTTATTACATAAAAAAATAAACTAAAATGCAACAATGTAAAAGAAATCATTTCACTTTTAAAGACATATTTTTTATTATATTATATATATTTTTGTCAAGTTGTTAATGTATAATACTTAAAGAAAAATCCACATTTTTTTTTTTAGGGAAAGTACTTTCATACTAATGTTTTATATTTATTAGAGTTAACCAAAATAAAAAAACTAAATCAAGGCTACCTTTGCAATATTTAATCTTTCTATATATGGCTTGCAGGTGAATAAAGTTTGTGACAAAATAAAACTATTTTAATCATAATTATTATTAAAATTAATGTGAAATGTAACTAATTTTTTTTTTTAATCTTAAAACTAATATTTTAATTTAAGGAAATAAAAAAAATTGTTTTTTATATTATCTGGAAGATTTTTTTTCTTTCCAGTGACATAAGTTTAAATAAATACATTTTTGAAATAAACAACAATATCATTGAAACAAAAAAAAAATTTGGATCCTTTCTGCTCTATAAATCTATTGTAAACAAATGCTGCATTTTGTGCTATTTGAGTTTTGCAATTTGACTTTTGAACCGTAAAACTTTCTTTGTCATTAATAACTTTTGATATTTAGAAACAAAATTAAAAACTAAATTATAGATTCATTACTAATTATAAAAGACATTCACCATTAAGTTACAAAACAGATATTAGTATTCATAAATTTTAAAGGTTCTCTGAATAACACTACGATCAGTAGAAACATTCTGAAATAAACCAGAATTAGCAAAGAAAAAAATCAAAATCTTGAAAAAGTTCATTACAAATAGTTGAAATTTTGGAAAAAAAAATTTTAATGTTCATAATATTTATATTTTTGATTCAGTAAAAATTAAATAAAGATTAAAAAAAAAATAGTTGAGTGTCTAATTTTTATGAATTGAATCAAGTTTAATAAGAAGTCTAATTTATTAAATCTAAATTTTAAATATATCTTTAGATAATTAATTTATATATATATAATTCAACACATTCTCAAAATAAACTTACTTCATGTTGGGCATTTTTATCTAACCAACATATCTTTAATCATAAACAATTATTTAAACTTTCATTTGGCCTATAAACTTATCTTGACAATCTCAATAAACTTCCATAATTAGTTTTTAGCTGTGTTCATTTTATTCAGTGATAAAAACAATTTCATTGCATTTATTCAGTGAAAATATTTTTATAATACTACATATGCTTATGATTTAAAAGAAAGACAATGCTATAAAACCTATAAATAATAATTTTATTAATATCAAAAATGATATTGTTTATTATAACCATTTAATAATTAATGGAGTGGAATGTAGAACATTTTCATGTGTGGAGGAGCATTGACATTTAACATAATTTCTCATGGAATCAACATTAGAATCCAAATAGAGACACCAAATTCCATATAAATATGTTTTTTTTTTTGGAATCAAAGTTTTTGTTTAATAAATAAATGATGTTATTTTAATTTGAAGTTAAACAAGACAAAACTCTCCATACAATAGTGCCACCTTGTGTCAATCAGAGTAATCAATGGATGCCAGAAGGCTTGTGCATAAAATCCCTATATGTGCTAGTATGAGATAGTGATCATGTGATGTAATTTGAAGTTATTTGATAACAATGAGTAGGATATTAATGTTCGAAAATATATTAATTTTACTAAATTAAAGAGTAAATTATATATATATTGTTATATAATGGAAGTTATGGTACTGTCAAAATTATTATTTGAGAATTTTCAGTTAGGATATTTCAGGCCATATATAGAGAATGAATAGCATTTATTAGAGAAAAAATGGAGAACTACATGGTATTTTTTTTTACATAAAATAAATAAATATATATATATATTAAGTAAACCAAGTATACTTTTGATGTGTTTTCATTATAATTATGGTTCTTTGTTAAGAATCTCATAAATTCTTCACAGAATGACCATGATTATAATGCATATGCATCTAAAGTATACTTAGTTTACTATATACATTTTTATTCTCTGTTATAGTATTTTTTATATTATCAAGAATGGCAGAGTATCAAGATATATAAATTGCTTATATAGAAATTAAATAAATAAACAATGGACTCTTTTAATTGTACTTCCTGAAAATATACCAGGTTTACTAAATAAACATTAAATTATATAATCACTAGAGTATCTTTTATATTATATATATTTTAAAATAGCATTTATTGGTCAACTAGAAATACAGTATTAATATAATGTTTTTTACGGATATTCAGAATTTCTGTCTATGGGTAATCTTGTGTTTAAACCTCCAGCATATATTAAATCTAATATTTTAATAATCTCCATACTTCCTCTTTCTTTTTTATTCTTCATATAAATAAAGATACAATACAGACAAATGACCCCCAAGATGCATTTCGTGCTGAACCAGCAGTCATCAGTTGGCCTAGGTCACCAGCTCTCATATATATCTTTATTACATGAAGAGTATTTATCTATGGCGAATTGTCACATCTTTATTTACAACCGCTAAACTTGCTCCACTCACAACCTCGACTTTGTACATTTTTGATAAATCTAACTATGTTTATCATTGATCATTTATTAAACTAGAGTTTTTCTCTAGCACAGATATAAACTTAAATCCAAATTAAAGATTATAATATCTGATTTTTTACGCGCACACATACATACACCTTCCTTCTTGTATGCGTATTATCAATTATTTTAATAATCTCCATACTTCCTTTAAATCTAATATTTGTTTAAGTTTTCAGTAGTGTATAAATAAATACCTTAAATACACAAAAGTTTATAATGAAAATGAGATCTAGAAGTGTATTGTTGAGTTTTCCTTAATTGAATAAAATCACTGATCCATGTGATAACTTGATAATAATTATTTATAGATATATGTCTGTTAATGATATTTTCAAACTATATGATTCATAATTTATAAACAAAATTATCTTCTGTTCTGATATATCTTGTCAGACAGTTGCATAATCATAAGTTTGATATTGATAAAAACTGAACAATTGATGAAAACATATGTAAGATATTGTGATCTAAGATAAAGAATGTTGGTTCGGTAATAAATGTATTTTGAGAGACACTTGTTGTTTTTTCTCCAAATATCTTTATTTGTTTTACAGTATGTGGTAGAGTGAAAGGTTTAGGTATATCTAAAAAAAATATTGCACTTGTAAAAGGAGATGACATTAGTTTTTTTTTTCCATATTTTTACATTCAGATAAAAAACAGATAGATTATTTATTAATTATCAACTAAGGTTTAATGTTTAAATCTGAGTTGGGGTTAATCTTTAATTTAATGAATGATTAGTAATAGCCATTAACACATTGATCAGAAATGATTGGAATTAAAGTTCTGAGTGCAGAAAGTTTGAAACTTGTAAATCAAGGTGTAACAGTAACTTTATAATATTCATAATGTGTAACTGCTCAGTCCTTCAAAGTTCTACTAATTGTGAATGTTAGAATTAATAATAATATTGTAAACACTTTAGATAAACTAGATATATAATTGACTTTGCTTTGTTGTAATCATTAGGAAGAACGATTACCATTTGATTTATTGCTCTAAAAAACGTTGTGCAAGGGGGAGAGATATGACTCAATTAGTTGTTCTTTTTTTTCCTATTCAGTATTATGATCTTACAACCTACTGATTAAAATCCATATATATTAATTATTAAAGGGTTTAAAGTGCAAATAAATCATTGATTCTGTTACCTTATGTTTGACCAATGTTTTAACAGTCAAATAAGTTTATATAATAAAAGGGTTTATAAGAGTACAGCTTTTTTATGTATTGAAATTTATTTACCTAATCAATGTATATGTATTAATTGTGCTTATCCAGCCTTGTGCCAGTGATATTTGTAGCATTGCTACACATTTCAATGCTCATTTAAGAAATTCATGCATAACAGTACAATAGACTATAAGTTTATTGTTATTAATATGTCTCCTGTGAATCTTAGCACAATAGAAGAATGGTTAAATCAAAAACTAAAAATCCTAGCATGTTAGCTGACTTACGAATCTTTTGAATACATATACTTCTGTATATTAATGTTTTTTTATTCTTAGTAAGTATATGTATTCAGACAAAACAAAAATCCCTATTAATGGCATTTTCAAGTTTTTCAGCTTCTATTAGTACACCCCTCATTTCAACTTTATTACATCTCAAACATCTACCAACACAGAAACTCAGTTGATCCTCTTCTATCATACATGCATTTTGCAAACTTTTACTTGGCATGTGAGCTAGAGTTATCTACTATCCAACTCTTCATGTCCATGTTGATAGTTTAATATTTTTATTGTATCATTACTCTTATGCAAGGTAGAGACTGGTAGTTTAAATTTTCTTATCACCTTGATATTAATTATTTCAAAAGTACAACTAAACAATACTTAAAAATGTATTAACACAATAAATTCTAAAATCAGAGATCAATTGTTCAAAGAGAGTGCAGAACAATATAAATTATAATAATGTAGTTGTTTATTTAAAAATAGAACTGTTACTAATTAAATCAAAAGCAATAAATAAGCAAATGATCTATTAATAGTCAAAATAAGAGTCATAGATCACATGATCCTATTCTTTTAAGCTTGTAAGTTATAAACAATGAGAATTGCCAATTCATCAACAAGCTTTGTGATAAATGCTTAACCAGAATCAGCATTTAAAATATCTCTGTCAAGAACCCCCCGCCCAAACCCCTGACCATGGTTTCGTGCTTTGGCACTCCTCAGAGAGGTGCCAGGGTATGTTCAGACACTAGATCTAGTGTCTCTGAGGAGTGCCAAAGCACAAAACCATGGTCAGGGGTTTAGGACACTAAACAAATCAAAAAGCCATATAAAAAAAACACTGGTAACTAGAGGGTAAAGATCACAGGTTGATAAAAGATGTTAATGCACTAATTACAAACAGCAATTTGATGCACATTTATCACTAATAAAAAGATTCTTATACTTCTATAGGTGTAGAGCTCATACCCAAATTTGATCATTTTAGTTATATAGACCTGAGTTGTTTTGCATGGTGATAAGGGTGGCTGATTGAGATGTTGAAGGTTTTTAAATTAATTCTAAATTGAAAAAAGCTTTGGAATAATAACTGTGGTCAAGTAACTGAGTTGTTCAACTTATTTTAAATGTCACATGGATATGGAATATTGAATTAAGTCCAAACCTATAAGATAAATGTTAATTTAAAAAAAAAAAATCAGTATCAACACTGAACTCAGTCATTCAAACAAGAAAGTTTATATAATTGAAAATTATGTTGGGATAGAGTCGCAGACTTTTGAATTCAAGGTTCAGGGATCATGGCTCAATTCTCATACTCCATTTCTTGATTTCTTGAACTTCTAAACTATTTCATTATTTTTTATTCAACGAAAACTAAGTGAATATTTTGTCCTCATTTTTGGTTAGAAAACTTTAGTGAATTTAACTATTTTAAATATTGTAAGTTATAAAATAATTCAACAGTTTTATACAATATTGCTCTTTTTCGTTAAAAATATTTTAAAGTAATTTATGCTTTTCTTTTTATATTTTTATTGTATTATAATTTTACGTATTTAAGCAGGTATTTTTATGTTTTACTTTTTACAGTTATTGAAAAAATCATTTTCTTTAAAATAAACTAATTTGTTTTATTTTTTTATTGTAGCTCACTTAAACGAAAAATTAGCAATTGAAACTAAAAACACATTTGGATTCATTATCGCCAAACATTACCAATCCACTGCAAGATGGAGGTCTCTCCAAGTTCAATCCATATTCTCTGATCTCTAGCCTCTCTCCTCCACATCATGCCTATACACTTTTTTATTTCATCTGTCTCACATGTAGTCTCTTTCTGTGTCTTTTACAATTTCTTGGAATCCCATTTAAGATTTCAATTATTCATCTATTATCACCTCTTCTAGAAATATGTCCAACCCAACTTCACTTCAATCTTTCAGCTCTTTTAACAATGTCAGTAACACCTGTTTGTTTTCTTACTCATGCATTGCATTTTCACTCTATTCTTGTTGCTCCTAAAATTCATCTCTCCATACTTCTTTGAGTAGTCTGAAGTCACTGTGTTGCTCTTCTGTTAAGTGTTCAAGTCTCAGATCTATAAGTAAGTACACATTTATAAAAAAAACTTCCTTTTCAAACACATAGACATATTTCCTTTTAATATTAAGTTATTTTTATTAAAAACAGTCCAACCAATTTTAATTCTGTGATTAATTTTATCCACTATGTTTCCATCTGTAGTAATAGTCTGACCCAAGTATTTGTAGTTGTTAACTCCTTACACTCATCATAATCAATATTTATTTCCATCTTTTGAGAAAATCGATTGAACATTACTTTAGTCATTTCCCTTTAGTCCTACCTTTTTACTTTCATCTGATAACTTTTGCAACATTTTCTGAAGTTCAGAAACATTATTTATAAAAGCAACTACATAACCTGCAATGTCTAAATGAGTTAAACAATCTCTATTTACTTTTACTCCTTTAGCTTCCCATGTTAATCCCCAAATACTTCTTTCAGCATGGCATTGAAAGGTTTTGAAAATATGGAGTCACCCTGTCTTACTCCCTTCACAACATTAATCTTTTAAGTATCATTATATAATCTAATAGTTGCTGCTGCATTTTTATAAATATTCTTCAGAATATGACAATATCCTGAGTCTATACCTTGATTATCCAATGCTTTAATCACTGAAGAAATGTTATAGAATCAAATGCCTTTTCATAATCTACAAATGGAAAGCATAATAGCAACTCATATTTATTTGTCCTTTCTATAACTTCTCTCAATACATGGATATGAGCTACTATACTAAAACCACTTTTAAATCCAACTGGTTGTTTTGGTTAGTTGAAATACAATGTTCTTTGTAGATGAGTTGTAATTATCTTGGTAAAAAAAATTGTGTAAAACTAATAAAAGACTGGCAAATCTGTAATTTCTAATATCTGCTTTATTTATTTATTAAATATTAATATTAATACTACATTTTTCCAAATATCTGGTATATCTTTATCATTTAGACAATTGGTATATAACTGCCAATTTTTTTTCTATTTCCTTACCTGCTTCTTTTAGTATATTGATTATAATGCCATCATTACCTAGAGCTTTTCTGTTTTTTATAAACTTAATTGCATGTCTCACTTCTTCATTTAAAATCCTGGGCAATTCATTAAATCTCTAAAAGTAGTTGTTTCTTCAACCACAATTAGGTTTTTTATATTTAACTTGTAAATAAAAGTGTGGGAGTCCACAAATTAATTAACAACTGGGTTTTTTATATTTAACTTGAAATAAAAGTGTTGGAGTCCACAAATTAATTAATTCAATCCCTACTTTTACAACAAGGGATTGATTTAATTAATTTCTAAACCATCCCCCATATGCTTTTATTTCAAATTAAATATAAAATTCTCAGTTGTTGTTGAAGAAATAATTATTTTTAGACTGTTTTATCCCCAGTAAATAAAAGCATTGTTTATAAATATTTATATATTATTTTTAACTTTATTTTTACATATCACATATTAAATACATATTATATTTTTAAGGATCCAGATCTCATATGTATTTAACAGCATTTTAGAATTTCACATCTTAGTCTTAGTTTAAATTCATTTACACTTAATATGATTGGCATAACTTTGAATTTAATCAATATTATTTTTTCTCATTTTATGTGAGTGATCAAAGTTTTCTGAGAAAAGCACTTTCTTATGTAGAAGATTAAATTATTCAAAAGCTTCATTTTAAACTAAAAATATATTTTTTTATTTTATAAATAAATCTTAAAAATTCTGTATGAGTTTATGACTTAAAAAACATGTTTATTTTTATATTTTAGCTTTTTTTCAACTAGTTGATATAAATTTCTCCAACTGTTTTTCTTTTCTCTTTTATCTCGTGCCATTTTCACTTTCATACCCAAAGATCCATATCAGTCTTTATACATTCTCTCATGTTTTTTTAATTTTGTTTTATCACATAATTTATATTATTTTTATTTCTAATTTGTGTACCAGGGAATTAGCTGGTCTTCTCTAAACATTTTATTCAACTTTTATTATTCGTGTCATCTTATATGTTCAATGCAGCAGATTCTCAGAAATATTTTTTTTGTAAAACATTTTTTTTCTGTTCATTAATATTCTGATATTTACAATACATCAATGGTTTTTAAATCATAATATCTTAAGCAAAGTAATATTTCTAGTTATATGTGCATTTTTTATGCCTATCACTATCATATCTTGATAACATATTATTTTATATCATCCCAAACACATGATTTTTGAATCCTTCTCCAGTATTATAATTCTATTCCTGTACAATTTATATTGCAATATTATGAAAGTTTTCAATATTATAAATGAAATAAAATAATTTACTTTAAAAATTAATTATTTATAGAATAATATATTAAAAATTTTCTGATTTCTGGAAAAACTGACAATATTGTATAGTGATAATCCATAAAATAAAAGGCCTTATTAATTTTAAGCTATTGGAAAATCTATAAAATTATGATTAATTACATAAATTTTTAATTGAAATTATCTTTAGGAAAATTACTGAAATAAAAAAGGAATATCTTAATAAGAATTTAGTCATAGGAATAAACTCTATATAAATTATTACTTTTTATTTTTATGTATAGTATATAATTATAAATTTATTAAACGCACATTGATTACGTAAGTAATATTTACTGAGGCTATAACCTCGATAATATGCATATAAAATGCGATAGTAGGGACCTCTACAGGTGTTTTAACCACAAGCTTATGCTTTCCATAGCGTAAGCTTGTGGTTAAAACACCTGTAGAGGTCCCTACTATCGCATAGCGTAAGCTTGTGGTTAAAACATCTGTAGAGGTCCCTACTATCGCATTTTATACGCATATTATCGAGGTTATAGCCTCAGTAAGTATAGTATATAAAAAAAATCTCCAGCTGAGAGTGGTAAAATTATTTTTATAACTTTATAATATAAATTATCTAAGTTTTAGAAGGCAGCTGAGATAGACAGGCATTATAAAATAAATATAATAGACTTAATCTTTGCCAATATAGGGATTAAATTATATTGTTTGTTATTCCACTTTTATGCCTAAAAGCAAATTATTAAAAATGTAGCAGATAGCTTTTGAAATATGATTAATTTTAATTGTATTATGAGTAAGGCAATCAAAGCTAATTCATATGTTAAGCTATACCACACATTTGGAAATTTATTGAAGATTTCTAATGAAAATCAATAAAATTATCTATAAATCTGCACATTTTTAATACACTATGGCTTTGTGGAATATATTTATGTTTATCCATTCTGTTATTAGTTACAAATATTACAAACCCCATATTTGATACTAAAATGATTTAAAGTAATACTGGGCTTAGAATCTTTAGGAAGATGGTATCTCCCTCAACAATAGTCAAGGCTATATTATAAGATAGTCATATCCTTTATTTTGATACATTCATCTGACTAGCTCAAATTAAACGGGAACCATTGACCCCAAGCTAATAATATGATATTCTGTTAATGAACTTTCTTGATGTCTAGGCCATCCATTTATAAAAAAAAAAAACAAATCCTAAATCTATTTATGATTTGGTAAAATAAAGCCTTAGTCACCCAATTGTATTAAGATCATAATCATAGAAAGAGAATGAGACGACTATTATGCTTATGCCTGAAATTAGATGTGCTAACTTCTCTAAAGTTGTACAAAAGACAGTCCTAGTCTTGCGTTGTTAGCCGAGAGGTATCGCAGTCGCCATGCAAGCAAGTAGTTGGTTGCAGACGGTTGTGGGTTCGCGTCCCGGCCGATGCTATGACATATGAAAAAAAAAAAGACAGTCCTACGACATAATAGCTAATTATAGATTAATATTTTAAACAGCCTTGTCAAGCGTTGTTAGTCGAGAGATCAGCGCAACTGTCTTGCAAGCAAGCAGTTGGTTGCAGACGGTTGCTGTGGGTTCGCCTCCCAGCCGATGCTATGACATATGGGAAAAATATTTTAAACAGCCTTTTTAACTGAAATATAAATCTCTCAACAACAGTAACGTGGGTAATTGACAGAATCAACTTCACAAATCAGACCAAATTATTAATACTTTTAAATACGCACATCGATAAATATTTGCAATAATAAAAATTAATGTCTGCTAAAAATAGATTTATTAAAGAGGAAATTATTATGACAAAAAAAAAAACCTAATAATTATAATTTGTTTTTTTATTATTAAGATTTTTTTTTAGAGACGTAAAAGTGCCGCGCATGCACACATATATAAAACATTTACATTTTCTAAGCATATTTTTTCTATTTTAAATTCTTTGTAATTTTTGTTATGACTAAAAATAAGTTTCTGCGTAATAAAAATGAAATATGGTTATTATTTGACATGCAAAGCTGAAAAAATGATGCGATTTAATATAAAAATGATCTCATCGAGCTGTAAAGGTCATGACGTTGCAAGGTTATACTAGAGGGCAGCTAGAGTTTATAAAACCGTGCTATTAAATTATTACGTTACTCTATGTTAACAATCTCGCGATTTTTATAAGCAATAATGAATGACGACAATTTAAATCCTCAGTGAGATTTCAAAAAAAGACATTGATTGTTTAACCTAACATGAGGGAAGATAACATTTTATAATTAATTAAGTCTACATCTTTGTGTATGACTATTAATGTTATTTAAAATAAGATACAATTATCTGTTATAATCTAGATCCATATTAAAACGTATTTTACATTAATAAGTTCGAATTTAATTACTAACATTAAGTATAAATCAAATAAAGTTTAAAACATAAAAAATACAGTATTTCATCATTAAATAAAAACACAATATTAATAATCAAAATAGATATAGTTATAAAATTGTAAATTAAATATATATTCATTACTGTTATATACAGCTGAAATAGGTAGGATCTATATAGAATCAGTTTTCAAAAAATATATGAATCTCAAAAAGTAATTTGTAAAAAGTGAAGAAAAACATAATTACTTGTCTTGTTCGTAATCTTCATTCCACAGACATAAGAAAATCAATGTCACATGACTCGGTGTTCCAAATTCTCTTCAATGTGATAACATCTGCAAAAAAAGAACTGCTTATGTAGTAGAACTTTTACAGATAAAAATGGTAATAGAAATTGAATAAGCATTAAAATTAATGCATTTAATTATTTATATTATTACAATTTAATCTACCAGCATCAAACTTTCTGTACTTATATCACCAACATTATAAATAAACTAATAAATATTACTAATCAATTAGGATAAAGATCATCATATCAATTCTAGCCCAGATATTAACATCAAACCAAGTTAAAAATCAGTTTGATACTTGCAAAGAAATCTTGTGTTTGGATTCTTTTAAAATAAAAAAATTGATTAAAGGATCATTGAACACAGACTTTCACATGACCCACTACTCTCGTGCCATCTCATATTGCTGACCCACCTGATCACACACATGTTGAAAAGATAAATAATCACCAATATACGTATTTCATGCTAAACCAGCAATCATCAGTTGGTCTAGATTACTATCCTCACACATATATACAATCAGTGCTCAGCTTTATATTAAGATAGCCAATCTTCATACTTTAATGGACAGGCTTCATACTATTCCAACTCACAATTCTTCAGCCTTCCATTTCATTGAAAATCTGATGATGGAACATTCAAAGCCCTTGTTAGTGCCAAGGTTGTCATCCTACCCCTGTTGACATATTAGTCATTCTGGCCCCTCATGTACAGGAGAATAATCCATTTATACATACATATGCGAGGGATGGGAAGACCTTTTACACACTATTTATATAAATTAATACATTGTACAGGCTTAAACCTGCATTTATATATGTAATATATGTGAGATTCGAACACAGACTTTCACATGACTCACTACTCTCAATGCCATCTCATATTGCTGACCCACCTGATCACACACATGTTGAAAAGATAAATAATCACCAATATATGTATTTCATATTAAACCAGCAATCATCAGTTGGTCTAGATAAATGCAGGTTTAAGCCTGTACAATGTATCAAAGGATCATTCTAAATTTTTAGCAACAGGGTAGCTAAGATATATTCTATATAAAATCTAAAAGTATATTTTTGTAAAAAAAAAGTAAAAATATTGTTTCAGAAGTATAGCAATGTGCAATTTAACATAGTAGTAGAGTGAGTCATAGATTTAAAAGTTAATCATTTCCAGAATAATTACCAGCTGAAGAAAGAACATTTTGATGCAAAGAATGAAACTGTTGTGCTCAGTCTGCATTG
The DNA here is from genome assembly GCA_028023455.1 of Epiperipatus broadwayi. Classification (NCBI taxonomy): domain Eukaryota; kingdom Metazoa; phylum Onychophora; class Udeonychophora; order Euonychophora; family Peripatidae; genus Epiperipatus; species Epiperipatus broadwayi. The sequence goes on from JAQFVV010006198.1 coordinate 16,244,810, forward strand.
GGATGTTTGAATTTGAGATGTGGTTAATTACTTATATTTAATCCTAAGAATGATGTCAATGACAATAATAACCATTAAGCATCACATGATCACCATCTCTTATACTAGCACATAATTGTTTATAAACAAGGCAAAACTCTCCATACAGTAGTGCCACCCTATGCCAACCAGAGTAATCAATGGATGCCAGAAGTCTTGTGCATAAAATCCCTATCTAATGCCTATTCATCCAGACAAGCCAGAAACTAGTCTGGGGATATTGGATGAGCAGGCATTAGATAGGGATTTTTGCACAAGCCTTCTGGCATTTATTGATTACTCTGGTTGGCACAGGGTGTCACTACTGCATGGAGAGTTTTGCCTTGTTTATAGACAATAATAAATGCTAACAGATAGATATAAATTAGACTCTTTTTATTAATAGAAATTATCAGAAGGTTAAATAGAATAAATGTATTTTTCCTCAAATTTTTATTTTTCTGATGATTAAAATTTCATAACAATAACAGTCATTTCATAAATGCATACCTTATAAAAAATGAGAATGTCTTATATTATTATTAAATTAAAAACACATATATTAACCTTTAACTGAGTTTAAAATTTATATCTGGAATATAGATAATCTCTAGTTTTATAAATGATTAACAACAGTTAATAATGTATTTTTCTGAAGTGGTGTGTGTCAAATTTGTGAGGGCAAATAGTTTGCCACTTGTAAGTCATAATGGGTAATAGGTTTTTTAATGTGTCACCAAATTATCACCTACTGTATGGACAGTTTGCTATTGCTAATGTTATTTAAAGGTGCTGGTTAAAGTATTAATCAGAACTAGATATAACCTAATATATATTTTTTGAATTTTATTTATGTGTAATTATAGAATTAATTTTGTTTTTTGATATGTTATTAGAAATAAATACATTTAAAAAGATTAGGTAAATATTCAAATATAGGACAATAAAAATTCCAATCATAAATTAATAAGTTAAAAATTTACTCTTATAAAATATAAATGATTTATTCAATTATCTTTAGTTTCATATTCGATGCTTATGTAAACATCTAAAATAATATTTAGCCTACCAAATACATCTCTGGGGTAAATCTTGATAAACGCATACTTAAATGCATTTATTTACTCATTATAATTATAAATTTATTAAACGCGCATTGATTACGTAAGTAATATTTACTGAGGCTATAACCTCGATAATATGCGTATAAAATGCGATAGTAGGGACCTCTACAGGTGTTTTAACCACAAGCTTACCCCTCTTTTCTTCCATAGCATAAGCTTGTGGTTAAAACACCTGTAGAGGTCCCTACTATCGCATTTAATACGCATATTATCGAGGTTATAGCCTCAGTAAATATTACTTACTCATTATAATAATCCTAATTCAAAGAGGTACTCTTCTGTGAGCTTGATTTTATTTTTTAACAATAGCATAAACTTAGTTCAATGATTTGATCAGCTTCAGATCTGATTTTAGATATATAAAATCAATACACATATAATATTATGGGTATAGTATATACTTAATTATATGAAACTGATCTAAATAATTGTATTCATATATACAGGTTCAGATATACATAACAGTATATTTAATGCAAGTGTCAAATTGTATGCAAGATAATCTTGATCATATTTAAAATTAATAACAAATTTATCTTCTTAATCTAAAATTATATTTATCATAACATTGTTTTATTACAGCAGTCATAGTTTATTCTAGTTTTGCGACATTTTACATTTATCACAACAATTATTCAACACACACACACAGTGTATTTACTACTTTGACTATTATATTCTTAGGTTTATTTTACCTAAATTTAAATAATATATAGCTAAAATATTATAGCAAATCTTTTTTTTTCCATTTAAATAAGTCTTAGAATTTTTTGTACTCTTCTATATATTTGAAAGGAGACACTTGTTTTTAAAATGTACTATGAAAATTTGGTTTTATAACATAAATGGAAAATCACTAATACAGTGATTTTACAATGCTTTGTCATTTCACTTGGTTCTGGTTGAGAAACATTTATATTTATTTCATCTAGAAAACCATCCATATTTTCAATAACCAACTAATAACAGTTGGTCAGCATAATATGCTAAACATTAAATAGAAAATTTTGCATTATGATATGAATAAGACAATTTACTGACAGGGAAAAGCAATAAGTTTCTTCTGCACCTATACTGTACTTCTTTTCTGACATTTGTGGATAAAAGATTGTTCTGCTTTTCATCACTCTAAAAGCTTTGGAGGATTACCACTTTATAGTCAGTTATATGTGATTGGATGTTGATAACTGGAGTTCCACCAATCCTTGGGTGCATCACATAGACATATTGTCTTTATGATTTAAAATTATTTAATCTCTTCAGATATTTAAGACACCTCACCTGGAATCCACGTAATGATGTTTACTCTTATTGCTTTGGGTTAAGAGCTATTGCTTAAATTCATAGGCACATTTTAAAGCTGTCAGTAATCATCTCTACTAAGCTATCAGCTTATAACTTTTCACATTACCATTCCCAATCTGTTAGTTTATTATTTTTGTCATACTGGTATACTTTGCTAACTTTTCTAATATTATCTTTCATTGTCCTAAATCAGGCTATGTTCTATCTTCCATCTCATATTTGACCTCCAATATTTCCTGTTCTATAAACAATACATTCCTATGTTCTTCTAAACTTCAATGACTTCAGCCTTGGATTTTATAAATTTGTATATCCAGGTTGGTCTGAATGACCCATGTGTATGTCTTCATCAATCCTTCAACTTCTATTTTGTGTTTATTCATATGTTACAACATTCATTGCTTTGATAAATTTCTTCCTTCTTGTAATTGAATCTGATTCTCTTTCATACTGTCTCAATATTTGTATCTCTCTTTTTATAGTTTTAAACATCTTGTGCATTTGTTTTTCCTGTTCTCTATTGGCTTCTTATATGATTTACATATTTACTAACCTGTTCATTTCCTGCCTCTTTTTCTATTTCAGTATCTGTTGATTTACTGATTTCTCCAATTCTTGAAGTTTGGTGCATATTGCATTTCTTCTAAAATTTTATCTGTCTTCTCTATTTTTATGAACTTTCTCATAAATCTTTATTTTCATCTTGACCTGTGTCTGATAATACATTTTTTTATTTGATTTATTTGTTTTGTCATTTTTCCAATTTTTGAATAATTACTTTGTATGCCACATGTCCATGTTTCAAATGAGGTATTGTTTTTGTACAATCTCTATCTTTTGTATCAACTGCTTTTGTCCATCTATCTTTTGATTCAGTATATCTATCAGCTGTTGTCCCCTTCTATATTTTACTCCAGTTGCTTTTATCACTCTTTTATCTTATGTCCCAGTTGTTCTTGTAAACTATTTGTCTGTTGATTCAACATCAATATCTGCTTTTCTATATCTTCTTTGGTTTAATCCAACTGCTTTTGTCTATCTTCTGACTTTTGATTTATTTACTCAATCAACAGACTGATCATTGTCATAATGTGTACTGGTGCATGAATCATTGCTCTCTCTTCATGAAATTTTTTTATCATTTTCTGTCCACTCCATTTGCTCTTATTTCTTTGTCAGATTCTTCACTATCAATTTCAGAACTCGATATAGTTTTATCTTTTCTTAAGCTATCCTTTTCATAATTTATTTCAAGAATCTATTAGATCTCCAATCATATCTTTATCATCCTATATTTTTTTTCTAACAAACATAACACTAAAAAATACTCCACTCTTATCTTCTAGGTTGAATTGATGATGATGATTATGAGCATCATTATATAAGGTTTCAAAGATTCATAAACTGCCTCTATAATTAAGAAAATTATTAATATTTCCTTTATGAGCTTCCCAAACTTTTGGCTGAAATTTCATAATCTCAATAATTAACATTGACTAATATAACATGGTCAATTTATTATCCAAATTAAGGATCACATGAATTATTTGCAGATAAACATTCGTGGAATTAGTAGAAAGACAAAATGTAACATAATTGTAGTATTCAATCTTCACAGAAAAACATTCAAGATCTCAACATATTTAAAATCTATAAATGTTAATTATACAAACTATAGTGTTGAATATAATATGTGTAAGCATTGATTGTCATAAAAATAAATATTTAATACTTTTAATGCACATGGGATATAATTTTACATGTTAATAACCCTTTGAATTATAACCCATTTACTTAGACCATTTAATTGACAATCATTTTATATATTCTCAAAATAAAGTTTATCACTATATTTTGTATAAACACACATAATTCTGCTTATATTTTCATAAACAAGGAAGTTATCTTTGGACCTATACTTTTTATTAAGCAGTATTTTTAGTAATTGGGTATTTCAATTCTTAGATACAAAAATTATTATATTATACTCATCTATAAAAGTTCGCAAATAACAACTGTTATATAATAAAGTTCATGCACAAAAGTAGTATATGTCAATGTTCATTAATTCAAAAATCTAAATTTCCATATGAGGCTGCTCATATTTTATGCAAATAAATAAATTATATTCTTATTCAAAATTAAAATAATTCCTATACTGTCTCATTCTTTAATTCTTGGACATATTTTTATTCATCCATACACACTGTACCTATCTAATGTATATACTATACTTATTGCTATATGATTATTATGCTTTTTGATTAATCTATTTAAATCGTAGTTTTGTACTTTAACTTTGAATATCATTTTATTTAAAATAACCCTTTTTAGGTATTTTCATCATCCTAAATGCTTCTATTTAAAACTGAATAACCTGTAAAAAGGAAAGTAAATACCATTCACTTTGGTTACACAAGTGTGGCCAGCTTAAATCAACTGTTACCTGTTTTGTTTGATATATATATATAGCTTTACAACTCCTTTATTTCTTATCAAACCATAGATACTAATAATTACATTTAATTTACAAAAAGTTGTTATAATTATTTTCTTAACTCAATTCTTTTCCTGGTATATAATTTTATCTGTTTGTTAAAATAACATCATTATATCTTATAAATAGCACAAAAATGCAACTGTATGTAAATATCAAACTTAATCACATTAAATCTCCTTGTTTTTTTTTTTTTCTATTAAAATAAAAATGTAATTGCTTTAATTATTATTTTTTTATATCTATTTTTTAGGAAATTTTGGCTAATCTACTTATGTTGATTGTTTAAATAATGTTAGCATTCTAATCATTCATTCAAACATTCTCTCCTACACTATGTATTTAAATACATTTTTTTTAAAATATAATTTTCAGGACTGCCATATGTAGGTGTGGAGGTGTGTGGGGCACAAACGTGCTTCATTAATAGAAGTGCCAAATCACAGCAATAATTAATAAAATATGAAAGTACTTAGATTTTTCAAATCACTCTATTGTTAGAAAAATATTGATTGCAAATATTTATTTAAATATAAAAAGATTATTTTCTAGCTAGCTTTGAAGCAATTGTTTGAAACATATATAATTTTTTATGTAAATAAAAATGTTAGATTTCTGAATCACTCTACTTCTATAAATACATTCTGACTGTGAACATTTTTTATTTACATATAAGGGAATTACTTATTTATTCAGATTTGAGACAATTATATGAAATATATTAAATTTTATATTGACTACCATTGCACTAAACTGAATAGCACTGTGCCACTTCACTATGGTAATTAATAAAATTTATATGTAAATGAAAATGTTTACATTTCCAAATTACCTTCATTTAAACATTTTAATTTATATAAAAAATGACACAGTACTACTAAAAATTTATTTAAAACTTTACTTCTTAAGAACTATGCATAGTAAGTAATTTGTTTTACCAATCATATTTTATAAACTCTATAGTTGTGTGCTCGGTATGACTGGATTTACAATATAAGAACCTGATACGTGGGATTTAATGATGAATTCCAGAGTAGTTTTGTACTTTTTTAATACTGACATTTTTCTTGTAAATCGAAAGATTTCATGAGTATTAATGTGTAATAAGAAATGTGGACTTAATCAGTGAAGTATCAAATAGTTTCATGCTGGCAGATCTAACTGCTTCAGCTTCACCTATTTAAATAGAAAGTAGGTTGAAGTAAAGAAGGGTTCCCCTCTTTTCTTCCATAGCGTAAGCTTGTAGTTAAAACACCTATAGAGATCCCTACGCATTTTTACACGCATATTATTGAGGTTATAGCCTCAGTAAATATTACTTACTAATATATATATATATTTAGATGTTTTACTAATCTGCTTTTTAATGTATTTGAACTGTTGTGAAATTTGTTATTTAGCAATTACACAAATACATGAAGATCAAAATCTAAAGAAAACAAACTTAGCAAAAAAAAAAACTTTTTAAAACGATATTATTACAGCATTTCATTAAAATGGTATTGTCATTTAATGCCCACCTATTGATTGTAACAACTATACAACATCACTTGTAATGACTTTATTGAAAAAATACCTACAAAATTCTTTATCTATTCTAGTGGAAGAAACCAATTAATTTGATATATTTTTGAATTATAATCTATCATTAAATAAATGATGGTGCAAGACATGTTATAAGGGCTTCTAAAAACATAATGAATAAATAATGTAAGTGTGAAAATTCCTTTTTTTTCATGTGTCATAGCATCGGCCGGGAAGCGAACCCGCTAACCCGGGACAACTGCTTGTAAGGTGGCTGTGCTAACCTCTCAACCACCAACACTTCAGCAAATGTAATGTGAATTTTTAAAATCCCTAGATATCTGATTATATAGCATGATTAAGTTTTTAAATTGAAATAATAATCATACAAAAATTTAAATCATGAAATGTGTAAATATTTTATTGTTGAACAAATATTTGAGACGCTAATTTTGATTTTACAAAACAACAATTTATGCAAGAGAGATTAAAGTTGAAACAAAGTTAAAAAAGAGTTATTTTTAATTAATTAATATGTTGGTTAAAGTCAATCTAGAAAAAACTAATCATTATTTATCACACTGCAACTACCAAAGTCAGGTAAGTTAATATGTAAATTAAAATGTAACAGTGTAAATAATTAAAAAAAATTAATTTTCTATTATATCTTTTGTTAAACAAAATTGTATAGAATTTATTTTGTTTTATTTAACTAATTTTATTTTATGTGGGGAGGGATCTTTTTCACATGATAAAAATCATTTAGATATTAAAAAAAATAAATTATCTTATGTGAAAATGTAGATATATTAAAGTTGCACAAATTGGTACTTATAATGCATAAATAATTATATTTTTATTATAATTATGATTTTGAATAAATATTTGAGAAAACAAATAAAATACGTATGATGCAAAAAAATATATTTTATTTCCTTCAATGTTTTATTATAAGTCCATTGATAACATTGTTATAATTTAATGTTTTAATTATAAATTTATAAAACGCACATTGATTACGTAAGTAATATTTACTGAGGCTATAACCTCGATAATATGCATATAAAATGCGATAGTAGTGTAAGGTTGTGGTTAAAACACCTGTAGAGGTCCCTACTATCGCATTTTATACACATATTATCGAGGTTATAGCCTCAGTAAATATTAATTTAATGTTTTGTAAATAGAAATTATTTCACACTCTACTGCTTACTATGTATATATAATTTTAATGCACAAATCAATGCATAATAGTGGAGCTTCTTAAAGTTAAATCCCAATTTATTATAAAATTAATGTAAATTATAAATACATGAAAATTAGTGCCTGAGTGCTTTTGAGAGAATTTAGCTCTATCGTTCAATTAATTTACATGTATTTGCATATAGCAACCTGGTTATGCTTACTCTTTATTGCCCATGATCATGAGAGCTAAGTTCTCTTGAAAGCACTCAGGAACTAATTATTATGTATTTATAATTTACATTAATTTTTATAATATATAGGGTTTATAAGCACAGACTTTCACATAACCCACCACTCTCCACTCTATCTAATAACACTGATACACTTAAACACATATATGTATGTAATAACCCTGTGTTTCAGTTATTAATTTTTATAATAAATTGGGATTTAACTTTAAGAAGCTCTGCTATTATGCATTGATTTGTGCATTAAAATTATATAAATTTAATGCTTTTTTTTTTTTGCAAATTCTGATTCAATACATAAAAATGCTAACAAAGAGAATTGTCGTTCTTTTTTTTTTAATGTGTAAAAGTATCGGCTGGGAAGCGAACCCCAGGACAACTGCTTATAATACAGTTGTGCTAACCACTTGGCCACCAATGCTACTATGCTGATATCACAAATACAATGTTACTGAAAAACCCGCACTACCACATAATCCTTACTTCTACAACTGTATTACTTTATATATGATATTCATTTTTGGGTCTACAAATTATAAAGTTTTGGCAAAAAAAAAAGAAACATTTCACTTAGCATGCGATAAAATGTTTTATTTTTTAATTTTCACAAAAGATTTAGATCATGCAGACCTAAGGACTTGATAATTGTAAGATCGTGCATCATCACACCACCCTCATTTTGACTATTCATGTGACCAGGGTTGCTGAAATTAACTTGCATAAATGCATCTCTTACCCATGTGGTGGATGTAATAATGTTAAATCCTTTATTTATTTATAACAGAAATTAATTTACCAGAGTATTTTTTTATGAAATATATTTATGTTGATCTCATTTTATAGGACTTTAAAGCTTTTTTTTTTACACTGCTTCCCAAATATTTGTAATCAAACTTCTCATGTCTAAGACCACATAGCTGAAAACGAAATAGATATTAAATATTATTTCAATACATATTAGATAGTATCAAAGTTGTGTTGACTCTTGGCTATTGAGTGAATATTCACTATTCACATTTTTGTAAAATTTACAGTATAGTATAGCAGCATAATTTTGTCTGTTTTCTTTTCTGATATTTCAAATGGTCTTCTATGTGATTAGATTCTAATATCATTCTATACAGTCGTTGCTGAAAATAAATATTAATACAAACAATAAAAAAAATGGAAATAAGCTACTTAAAATTAAAATAATACAATAAATATAAAATACAGACTTTTTATTATTATAAATAATTGTGTAGAGAATATAACGATATAATTTTTAATGTAAGAGCTAAAGTCAATAGATGAAAAAGATTAACTTAACTATAGTATATTCAATTTTCCAAATCGTAGTCAGTAAATACAAATTTACTTGCAATACATATATATTTCTGCTATGACATATTAATAAAGAACGTGAAGAATTTGATTGTCCAAAATGTTATTAAAAATTCTGACTTGCTTATATGAATTGGAGTCAAAATATAAATAAGAATTGTTAACATCTGTGTTGAAATGAATTTTTTTCTTGCCGTTGAAATTATCTACATTTTCGCTGCAGACAAAAATGAAATTCATTATTGACAACGTAACAACCAGATGTTTTTTAGATAGCGATTTGAACTATCTTCACCCTAAATATGGTTACATAAAATTCTGCTCTTTATAAGTTTTTGATATTATGTATACATATATTGCATATCATTTTCACTTTGATATAACTATAACCTTAACAACTTAAACATTGTAATCACGATCATTTCTGGTATGTATCCATTTACTTGCTTGTGTGAGTACATCATAATAATTTGATACAGGTAATTTGCATATTAATGTTTCTTTGATCCTTTGTATCTTCAAAAACAACCAGAATGTTTAATTCATGGAGAAGCAAAGCGCAAATAAAATATCTAACCATGTAAACTGATATAAAATTAATGAATAGATTACTAAAAATAAGTTCGAGCAGTCGATCCGATCTATTAAACTACGCCGGGTACGGACAAAATAATAAACAGTTGTAAATTATTATGTTAAATAAGCAAACGAAATAATGGAATAAATAAATATATTTAGAAGCAAAGATGAATTTTAAAACAAATCTTTGTAAATCTTATATGACAATCTCGAGTTTATAAAAACTTTACTATACCATTATTTTTTTTAATTGCTATGTTTTATTTAATTATTTCAGCAATAAACGAATTTATCTTAAGTGATTGGAACTGTGTTACTTAGTGGTAATACCACGTGACGCATAGCAGGCTTGTATCACATTTAGTTTTAAAACATTACCACGTGATGCATAGCAGGTTTGTATCACATTTAGTTTTAAATCATTAATGAGAAAGGCAAAAAAAAAATCCCCCTTATAGAGTACTTGAGGAAATTACCAGGAGAGTAGGTTTTAAAAAAGAAAAAATGTATAAAATAAAAGAACTGAATCTAATTACTCTGATGACTAAAAGGCATTTAAAAGTTTAAGTGTAAAATAGATTGAATATTAGCTCTATATTTTTCCTTGTCTTCCTCTCTCTTTTCATGAATCTCCTTCCCTTTCACGCACATTTTTTCTCATTTCTTTTTTTTTTTTCACGCTCGTTCTCTTTAAGTGTTGCCATAAATCTTTTGATTCTATCTATTAATATATCAATATTGTTAACAGAAAGTATATCAAGTGATACGGGTTGTGTGAACATTCCACACTCAAAATAGCGATACTCTGTTACTTCTATGTGTTTATTTATATATAAAATATTGCTCTTAAAAGTACTTTATCTTGTTATGACAAAGGCTACCTTTTAAGTATAATACATGAGACATCTCTTTAAATATAGAAAAACCACATTCACAATTTGAAGTATTAAAATGTGGAAAAAAAAAATCTTTATGCAGAAATCTCGGAAAATAAATATCTATTCCCAAATATTTTATAATTATAATTCATTTTTTGTGAAAGTGCATTATAGCACAATGTTCCACATATCCATTCGCATTAGCGACTACAGCCACTCTATCCATGAAAATAATAATAAAAAAAAATACAAAATAATAATATTGACATCATCCAGAGCTTTGAGCATCCCATATCAGATTTTCAGTGATAGGGATGGCTGAAGAGTTCGAAAGTGGAGAGGATTGAAGGCTATCCATTAAAATGTGTAGATTTGCTATCTTAATATAAGCTGAGCATTGATTATTGAGCATTGAGCATTGGTTTCAAATACCCTTTAATTACATCTAGATTAAGTATATACACTATACTTGTATTTCAATAATAATAATATTAGATATTGAATGATATTATATGTATAAAGATGTGATATCTTTGGACTGGTCAAGATCTATTTCCATTTTCCGCAACATAATATATGTTTTAAAAAATAAAAACTTTGTAGTATATGAGGGGAGAAGAACTCAAATGGTTTTATGCAAATAAGTGGCTGTGATGTGTAGCTGATTGAGAGTCAGGATAAAAGCTTGTTTGGAATGGTCAGAGGAAGAAGTAGGATTAAGATCAAGTTGAATTAAGTGGTGTAACATTGGCAAGTAAAAGCAAAGATCAATGATTGAGACATGCCACTTATTTGGAATGTGATAGATTTTGAAGACAGAAAACCTTGACTACTTATAAGTGGGAAGGTTATTATATGAAACCATTTTGACATGAATGATTGATAATCAAGATTAAAATCCCCCATTAAGACAGTTGGATTGGGGGGAAAGGCAAGCAAAGAATTAACTGTCAAAATAATGGTTGCAATAACAATAGACCCAGGAGGGATTTATAAAAATATAATATTTAGTGTTGTAATATGGTTGTGGAATTTGATGATTAAGATATTTGAGTCTATGTAAATAATCTTGAATGATGAGAAATGGGTAGCTGGGAGTGGTAATAATACTAGTTTGATCTTATGATGAAGATGTGTCCCTGGAGCAAGCACAAAAGCCCTCTGTTTTGAGATAAGCATCAGTGTCAATATGGGATCTGTTGTATATTTTCATCTCAATAAATCCATGGACATGAGATTGTATATTGTGTATACACTTTTTAATTGAAAAAATTTAGATACCATATTGATATCTTGAACATTAAGTACAGTAATTTTTAGTTTCATTCAATGTAAGAGTAGGTGTAAATTCCAGTTTTCAGGAAGGTCTGGTTATATGATTATGAATTTATAATGGTGGTTTATCAGTAGTAATAATATTTGCATCCCAACTGTTGATTGTATTTGTTGTTGATGGTGGGAGGTAAGGATAGACTGATCTAGAGTGATAAAGGTCATTTACTTTACATAAGAATATGATTGGTTTCCACAGAGACTATGTCCAGCACCAACAAGTTAACCCCATCTCTTTTTGGTCAATATCCAACATCTCACATGCAGTTCATCTTCACCTGTCAGTAGTCAATGAGTTGCATACACAATTACACTAATCAAGCCTGCATATCATATATGTCAACAGATAAATATGCTTTCCCAGGCTTATCAAAAAAACATTAACCATGTTAAAGAATATCATTAAGAAATGAAGGATTTGTCTTACACATGTATCCAGGGATATATTTCCTGGGCTCTGAGCCATCCATTTACACAAAATGTTCCTATGGCACTCCATGTTGATGGTAATATATATGCAGGCTATAGCATGATTAATACTATATACCTATATTTTAAGCAGAGATTACAAATCCATAATGCACCACTTTCAGACTTATTAGGACTACCCTGATACTGAGACCCCATTCCAAACCATACAATTTTCTGACAAGCTTGCCACCAAAAATAACTCTTGTCTCCCAAGTTCCACCGGAATTCCCACTTTTGTTTTTTCCCATCTTAAGCATTTTATTGCATTATACCTCTGTGACCTGATAAATTATCTGTCCAAAGAATATATGACATCAAATCTCTATATCCAATAAAAATTGTACCATTTACAAAAAAAATGACTTTAACATCTATTCTTACCAACTTTTATCCAACTTCCTTGGGGCCAAGGAAGTAAGATACTGAAAAAAGTTGGAAAGATTCGTTTAGAGCCTCACATACTTACTCCAATCTCTAATATGCAGTTTGCAAAAAAATTATTCTCCTGTACAACCTGCTCTGATTTTTAAAGCAATCATAAACTCAGTTCAAGACTGAAAAAATATGCTCCAATTGCAGTCCAGCTAGATATAGAATCTGCATTTGACTATGTTTATATTCCCTACCATTCCAAGTACTTTACTCAAGTATAAACCACAGAGAAAGTACATATTACTCTCACTGTGAAAATTTCATCATTCACCACTACACAAATCATCTCCAAAGGTTTACCTATTAGTGCACTGCTCATCATTTTCTACACAAATTTTCTATTAAAGTATACATAACAGACATTTTCAGGCATCCAAATTATATATATCAATACATCCCATGCATAGCATACATGGATGACATCACTGACTTTCTACTATCTCCTAAGCATCTCCCCATATTGCAAAGTATCCTCAATCAATTTAAACTTAGATTTAACATGAGTAAAAGAGCAGCATAGTTTATATACACTAACAAACATTGGGCTTCCATTTTACATTGTTTTATTTGAAATGAAAAACACATTACAAAGCAAGCTTAAAGAACATGCCAAACAGATTACCAACTCTCTCTCCAAAGATTATCTCTCACTTTATGCTAAAGTTCACCTATTTTTCTGTTATTAAATGTTCAAAATCATTTAAATTCTGCCACCTCTTTTCTCTGCAATAAGTTATGTGACATGAGAATGGTTTCAATATCAGCTGAGACTTAGTTACCCACCCATTAATAATGGTTTGGGCCTCCACAGTTCCCAGGTGTTTTATATCCAAAAAGCCATAAATTCAATTGTGTCAATTTTTGAAAGTATTCAGCACTCTGATCACTGTTACAAGTAATCCCTACTAATAAATATCCCCCTCTATAAGCTTCATTTCTGACGATACTTTATCAGTTCCTATCAGCATCCAATCAATCAGCATTATCCATGACTAATAAATACAAATACTGACAACATATGCCATACTATATTTTGAAGCCAACAAGGAATTTCTTCTCCCATGCTTGGCAACAATAACTGTTATTTCATTCATTCAAAAGATGGTTCCTGGAGCCTAAATATTTCCAATTTTCTAGTTTGTCTTAATCATGCATTGTCATCATCTCATTTTCTTTAATATCACTGTCTATAGAAAAAATATAAATTCATTCTGTACCATATATTATGTGGCAGAAGAAATTCAACAACACTTCTTCCAGCAGTGTTAATCCCTCAACCAAATCAGGACTATCATGCTAAATGCATATGGATGACCTAGTTAATTCAATCCTGTAAGAAGGTACACACACACCCACAGCACATGCAACAACATTCACCCTTTATACCTTCTGGTGCACTCACTGAATCTTCATCATTGGTAACAACATCAGAAGGCACTCGGCTCCATTCATCAATAAACTCAACAAATCAAAGCTCAGGACAACAATACTGCACTCCCATAAATTTTGATGCCACCTGATCACTATTGAAACAACTATCCAATCTACAAAATAACATAGTCCAACAATAACTACATTGAATAGCATTCAATGGTACCATCCATTACTATCAATGTAGCTCACCATCACTAACTGCCATCGACACCATCTGCAACCAGACTACAAAATTTGCTTTTCATCTATCACAATCTACTAGATTCTCACCATATGTAGTTCTACTCTGAATTGATTTTGTTCTTCATAAAGCACACATAACAAGTTTATACAATATGGATTATAAGTTAAGTCCCTATTGTACACCAAGGTTAATAAATAAAAGAATAGTAATCAAGATTAATTTAGTGATTGTAAATAATTTCCAATATGATGCCAGATCTTACAACCTTAGATCATATCTATCTATTTATGAAATTGTGTTTTATATTGAACTGTTTTTTAAGACTTTAGTGATTAAACTTGTGATCCATCTCTGTATGTAAAACTAATGCAACTTTTAAAATTAATCCATATAAAAATCTGTACAACATAATTGCACCTGTCATCCTTATAATGAAAGTTATGTAATGCTATGTAACTCAAAGAAACAATAAAGATTATTGTTGAAACATAAAAATATTAATGATGATGATGCTAATGACAAATATAATAGTAGTAGTAATAGTAGTAGTAACAAAAAATAAAAAAATTGCAAAAAGAAAAAAGGGAATTGATGTAACTGAATTGATTCAAGATAATAATAATCAATCTACCGCTATAAAATGTAAATCACCAGTGAATCATGCTCCAACAAAGCAATCCATTCCGTTTAAAAAGAAAATAAAATCTAATAACTCTGACCTCCAAATAACAGGAACTCCAACGGACACACACTCGGATAGACAATTGCGTTCAGTTGCTTCCACTTCAACACCACAACAGCAGGTATATTTAGCTGGTGTTGATATCCACAGAAGAACACATAAGAAAATAAAAGTTAATACTGAACACACATCAGATAATCCTAATGCAAATTATCCTGGACACATTAAACCAAACAAAACTTAGTGATATATCATGAATGAAGAACTATATCCAACCGTTTTTATTTTATTTTTATTTTATTCAATTTGTGTTAAATACTCTGTTGTAATGATTTTTTTGTTAATTTTTATGTTTGGTAGGGGTTCATTGCTGATTACACTTACCCAGCTAAAATACATATATCACATTAATAATATTATACACACACTACATGACAAACAACCACACATAATTACATCTTATACCCGTAAACTAAATAAACATAAACGTTATAATAAACAGACACATATATCTATAAATTATAAACTCACTAATACATTTTTCCTTTTATTATTAAACATGCTATATCTATTCTCATTATATACTATACAAAATTATTACCTTCCTTTAACATCCTATCCCACTGTTACATTGGATAGACTGTTCCAGTCTTCATATGACTATACTTACTCCATAAAATCTTACTTTCCACTACCAAGATCATTAACAACTACAAACATTATGCATATACAACAAATTACCATAATCATTGTACAATCTAGAATTACTCATGCTAGTATCAATTACTGAAGTTAATGTCAGAAGGATAAACTCACCCCATAGAATGTTTGCCATTACCAGCTGGATTCGGCAATTCACACCACATATTCTTTTTTTTACAGAAACCAAATGCTCAGTAAATTCTCCTTTTAAACCTGAGCAGCATCTTGCCAAGTTTGGATATACCAGATTTTCCACATCAAACTATTCAGCTGCAGGAATAGGAGTCCTCATCAATAGGAATTCTCCATTCCAATCTTTCAACATCTTATATATTGATCAACACATGATTATCATCACTCTTCATAATGCAGTATGCACAATAAATATTATAGCATTATACTTATATAATCAACCAATACTCATACACCAGCTTATTAACATAATTAATTTAACACTAGCAACAAATCCACACCCCATAATTCTCTTGGGTGACTTTAATATGTCATACCAAGACTTTACGATGAAATATCTTCATAAAATTAACAAAAGGCTAATGAGCTCAGAAGGTTTCTTTTCATCAAATACAATATCATTTTTCACTAAAAATCATTCATCACTAATAGATCTACTCTTTTACTCTCCTGAATTGCACTTTATAATTACACCCTCCCTAACCCAGTAGCTTTTTCTGACCATCATGCCCTTAATGTCGTATTAAATTTAGATATGCAGATACACTCAACACTTTTACTGAACAATACCACCCGTTTATTATTAAAAACAAATGCTCCTGAAGCCATAATATCTAATGCATACATTTATTTTAAAAAAATTGACATACTTTCACTCCAACCAACAGAAGCTTGGTTTTCCTTCATTAATATTTTAGCTTCTAACATCAAACATTATACTGCAAGAAATCCTTCTCCTACTGCACTTAGCAAAAAATTAGATATACTGCATATGAAGCTAAAAAGCACACCTACCAGCTCAAATTCAGTTAATACCATAATGTTACCAAAGCAAGAGTTCAAACAGACACAACTTACACTAGCTAATTATCTTTCTATTAAAAAAGCCAATTTTTTTTTAAAAAACACCCATGACTGGTCAAGGGCATATATCAAATGGGCATTAGGCTATAACTCTAATATAACCACACCCTCATCCATATTAATAAATGATAAAATGATTACCGGAATAAATATGCTTCCACCAATTAAACAATATTTTAAAACTAAATTTCAAAAGCTACCTATGCCAATTCTTGCTCCACTTTATTTTGGTATGTCACAAACTATCCTTAATATATCTAAAGAAGACATTACAAATAAATTAAAAACTATTCCAAACAACTCGCATCCAGGAACACATGCCATTCCGAAATTTTTGCTTGAACACCTTAGCCACTTTACTATTCCCATAATTTACAATATGCTACATTACTTGTCAAATCATAGTATAGAACTACTCTATCCTGTCTCACTAGTGCCCTTTCTAAAAAACCCTTTACTACCCTCCACTCTCAATAATCTTAGACCTATATCTATGTCCCCACTAATCATTAAAATAATAGAATCCATTATTAAAGATAAAATCCAGCCTCTTATATTACCTACTCTATCTAAATTTCAGTTTGCCAAAAAAGGCTCATCCATCCCCGAGGTTCATGTCTTATTTAAGGCACTAACTGATGACATTCGCCACCATAGAAAAGCTGCACCTATTGCAGTACAATTAGATTTTGAAGCTGCCTTTGATTCTGTGCCTATTGAAAAACTCTTAGAAGTGTTTGGTAGTCATGGAATTCCGATTCCAATTATGTATATTTTAGCTAATCTCTTTATAAATAGAAACATACACATCACCTTAAATGGAAAAATGTCATCAGAATTCACTCCACATAATTCAATTCCCCAAGGTTCACCCCTTAGTTCCCTCCTCTTCATCACCTACATTAATCCCCTCTTACTTCAAATTGAAACTGAACTACCGGGAATACAAACAATTTTTTTAAACCGTACAATTAATCATATTTCATTCATGGATGACATAACTGTTTTTCTTCCCTCACAGAAAATACACAAAAGATTATACTCTAAAATTCAATCCCGAAAAAATGGCCACATGGTCCATACTTACTGGCACTCTGGCACTCCAATTAAAACAAAAGTTGAAACCCGACCTCATAACTTTCTGGGAATACCCTTCCATCAATCAGTAAATATAATGAGAATAAATATACAAAATCAATTAATCATTTCTATACAAAAAATTATTAATTCTCTAACTAAAGCTTATCTTTCAATACACAGCAAGATATCTCTAATTAACATGCTAATCTATCCAAAATTAATTTCTATTCACCCACCATTAAATTCACAACCTCATTCATTAAGAAAATCAATTCTCTATGTACTAAATTGATCTGGAACCACAAGACAATTTCTATTAGCATTAATAAACTCCAAAAGCATTCAAAATTTAATGGCTTATCTTTGCATTCAATAAATACCTTTTATTATCAAAAATCCTATAATACACTATTTAAAATCTGCACTAACTTTCAGAATTTTCAGGTTTTCATTCCAATATCTCCTACTGACACACCTCCACCTATTAACAATAAGTTCATTAATAACCTAATTCAACACATATGTCAATACAAATTACCAGATAATATGTTTACAGCAAAAATTAAGTACTGGGATGCATATCAAAATATGACTAACCTAGATCTGCTTCAAACACCAGATAGTACACTTAAACTAACAAACAAATCTTTAATACAAAAATTTAAATTTTGGTATTTAGAACCTAAATACTTAGACTTCCTCATCAAAATTAACATGGATGCATTGCCAACAAGTGAATTTCTTTTCAATAAGAGGAAATATACTAACATTCAACCTATATGTCCCTTATGTGGTAGGGAGGATGAAACAATGCAACATTTTTTATATCACTGCAATGCCTTACATATATATAGACAACTGATATCCACACTCATTTATAATTCTAAACCAATATGTGACATCTTAATAGAAAATATTCAAAAAGGAATATTTCCCAATATAAGGCTGTCCATCTTTATCATTTTTACTCTCTGGTTCTTAAGATGTCACTTTGTTTTTAATCCAACATCACGAAAATATAAATCTCTTTTTGAAAATAAAATCCTAAAAATTAAAATGAGAGATCATTCTTTGGCCCCGGCGGATATAGTCAATGCCACCTGGAGCCTCATAAAATTATCTCCACAATCATAACTCTTAAACAAAATCAGCAATGGACTAAAAAAACTTACAACCATCAATGAATAGCTTACTCATTAATTTACATGCCCCAATTTTATTTTCTTCTCTTTATGATTCATGTAATATTTGTTTACTATTTATATATATATATAAAAAATTATTATGTAAAATTTTTTTTAACATGTAATCAGAATATAGAAATTATGTAACATTTTTAATTTGTAATAACAATATAGACATAATAATAAAAAACTTTTTAAAACTAGTAGTAGTAGTAGTAGTAGTAGTAGTAGTAGTAGTAGTAGTAGTAGTAGTAGTAGTAGTAGTAGTAGTAGTAGCAGCAGCAGCAGCAGCAACAGTAGCAGAAAAGGTGATCTACAAACAATCCACATAAAGATGTTGGTTGTTGGTTCAAATTTCTGTGGCAGTCTTTTTTTTTTGAAAACCTTCAACACTTTTCTAGGTTAACAATACATCTCCCATATCAACTTCATCCTACTTACAATTATTCATTAGGGCAAAAATTCAGATCACCTTCTCTCATCAAGCATCCATTTTATATAAAACTTTCATCTCCAAGTGAGCTAATAGCACCTCTCCATTGAATATTTATCTCCAATCATAATTTTCCCATGAAAGCAGTCAATATTATATTTCTTTAGAGTGTCTTTGGAATATTTTTTATAATAAAAATGAAATCTGCCTATCTTGTGAAAACCAAGCTCAAGTTCACTGTAAAATATTTTATTGGATTGTCTCATATCCTTTCCTAGTTTCATATTTGCAATCCGATGAAGAAATAATTTTACACCAGTATTATTTGTATTATGACATTCAGTGTGACATTCAGCAATTAAAACATGAATTGGTTGTATTTATAACCTTACCCTGATATTTTTAGAACTTTAAGTGTATCCTTGAGTAAAAAGTTTGTAATACTTTTATGATACTTCAATATGGAAACCACATCTCACTTCTATATATTTTAGGGCAAGTAAAAACAGGCAAAACTCACTACACATATTGCCACACACAGCAAGCTAGCGTAATCAATGGATGCCAGAAGGCTTGTGCATAAAATCCCCATCTAGTGCCTACTCATCCAATATCCCCAGACTAGTTTCTGGCTTGTGGCCTTCATCAGTGAGGAGCCTTGGATCTGAGAGCACTACACCTAGATCCAAAGCTCCTCACTGACGAAGGCCACAATCCAGAAACTAGTCTGGGGATATTGGATGAGTAGGCACTAGATGGGGATATTATGCACAAGCCTTCTGGCATCCATTGATTACTCTAGCTTGCTGTATGTGGCAATATGTATAGTGAGTTTTGCCTGTTTTAACAACAGTTGTGCACAAGCATAAGAAGTGGTGGTCATGTGATGTTTAGGGGAAGTAGCAGCTAATTTACTTGCAAAAGTTATATCCCCATAATGAAATATTCTATATTTTGACTTGTCATAGTGAAGTATTGTGCATCAACATCTAAGTCCAGTTTTCTACATAAAAAGCTATCAGGATATTTACATTTTCTTACATTCTCAGACTGATAAAGTTTTTGAAAAAGTTTTTTTATTATCACTAATGGATAAAACTAGAGCTTTTTAAATATTGACTACTAAATCAAAATCTTCATATGTTACATTTAAAATATTATGTAAATTATATTGTTTTTGGGTTTGGAAGGGTAGTATAATTGTTAGTCTACTGTAAGTCCAAAATAAGTTATCCTTTTTGCTTTTAATTAACAAATTAAATATTCCTCCATTAAACTTGCATTGAAAATTTTAATCACTGAATTATTAAACTGCCTATAAGTTTCAAAGATCACTTCTATGAAAATCACGAACAAAGTTGGAGCAAATACCATTCCTGTTTAACACCGTTTTTTATTTTAAATGCTTGATTGATTTTCTATAGTAATAACATTTCCTCTCACGCCATTATACAGAAGCTTTATACAGTGAATTAACATTGAACAAAATTAATTATCTTCAAACATTGCTACAACCTGTTTTATCGATTGATCAAGTTTTATGACAAATCAATAAAAACAATACACAGTAAAATAAAGGATTTTTTTGTAATGACTTTCCTTGCAAAAAAAATTACATCTGTAGTGTCTTTTTGATTTTTTAAAATCACTTAGTCTCTTTGGTAACGATTTATCTATTACTAGAAGCAGCCTATTCAATAAAATCCTTAGGAAGTACTTTTTCTATAGTGGATGGCAATGATCTTCAATAATGATTAATCCAGTCTTTTGTATCCTCTTTCTTTTTTAAAAAAAATATCTTTAAGATCAAGTAGCATAAATTCACGAGTCTATATCCTATTTAAAATGTTTAATTTTTACGACAACAAAAAAACTGTTTTAATTCTATCAAACTGTATATCTTTGTCCTAAATGTAAAAGAGTAATTAAAATGAATGTATTATTAAAAATTGTCATTTCGATTTTTGTATCTGTTTTCAAAAAATAAAAAAACATACCCACTGCTTGTTTCAAATATAATAGTAATTATATAAAAGGTCATTGATGGACATAATAAGATTATAGAATTGTTTTTCAGATTTCTATATTATTTTCAATGAACCAAAAAAAGTATTGTATGTCTCTGGTTAATTATGTTTGTATTTTTTTGCAGTTTTAATTCGTCACTCTTTTTTTGGAGTTTTGTCGGTCTATTTTTAAACCTCTATATTAGTGATAAAGCATCTTATTAAATTTATTAGTTTTCAAATAGAAACAAACTAATGGCTTTATTGCTTCAGAGTTCGTAGGAAGTTCGAGCATCTGAACAGCGAGTGCCAGAATCAATCCTGGACCTTCCGATCCAAGTTGAACACTCTACCAACTGTGTGAGCCATGCAGAAATATCACATTTCCTGTTAACCAAGTACTAATAATAGAATTATTCTCAGAGAACCGGTCATAATTTCTATTTAATATTACTAGTAATTGTAACTTACTCCTAAAGAGAATTCTAGGCTTCAAAAAACATGAGTATTAATGTGTAATAAGAAATGTGGACTTAATCAGTGAAGTATTGAATAGCTTCACTTCTCAGATCTAACCGCTTCAGCTTCATCTATTTAAATAGAAAATAGGTTGAAGTAAAGAAGGGTTCCCCTCTCTTCTTCCAAAGTGTAAGCTTGTGGTTAAGACCTGTAGAGGTCCCTACTATCACATTTTTACATGCATATTTTTGAGATTACAGCCTTAGTAAATATTATTAACAATTTATGTAACTTAATTGCTGTTGAAATTTAAAATGAATAGTAAATTGTTTTAATGAACGAACAATATTTTTATGAATGTGATGGATATAAGACATTTTAAATGCAGCTCTCATTTAATTTGGAATGTATACAAGTGCTCATGTAATTTTTTTTTTATTCTGACTACTAATTCTAACTCTAATCCATTAGGTGTTATTGTTTTGATTATAGATGCATTCATGTTCCATTGTAGCCATTTTTTGACTTCAATAAATGGTAGGCAGTCCATGTGTTAATGCAAAAAGTCAAGACAATATTTGTTTATACATTAATAACTTTTAGCCAAAATTTACTGTTTGTACCAACATGTGTATTAATTTTCCAAGATGAAAAATTTGATAAGACAGAATTAAAAGTTTTTTCTTCTCTAAATTCTTTTAATCTAACATTGAAGAAGATGTGTACTATATAAAATTGGCACTAATATCATTGTGCAGTATGCACTGCTCTAAAGAGTCAGATTGTTCAAAAGAACTTATATGGAAGAAAAGACGACTGCCCCCACATTCAATTCAAAGTCACTGTAAAATACTGAGTGGTGGATAAACAAATGTCAATTACAATATTAGCTGATTAAACAGAAATCATGAATGAGTAATTAAAAATTTTTGGATCTCTCTTTTTGTCTTATGATCCCAACTCTAAATAATATCCTGTGTATTTCTTCATTTGTTGCTAAATATTTTATTTATTGTTATAAATATATCTATATTATAACATGATTCCATTATCAAAAATTAGAAGTGTACTTTAAGCTTATCCACTGTAAAAATTGCCAACATAGGATAATTAACAGTAACCTGAAAAATCCACTTCTTACTCGCTGCAACTCATAAAAGACTTCTATATCATGAAAAAACTGCAAATAGTTCATTACAAATAAATGTTAGCTTTAGTAAAACTTTTGTGGAAGAAAAACACAATTTAAATATAAGATCTAATCGGCGAATGGTGTGTGGGGAATAATTTGAATGTTGTGAGTTTTAATCAGCTTTTATAATAAAATTAATCTTTTAATCTTGCTTAGATAAAATCAATCATGAATAAAGATTTGACATGATCACCATCTCATACTAGCACATAATTGTTGTAAACAAAGGCAAAACTCTCCATACAGTAGTGCCACCCTGTGCTAATCAGAGTAATCAATAGATGCCAGAAGGTGCAGTGCTCTCAGATCCAAGACTCCTCACTGATGATGGCCACAAGCCAGAAACTAGTCTGGGGATATTGGATGAGTAGGCACTAGATAGGAATTTTATGCACAAGCCTTCTGGCATCTACTGATCACTCTGATTAGCACAAGGTGGCACTACTGTATGGAGAGTTTTGCCTTTGTTTAATAAAGATTTGAAATGTATTATTAGCTCTCAAGTGTAAATTTAATATACTTTAACATCATGTTTGTGTAAAATAGTTAAATAATAAGTTTTCTTTTATATATTAGATTTACAGATCTTGATGTATAATTTTAGATAGAAATGTATTATAGTAGTGTTTCAGTACATGGTAAAAAGAGAAATACAAAAGGGTACCACCCAAAATAACCAGAATCTTTCTCTGGTGGGTGTGCTCATTGTAGTACAAGATTCCTACATGAGGACCGGTCAGCATTAGTCTTTCAAATGATATCATTGTTTGAAGTCATGGTAACACCAATTTTTTTTGGTAAGTGCTTCTAGCTTATTAATAATAGTTGAAAAGTTTAAATAACAAGCACCTATACATTTCTGTTTTCTGTTAAAGATAATATCAAGGGAAACAGTTGTCTTTGGGGAAAACATAACTTTGCAAATAGTTTTCTCACTTTAGTAATAGTGAATTGTCAATTTCAGATAAATATTGATTCAGGGTGACCGTCAATCTTCCGAACAAATGAAAACCTATTGAGAATTTGTAATGATTTTGGATGACCATCACAGACCAATTGATGAATTCATTGATTTGTCTGGTGCATTCTGGAGTTTTTGCCAACAGATTTTGAGTGACAGATTACAAATAATAAAAGTTGCATCAAAATTCATATCTTACATGCTCACGACTGATCAAAAGCAGTCCTGATTGGATGGGCATCATGAAATGAAAAAAACAATTGGAAATCAATGCTGACCTTTTTTGGAAGCACAAGTAATAAACACTGGTGCTACACTCACAACTCAGTAATGGAGTAGCTATCCAATGAATGAAAAACTTTAAATTCACCACATCCCAAAAAACATCAGAGAGTAAAGTCCAATATCAAGATGAAGCTGATTTCTTTTTATGATGCAAATGGCATTTTTCATGCAGAATCCACTTCTACCTGTCAAATTGTTAATCAGGTATTTGACTTACAGTTCTGAAATATTTGTGCAACATGATGAGATAGAATTGTATAACAATGTTTTAGAGCATAAAGTGTTGACTGTGGAACAATTTTTAACTAAAAATAGCATAAACCAACTTATCCAACTGCCATATTCACTTGATCTTCCTCTGTGAAACTTCTTTTTATCCCTCCCCCCTCCCATGAAGAAATGTTCAAAGAAAAACATTTTGTGGATTTGGAAGAGGTAAAGAAAAAAATGATGGAGGCATCAAAAGGCATATCACTATGCAAGAGTTTCAGGACTGCTTTGGAAAGTGGAAAACAAATTTTGACCACTGCATTGCACCAAATTGAGAGTATTTTGAAAATGATTTACTTTATAACACTTACAAATAAATAAACAATTTTTTATTTAAAAATTCTGGATTTTTTTTTTTTGGGGGGGGGGTACTCCCCCATACAAACAAGTTTAGAATTAATTTTAATAAACTTGAAGGAATTAATGAAAAAATTCTTGATTTATTAAATACATTTGCCTCACAGATAATAAATAATTTGATAAATAATAAAATAAAATATTTACATTATAATTCTCAACATTACAAGCCAGTTAAAATTAGAACTTTAAATTCAATAGACTTTTTAATTATTGAAATAAAAAGTTATTCAACATTGGTGCATGAATGTGTGTATAAATATAAACAGACAGGCAGCAATCATAAAAAAATCAATGAATTGTGTGGGAAAGATAGACTTGGAAGGTGTGTTTGAAAGTGTTAGTTGATAAAGACTATGAAGCTAGTTGAAAATCCTCGTAGATGGATAAAAGTTTTTGAAATTGTACTTACATATATATTTATGTTACTATATTTATTAAAATTTAATTACAAGATTATGTATATATAACTTCGAAGAACTACAGATATCAAATAAGAATATCATTAAATATATATATATTATACTTAAAGATTTCATTCATTAATTACAATACTTTTGGTAATGAATACTATTATTATTTAAATATGATACAATGATTATGTGTTATTAATTCTTAAATAAAAATTGAGATATATTCTCATATACTTAAATGAAATCTAGTTAAAGAGCTAAAAAAAATACGGAGTAATAAAAAAAATATTTTAAATCAATGTTGAAAAACAAGCCAAAATGTATGCTTTCATGTCAGTATTGTATCAGTTAAATATAAATACTGTTACATGCCCACCGAGGGAATTAAGAATAAAAATACAGAGTTGTAAATATTTGTGCATTAGAAAAAAATTGATTATAATGTAGCCATCTAACACTTGAAGTCACTGAATATATATGTTATCAGTTATGTAGATATAACTGGCTGGGAATTTATATGTATTTTTGCCATATTCAGATTTGAAAAAGTTAATTCATAAGTCTTATAGTATTTGGAGAATAATTTATTAATATTTTGCCATAAGCAGTTATTGTAGCCTTATTAAAATGTGCCCAAGAAATATGTTTTTGAATTAATGTTATTTTATATTTCGTGGCTTAAGCATTAACTGGAGATTATTGAGAATATTCTTACTTATCTGTTTAATTTAATGGATGTTATTTGATGTCTTTGTTTCATAGTAATTTTATTAATTAATTCTGTCTGCACATACTTCAACTCTGGCATATTTAAATTCTGTCTTATAGTTGTTAATCTTAAGTATTTGATGATTATTATTAAGGAGATTTTACACCATGAATATTATGATGATAGTTCAGTATTAAAAAGTTTATAAGGTATTGACGGAAAATAAATTTATTTTCAAAGTATTTTTTCCAAGCTTACATATTCATGCATTTAAATGTTAATGTTTAAAAAAGTATGTATGATGTGACCACAATGTATTGCCAGTGTTTCACTAGAGTAAATAGAATAATTATTATCATAATAAAAAAATAGCTATGCATTTATTAAGCAGTAATTAATTTAATGATCTAAAAATTCATACTTACATAATAGAATAATTTAATATCATTAAATATAAAATAATTAGACTTTGAGAATGAATTGATCAGAGCATAGATATATTTAGATCTAGTGTCTGAACCTACCCTGACACCTCTCTGAGGAGTGCCAAAGCACGAAACCATGGTCAGGGGTTCCTGACAGAGATATTTTAAATGCTGGCTCTGGCTAAGCATTTATCATAAAGCTTGTAGAGGAATTGGCAATCCTCATTGTTTATAACTTGCAAGCTTAAGAGATAGGGTCATATGATCTATGACTCTTATTTTGACTATTTAGAAGGTTAAACTGAGAATTTAAGCTCAATTTGAAATTAAATGTCAGAGAAATGTTGTACCTTAAAAAATTAATAGATCTTGGGAAGTAAATCAGAAGAGAATATATTAAATGCGATAACAAGTGGTATAATTGTATATAGTTTGTAAACGGATTATGATGTTTCTTAAATTAATATCTAAAATAGTTCATTTTAATATGTAATTAAGAAAAGCATATGACTTCTTAACTTATCTGAAAATAATTGATAATGGAAAAAAATAAATGAAAAAAAATCTGAGAAAAGAAAAAGCGAAACAAGATGACTATTTATTACTGTCTTTATAGTCCTAACAAGTAATATCATTGCAATCAATTTTTAGGATATACTACACTCAACTAAAATTTAAGGTGATATTTTAGGGGAAAACTGGGGTTTAACTCAATCTCAATCATCTTCCAAATTCTGGGAAAATCTGGTGGCATAACAATTAAATCAAATACATAATGTATAAATAATACATTTTTTCTTGTAGTATTTTTTCTTTCAATCACATTTGATAGTTTCAAATCATTACTTTAGATAAACAGATAGACAGGTAAATAGATAGAAAGTTAGTTACCAAATGGATAGACAGACAGACAGACAGATAGATAGATAGATAGATAGATAGATAGATAGATAGATAGATAGATAGATAGATAGATAGATAGATAGATAGATAGATAGATAGATAGATAGATAGATAGATAGATAGATAGATAGATAGATAGATAGATAGATAGATAGATAGATAGATAGATAGATAGATAGATAGATAGATAGATAGATAGATAGATAGATAGATAGATAGATAGACAGACAGACAGACAGACAGACAGACAGACAGTCTTATAATAGACGATCATAAAGATTTACAAAAAGCGATTCGATATTTTTTTTTATATTCATCTTATTACAAAGAAGTTAACAGTACGAATATATGTTGTTTTTTTTTTACGAAGTTAGAGTAAGCTTAACTTTTCTATATGCAGAAAACTCTAAATCATTGAATCATATGTTACAAATGGGGAAAAAATTATTAAATATAATTATTTTTCTAATAATAATAATATTTTTTAATTTTTAGATTTTTGAAGTCTAGGCAATAAACATGTTGAGAAAAGCAATAATATTTTGTCACCATTAGTAGATGTTTAGCATTATTCACTAGTCCTCAATATAATTTATTCCAGAAATTATATCATTATTAATCAGTTTTGATATTTAGAATTAACTCAAAAAATAATTAAGGCTTTTTACTTCATTAAGACGAATAATCATGTATTTAAAAGTAGCCTTTATAGTTAAGCAATATAAAAAAAAAAAATTGAATCATCTATTAAAATGACGAAAAATATTCATTAATGTTTTTGTGTGTATGTGTGAGGTGATGAATGTTTTGTTTATATATGTATAAAAACATTTACATAGTAGAGTGAATTTAAATCTATTGCCAATTCCGTCACATGTTGGCATTATTCAATGACATACTATCGTACATCAATGTTTTTTTTTATTCTTATAACTGATGGCGCTATACTACACACCAGCTTCCGAAAATGTTGAGTTGTTAAGAGTATGGTTGAGAGTGGTATTCAAAATTAGTGAACCTGAGAATATCTCGTTCTCTAGCACGCTCACACCCCATGTACCTCATAACTCGTCCCCATAAGTGGTGATTGTAGCTAGAAAGGACATCCGGGCAACATTTAGCTTGAAAGCTTCGGTTCGATTTCTTTTCATTCGGGGCAGCCAAGCAAGAAGGAAAAAAACTTCAGTATCCTATGAAACAATATCTTCTTTTTGTTGACTACAATAGAGAAAAAAATGTTTCAAAATAAAGCCATTAGAAGTTATTGAGAGGAAAGAATATACGTTCACAAGAACTTTTTTTATATCTTTTTTTTTTTTTTTTTAATACAATTAAAACTTAACCGAGAATGTTTTTGCGGAGTGGTAAAATTCATTTATGTAAAAAAACAAACTTAATTCATAATATCTCCCAGTATGAAACATTTAATTTTTTAAAAAATAAAACTTTAAAGTTTATAAATTTTTACAGTTTTTATTTATTTATTATCATTAATACAATCTATATATACGAAATGTTAATATTGCATGTGCTTATGTTGCGTTTATACATATATACATGATCTAAATTAAATATAAAAGCTAAGATTAATAACGAGATAGATAATTGATTTATAATGCGTTATTCATTCTTTTAATTAAACTGCTATAGTGTGCTATATATAAAACATCTAAATGTTATCATATGTATGTACATTCTCAAAACATACCAATAAAGACATATACATCAAAGATATTTACGTATTAATGAAGAAATAATTCCCGTATGGGTATACCATAACAGTAATTCACAAATCAAACTAACGAGAGTCATTTTTAACAAAGTTGCAAAATAGCCATCTCTCTTACCGATGCTAATTCATAAATTACACAAAAAATAAATACATAGGCAAACAGTCACATGGTAATCACTAAAGTTTATGACGTAACTCGGATGACGAATAAATTATATTAAGGAGATAGCAGAAATGACGTCAATTTTCTATAAATTTCAATATTAGTATTCATTCCTTCTGTGTGATTTTGCAGAGAACATGTAATGTTATTATTAAGATTCTCCTTGAAAGCCAGTTGAAGTTAATTAATAAATAGAGAATTATGACCAAGCTTTATCATTAATTTTGAGGGGTTCTTTGGTACTGCTTTTGAATAGAGTAGTAGAGTTTGTATTCAAGGTCCATGGGTCATAACCTAATTCATTCAATAAATCATTTGATTAATTTTTGATATTTACACTCCTAAAAAGAAAATTTATCATTAATTTTGCATGATTTTTGTTAATTTTTTTATTGTGAAGATTTTTTTTTTTGCAAAACAACTATATACAAGATATATATGGAAGAAAGCAATTACATTGGGCATAAATTTTTAATGACAAAGTAATAAAAACATCTGGTTTTATAAGGAAGACCACTACAAGATGATAATCATCCAGATTTTTGTAACGACAGAGATCTTCAAATTGGAACCATAGTTTAGAGTTATAATCAGATAATAACTTGGTGCAAAGCTAGGTTAATAACGTAAACAGAGATGAGATGGTTACAAAAATTATTTTCATAAAAATCAGAAATACAAATGGTATAAAAACTAAATTTAAAACAATTTAGGAGGGTAAATACAGCGAATATATAAACAAAATGCACTGCCCTCTATTAATCGGAATTCGTTTTGTAACTGTATAATGAATCCATTTACATTCATATTTTCTAATTCTTATAACAATAGATAATCTGACAAAAATTATTCAATATTGAGCTGTCCAAATACATGTGATATCAAAATCCACTCAATGAATTAAATTATCATATGTATTGAACAAAGATTTGTTAATATCTGTGGACATGTTCATCTTTATTAATATAATTTACCCAATATTACTCTTTTAATATGAAATAGAGAATGTTTTCAACAATGAAAAGATTTAAGAGTGTAATTACATTTTATTACTTATAAAATTAACAATTAGAATAGGAATAATAATGAAAAGTGGGAAAAATATTTTATTTTCATCTTCATGAAAACAATAAACAGTTTAGCAAAGTCCAATTTAATTTTAACCTTGTCACTAAGTAAATAAAAAGCATAGAATAAATTCAGTTACACTTAACAACAACAAATAAATTAAATAGTATTTTAAGATGGATTATAAAGCTTAATCCAATAGCCATAATAAACTAATAATTGCATTAGTTTAGCATTTGCATTTTTGCTTGATATAATTTATAGGCAAAGAATTAATATAGTCTATTTTTGAGCATTAAAAGCTCCTAAAAAGTGATAAAATAATAAACATTATTTTACTAGAGGCAATGTGGCTCAGCAAAGATTTAGATGAATGTATTATTAATTCCATTTTCTATTGGAATTGATTATAAATACTCATAACTTTATCTATATTGGAAATTTCTTGAAATACAAAGATGTCACCATTTTAAATCAATAGCCTAAGCATAAATATAGAATTTACTAGTAGTAGTTTTTAATTTTGTTTAATAAAAAAGCATCATAGCCAACCCCAACAAAAAGATTAATTAGTAAACTGTGAAAGTTATTTCTTTATAAAACCAGCAATGAAAAATATTCTTAATACTTTAATAACACAATAAACTTTGACAGACAGTTCTTAATAGCAATGATCAAATCAAGCTGAAAAGTTAAATATTTTCAGTTAATAAAATCAAAAATTGTAAAAATATCTATTTTAGAAACAACTACACAAACATAATTTCCTGATTTCTAAATCATTTTCTATTTTATTTAATGAATAACATGTGCAATGTTTTACCTTTGGCTATACAATATACAGTGATCTTATATATATATATATCATTAATAACCAGCCAACATTTAGGCAATCTCAATATCAACAATAATCAACAATTTCAAACTGTTGTCAAGGCAACCCTTTTTCTAATAATAAAGATTAAGAGAGGGTTGTCTTGACAACAGTTTGAAATTGTTGATTTTTATTGGTATTGGGATACTCTAAGTGTTGACTAGTTTTTTAATGATTACTTAAAAATTCATTTACCCTTGAGCATTATTATACTTATTTTATATATATTGTAACTGCAAATAACAATATGAGAAGATATGGAGTATGTGTATATTCAGTAAATGCAGTTATCTATGCAGGGTGGAGGCAAATGGTACATTTTTTTGCATCCAAACTACATTTAATTTAAATAAATAGTCATTCTGTTTGTGATAATATATCTTATATTTCATGAAAATATTTTAAAAGCGTTTTTTGTTAATCTTTTATATAAATTTTTCATATATCTTCTTAATGTATGTGCATGTTTAATGTATATTATGATTTTTATTTGGGCACCATGGCTAAATAAAATACTCCATTTTTATTATACAGGTAATTGAACAGTAGCTGAGGCTTGTGAATATGCCTCTGTGTGTGACCAAATACATGTTATGTAAATAAATAATAATAATAAAAATACAAAATCAAATTTAATGAATAAAAATTTTAATTAAATTTATTTACATCTATTTTTAAAAAATAAAAAATATTTATTTACAATAGTTTATGTCATCATCATCAACCATTATCAGTCCACTGCAGATGAAGGTCTCTCCAAGTTCAATCCACCTTCTCTGATCTTTAGCTTCTCTTCTCCACATCACTCTGCACACTTTCTTATTTCATCCATCAATCCATCTCACATGTGGTCTCTTTCTTGGTCTTTTACAATCTCTCGAAATCCAGTTTAAGATTTCAATTGTCCATCTATTATCATCTCTTCTAGCAATATGTCCAGTCCAATGCCAAAAGAGTCTTTTAATGTTTTCAATGAGGTCAGTAAACCTGTTTGCTCTCTTACCCATATATTGCGTTTTCCATCTCTTCTTGTTACTCCCAACATGCATCTCTCCATTGAATAAATTTTCTTCAGCTTCTATTTCCTAAGAGAAAGTAAGTTAAATTGCCATAAATAAAGTATATGTTCATGACATGTGTATGCGCGAAATATAATGTATCACGTAAGTGTATATTTATTCCATAAACATAATAAATCAAAATGTCGTTAATTAATATAACTATGCAACTGCTTAAATTTAATTAAATAAATAACTTAATTATAATATAAATAATATAGTAAATGTTTCAAGTTTATTAAGATAAATATCGATTTTAGTACCATTAATATATGCGTACATAAATTCATAACTGACTATATAAATAAACAGGTAGTTAAATAATTATTTATATCTCTATCCTCAATAAACTTAAATAATGGTAACAATCATTTGATATAATCCATTATTTATGAGTGGTTTAATAAATACATTTCTATATAATCATGAAAATATATTATAAGGAAACTTTTGTCTTATCACCATAATATTTCTTAGATGAAAACCTATAAATATAAAGGCTGAATATATTAAAATATAAACATCTGCAGACTAGATAAATCTCTCAAAACTTTTAAACATACTATAGTATTTTTAAAATTAATAAATATGATTAATAGTTAATATACAGTTTAATGACAATCAAATTTATTACGTAAATATTTATTCTTACACATTGAAATATGCTTTAAAATGTATATGTACGTCAATAATATAATAACTATTTTTTTAAATATATGTAATATAATAACTACAATAATTAATATACTTCTATTTAGTTTGAGTTCCTTGTTTGAAAATTTGGGAGAAAGAAAAACTAAAATATACTTTTTTTAAAAAAAGAAGAAAAATTTAAAATATTTAAATATATTTCTTATTTTACAGATTGAGTAATCAGAATATTTTTTTTTACACACAGGCTAAACTCTCCTTGCAGTAGTGCTACTCAATGCAAGCCAGAGTAATCGATGGATGCAAGGTTTGTGCATAAAATCCCCATCTAGTTTTTACTCATCCAAATATTCCCAGTCTAGCTTCTAGCTATGGCTTTCATCAGTGACGATCCTTGGATCTGAGGGCATCACATCTAGATCTTATGATCTAATGAAACCT
This sequence comes from Epiperipatus broadwayi, assembly GCA_028023455.1. Classification (NCBI taxonomy): domain Eukaryota; kingdom Metazoa; phylum Onychophora; class Udeonychophora; order Euonychophora; family Peripatidae; genus Epiperipatus; species Epiperipatus broadwayi. Next base: position 16,278,448 of record JAQFVV010006198.1, read on the forward strand.
TCCAGCAGCTATCTTTTACCTTATTAGCTAACTATAAAGCTTTGTGTCTAAAACAAAAGCACAAAAATGTTTTCAATTCAAGCTTATTAGCTTGTATAGTTGTATAGATCTGAAATCAGTTCAGCAACCATACTTTTTAGCATCTTTGATTCTTTAATAGCCAGAGTCACCATAATCCTAGTGGGAAGTATTGGTATTAAACTATTAAACATCACATGATCACCATGATTTATGCTTACACTAGCTGTTTACACAATGGCTAAACTCTCCATATATAGTAGTGTCAATCAATGCAAATGGGAGTAATCAATTAATTCAAGAATGTTTGTGTATAAAATCCACAAAGCTTTATAGTTAGCTAATAAAATAAAAGGTGGCTTCTGATGGGTTGCATTATATTGTAAAATCTAGGTGTGGTGCTCTCAGATCCAAGACTCCTCACTGATGAAATCCATAAGCTAGAAACTAGTCTGGGGATATTGGATAAGTAAGCACTAGATGGGATTTTATGCACAAATATTTTTGCATCCATTGATTACTCTCTCTTTCACTGAACGGTGGTGTGTGAAAAGTTTGCTTCTGTGTAAAAATCTTATATAAACATAAAGAATGGTGATCATGTGATGTTTAGTAGTTTAATACCAACCCTGCCCAATCGGATTATTGTGACTCTGGTTATTAAAGAACCAAAGACACCAAAAAGTATAAATGCTGAACTGAGTTTAGATCTACACTTCTATACAAGCTAATGAGCTTGAATTGTAAAACATTTTTTGTGTTTTCATTTTGGACTAAAAGATTAATTGTTAGCTAATAAGGTAAAAGGTGGCTGCTGGAGGGTTGCATTAGATCTTACGATCTAAAGTGCAGTGCTCTTAGATTCAAAGCTCCTCACTGATGAAAACCATAAACTAGAAACTAATTTGAGGATATTGGAAAAGTAGGCATTAGATGGGGATTTTATGAACAAATCTTCTTGCATCTGTTCATTACTCTGGCATGCACTGAGTGGGGCTACTGTATAAAGAGTTTAGACTTCATGTAAACAGTTTGTGTAAGCATAAAGAATGTCCTTTTCTTTTTTGTATTTACTTCCAGTGGTATTGATTTTTAAATTGTAGATTCCTATTGAGATGATGATCCATTAATAAATTTTATTTAATCAATCTGAAAAAGAAATATCTCATAGGGCAATGTAAATATTACTACTCAAAATAATCACTATCTTTATGCAAAAGATTTCTTTAAAATTGAAAATGTTCATTAAAAATAATAAAGTCAGAAGTCTTTGGCAAATCAATGTTTGAAGATTCTCAGAAGTTAGTTGAATTTCCTTCCGATAACCATTTGTCCAGATAATGATCAACAAGTACATATTTATAAATTTTAGGACTTTGGGCAAAAGATTGACTTTCTCATCTCTTCATAGTTATTTATTTATTAAAATGAATAAGACCGACCACTCTACACATTATCTCATGACACTGATACACTTGAACACATATATGTTGAAAAGATAAATAATCACCAATATACATATTTCATGCTAAACCAGCAATCATCAGTTGGTCCAGATTACCATCTCCACACAAGTGCTCAGATATATATTAAGCTAGCCAAACCTCATACTTTAATGGACAGGTGTCAATCTACTCCACACTCCAACTCTTCAACCATCCATCCAGTTGAAAATCTGATGATGGAATGCTCAAAGTCCACCCTGAGGCTGAGATTCTTGTCACACCCATGTTGACCTAAGGTCAATCTGAGCCCTCATGCACAGGACATAATTCATTTAATACACATATAAGGGATGGGCAGACATCTCTACTATGTAATAACTGAAACACAGGCTTATTACGTAGCTTGTCTATATATCTAATATATAGGGTACATGAGCACAGACTTTCACATGATCCACCACTCTCCACACTATCTCATAGCATTGCTACACTTGAACACATATATGTTGAAAAGATAAATAATCACCAATATAGTATTTTATGCTAAACCAGAAATCATCAGTTGGTCCAGATTACCATATCCGCACATATATGCTTTAAGTGCTCAGATATATATTAAGATAGCCAAACCAAACCAGCAATCACCAGTTGGTCCAGATTACCATCTCCACACATAGATGCTATAAGTGCTCAGATATCTGAGCACTTATAGCATCTATGTGTGGAGATGGTGATCTGGACCAACTGATGATTGCTGGTTTAGCATGAAATACGGATATTGGTGATTATTTATCTTTTCAACATATATGTGTTCAAGTGTATCAGTGTTACGAGATAGTGTGGAGAGAGGTGGGTCGTGTGAAAGTCTGTGCTCATATACCCTATATATTACATATATAGACACAGGTGTATAATAAGCCTGTGTGTTTCAGTTATAAGATGAATAAGATAAATTGAATGAAAAAAGGCAATTTCCATGAAAGTAAGGATAATAAGATAAAAAAAATTAAGCAAAACCATCGCACGTCTCCCTATGTGAAAATCTGCAATTTGAAAATATATCTTTGGCATGTTCCAAAATTATTCTGAAATCTTTACATAGTAATTATTTAAAATTCCAAAAATAAAATATTTTCTTTTAAAATAAACAAGCAAATAAAATATATTTTAAAATAATATATTCATTTTCTTTTCTCTTAGCATTAAATCGTGCCATAATTGTACTATTTAAAAAAAAGAAAGTATAATCTGTCAAAATAAAGTTTAAAATATTAAGAAAATAAATTAAAATAACAATCCATACATATTCATTTTGTTATTACTATTTCATTATAACAAATTCATTATTGCTAATGTAAATCCTTTAAATCCCTTTATAAAAATATGTTTGTTAACTTATAACTGTTTGTTTATACAAAACCTTCTTTCATACATATGTATATGTTTAGAATGTACTCAAATAAATGAAATGTATTTAACAAGATAAAATATTGACATTTATAGAGTTTTTGTTTTTTTTTATTCAGCGAGAAATAATAAATATTGCTATATATTTTTTTTTAAAATAAAAATCGTTCATAACAGCTATAATATAACTTATGATAAACTTTTACAAGCAACTATTTCTAAGGTAAGAGCTTATATAAATGTTTTTCATTTCTAAATATGTTAAACAAAATTTTACTCATTTTAACATAGATCATTCACTAACAATTATAATATCATCTCCCTCACTGAATTTTTTTTAGCTTATTTCAACCATTTTTTTAAAACTAAAATTAAATATTAACTATAATATAAAACAAATAAATAACTATTACTTTAAAAGATTATAGTATTTATTTCTACCAAAATTAATAAATTAATGTCAATGTAATAAATTAAAATGTAACTAATTAAATACTGGAGCATACTAAACTTAGTTAAACCATTTACTACATAACTAAAATTCTGACTTAAATAAATTTATTGCTAAATATTATATATATAAACTTTTTTTCTTATAAGATAAGTCCAAAGTAATGGTTAGTTAATTCATAATATAATCATGGATTATGCACCCTTCACACCAATTAAAATTTTAATTATATAAATAACTTACATAAATCTACTACTATTAATAAAACAAGAACTACATAAAAATTCTTGTCAAGCATTGATGGCCTAGTGGTTAGCACAGCTGCCTTCCAAGCAGCTGGCCTGGGTTCGTTTTCTTGCCAATGCATTTGACAAATATATATATAAAACTACATAAAAATTGTCCTCATTTTAAAATTTTCCCACTTTAACCCAATGATATAAAATAAGTGGATCTATAAAATATGTTCAATTTATTTATTACCAATAAATATATAATTATAATTAAAAAAATTAAGAATAAAATTATTACCAAAAAGTAATATATCATCATCATCATCATTATTATTATTATTATGCATCACTATTAAAATTCTTGGAATATAAATATCTTTATAAGAAGTTGTAATATTTAAATTAACAAAATGACTTTAATTTTTCTGTTTTTTATTACAAGGTTTCATCAGGTCAGAAGTCAAGAAATTGAATTTGCATTCTTCACTCTTTACTAAGAAATTTTGCAAACCATTTTTTTTTCACAGCTCTTAAAATTCACACATATATTTTTTCTAATATTTAATTTTAAAAAAATCAAAAATGTCAGAATATTCAAATAAATGGGTCTTCAAAGTTTCTTAAACTCAATGATGATGGGTGCCTATTATATATTTAGTGATCTCAAATTTTGTGAGATTACTTTGAGAAAACATTACAAACATCTACACACTTGATTTTTTTGGAAAGTTTATGATTATTTTTGTATAGCAATTATATAATAATTATTGGGAAGCAAAAATATATATTATTACATATTTATTTTTTACAGAAATGTTTGATTTTTAAATGTAAAAGAATATATTCTCCTGAATAATGTTACCATAGAGATTATGGTCATGGAAAATACAAGTGTGTGGAAATATCATCACTAAACAGTCTGTTATAACATTTAGCAATATCATAAAAATTACAAAAAAAAGTAAATAAACTTTTAAAACATGAATTGATAGATTTACTAGATATTAAAAATAATGCAGTCAGATTTTTAAAACAAACATCAAACAAAAAAGATTTTGTTCGTTTTATAAATTGAATCTACTTTACCTGAAATTTGATGATGAAACAGCACTTTGTCTTGATGAAAATCTAATTTCTGAAATAATTCCAAAAATCAAAGATTATTTTTTAAAATTCAGTTAATTTCTAAACAAAAATATCTATCAAATGAAGTCAAATTTATTATATTCTGATAAATAATAATAATTTAATTTTAAAGTGAAAGTTGAAAACTTAAAGTAAGTGAAAACAAATAAATCTGTCAGAATACAGAAGGGTTAAAGCTGTTTAGGACAAATTGTCTAATTTATATGCATTGTCTTTTATTTATAAGATATAAGGCAAAAATAAAATAAACTGTTATATGGAGTACTCATGATACAACCTTAGGTTTAAAACTTCTCATATTATATGTCCCCTTAATTTCATCATATACATATGTTCCCCTATTTTCTGCTTTTTCTATAATGTCCTTCATATAAGTTTAAAAATTTTTTGAATTTATGTTCATGCTGATGACAATTTTGGGAAATTTTATCTTATATGATTTTTATATCATCAATGTTAAATAAACTCAGCCATTGACAGGCTTGTGACATAAATTTGTTACCCAATTTAATCCAAATTTTCCAAGTTTTCACCAGACTTTTGTTATAATCTACCTCTTTAGATATTATTAGCACCAAAGCTTTTACTAATGTAGGTTCACCATGACTGAAATGAAGACAAATTCAAATAAAATTTGTAGAATCTTTATACATTAAATTTAAATAAGAAATTTTTTTTTTTAATTTATTAACTCAACTTTTATGATTTCCTCCTAAATAAATCTAAATAGATGTCCTAATTCTTTCATAACACCTTTACCCAAATTTTATTGAGGATTACAAATAGAAATGACAATATATTTTATTCTATCCAACTCTTTCCCTCAAATGATATGAAAGTAGTGGCATAATCAGTTAAAATCCACCAGATTTCTTAATAATTATTGTAAATTATGCATCACCTTAATAACATTCTTGTGGTTAGCTTTTTGAGTAGGATACAGAAAGTCATATTTCAAAAATACATTCATAAGCAATTAATCCTCCTCCTCATCATCATCAATGCTTATCAATCCACTGCAGGATGAAGGTCTCTCCAAGTTCAATCCATCTTCTCTGATCTCTAGCATGTCTTCTCCACATCACCCCTGCACACTTTCTTCTTTCATCCATCCATCTCACATGTGATCTCTTTCTGGGTCTTTTACAATCTCCTAAAATCCAGTTTAAGATTTCAATTGTTCATCTATTATTATCTCTTTTAGCAATATGTCCAGCACAACTACACTTCAGTCTTTTAATTTTTTCAATGAGGTCAGTAATACCCATTTGTTCTCTTACCCATATATTGCATTTTCAATCTCTTCTTGTTACTCCCAACATGCATCTCTCCATACTTCTTTGAGTGGTCTGAAGTCTCTGTATTGCTCTTCTATTAAGCAATTAATATGAACTTATATTTATGATAAGATGAAAAAAATCCATAAAAATCTATGGCTAAAATTTCATTTGGTCTACTAGGTAGTATAGGTGTAATTTACAAGCATAATATTGATTTAAATAATTGGTTTTTTCATAAATAATTTAAAATAGTTACATACATACCAAGATAGTAAAACAGCCTGTATCCTTAACCTCTGTCTTTTTAGGTTCAGAAATACCTATATAGGCAATGCAAATTAAATTACACTTACCCTCAAATGAGCAGGAATAATAACTTTCCATAATTCATCAACATTCTCCTATATTTCACATAATAATATTTTTGACAATGATTTATAACAATACTTTATCAGCCATTGGGTTAGCAGCACTTTCATTTCATGATTTTTTTGATAAACACATTGTAATATTTAATTTTGGATCCTGCAACTATAAATTAGTTAAATTTTTCAAATTGTCTTCCACAGAATTAACAATAAATATAGAAATTGGAAAAAAATTAACAATTTTTTTATATTTAGATGTTGATATTCTAATTTAACAGGGATCATGTTGAATGTATCCACATCTATATATTTTTTTTCCTTTTATAGTATTGTATACTATAGTTAAATTGCTATAAAACAAACTCCACCTCACCAAATGTACATTATTCTGGTAACTGTGGTTTAAAAGTTCTAAAGTTTTATGATCTGTAATTACAATAACTTATGATGCAATTTTTGAAAAGCCCTTACAACTTCGAGAGCTTTCTTTTCTGTGATTGAATAATATAACTCTGCTCCCTTTAATAATCTATTTAAAAAATATAAAATGTGTGGCTTTTCTTGATTATTTAACTGGAATAATATAACTCCTCATCCATAACCACTACTATCCATTTATATGTAAAATAGTTAGTCAAAATTAAGATAACATAACATCCTTTAAAAATGTTGATTTAATAATATTGAATTTAATCAAATGTTTGTTTGACCATTTCTATTTTGTTTCCTTTTTTAATAACTGAGATAAATGAACTGGCAAAATTTTGATAAAACTGGTGGGAAAAATTGGAAATATTTTAAAAAGAATGCAATTTCTTTTTATTTTTCTGGCATAGGAAAATTTTAAATTTGTGACTATTTTACCTAGGTGGGATTTAAAGTCATCAACTCCTACAACATATCCAAGACAATTATTTTCTCCACAGCAAAGGTATTTTTTAAAAATTAACTTTGATATTTTTCTCATTGCATTCATTTAAAAAAATTCTTAAGAGCTTTAAACGCTCTGTCATATTTTCCAAAGCATTAAAAACATTGCCTATGTCCATGACAATAATAGCTTTGGTATTCTCAATTAAAACCTGATCTAAACATATGATTAAACCCAAATCACTATTTATTAATTTAAATGCATCCTTTAAAACACATATAAATGGTCTTCATAACAAAAAATGGTATACTGTATTTTTGGTCATTTGGGTGCAAAATTATCCAGTTAAATTTACAGCTATAAAAATTTTATTCTCTCTGAACTTAATTAATAATTCATGTATAAAGAAAAGATGTCATGTTTGAGAATTGTCACATGATTTAAAAATCTGCTGTCTAAACAGATATGAACAGATCTATCCTTTTTATATCATACAACTAATGTACAACGAAGCACCTTCTTTGTATAATATCTCAATCAACTATTTGATTAATCTTATGCTCAACATCTTCTTTATACTGATAAGGTATTGAATAGATTTTACCTTGAAATAGGTTGTAATTCTTTAATTATCTAAGATGGGTGCAGTCTTAATAATTGCAGGTTTTTTTGAAAAGTGACATATTAGATGATAAAATTCATTTTTTAGTATTTAAATTGGTATTTAATTTAATATCAAATTCAGTTGTCAATTTTTGAAGACAGGTTAAATTTATTGATTGATAGAAAGTAAGATCATTGAAATCACATATTTCACCCTGACATATTACTTGTTTATTTGTGTAGTAGTTATCAGTGTAATGTAAATCATAAGCAATTAAATTCAGATAGCATATACCTGTTTATCATGAATTTACACATTTTTTGATTTGTGCTCTTTCTTATTCAATAATATAAATTTTCAGATTATAAACTTTGTATGTGGTACTAACTGCTACCTGGTGATAAGACATAAAGGTATGTTATCAAGAATAACAATATTACAATTTTTAATAATAGAATGCTAGTATATTCTTGCCTAATTGACAAACTTTTTAGGCAAATTTGTTTTAAAGAGTTTTCAATTCCATGAGGATAAAACAAAAGCAGTCTTTAAATGACCCACTTCAACTTGAAAGTCACTGCAGAATATTTCAATGATGAACATGGGGAAAAAAAGGCATTACTCACCACATGATTTGAGTGATTTTCCTTCTTTGATCTATCCTTCAGCAAAAAAATATGTACTTTTTTACTGACCAGTATTGTATTGGAAGCTTGCTGCTTATAAGCTATCAACATTGCATTCTGACTGAAGCCCAATTTTTTTTAGAGTATTATCTATCTTGGATTCAAACCATAAATATGTATTATAATGAATGAATATGGTATTGCTGTATCATTTGGTCTGTACAAACTTATTTATATTATGCATAATCAAATAGTTTATTATATGTGAATTCATAAGAAATTCAAGTATTTAAATTGACAGGACTAGGTTGCAATCCATATCTTTGAAGTCCAAAGTCCATCACTCTATTATTGCAACAAAGTATGCAGGGACATTAAGCAATTGATAAATGAAAGGCAATATTTATACACTTTTATAAGTAAATATAGACAATATTAAACACAACTTTTTAAACATAACTTTAATTCATTTCAGTGTTTAGCACCCATGCCACAAGTAACCATTATGTGCAATAAGAAACAAAAACAAACACAAAAAACAGTTACCTTTGACAAGGGTGTTATATCAATTTTTCTTCATGTATAAGAAGTTATTAATATTACTTATAACAATTAATTATAAAGTAAAAAAATGCCTCATAACATAATGTTAATTTGCAAATGTTTGTTAATTTCTTTAACTCACTATATTATAGGACTGTCACAATTTTTCTCCATCCTATCTGGATACACATTAATCTTATTTTACAACTTTTAAAGTTTTTATACTTTTCCATCTTCAGATATTTTTAAAATTAATTTATTGTACAGAGGAGTGTAGATGCTATTCGATCTGATTCCCCTTACAATACTTTTTGTCTTTTTATAAAATATAGATTGCCCGCTGTCATCTTCGGTATGTAATCAGTTACATCGATTTTGTCCCATTTTTTTGTCAATAGCTTTTGTTTGATATTATTTTTAGTTATAAGCATTTTTCACAATAAAAAACAGATTTTAAATTATTCTTCAAAGATTGGGCTTTAATTTTTAGTTTGTAGACTTTCATATTTACTTCAAACAAAGATGACCCAACCTGATATTTAATGTGTTCTATTTTCAATGATTTCTTTTGTATCTTCTTTCAAGCAATTTAGCTTCTCTAACAGAGACCTCTTCACTCCCTTAATAGACTGATTACTTTTGCCTTCTTGATTTTAAATACACTTAACATCGTAACCTTTTTGATGTCATCAAATGATTTTGAAAAGTCAATATAAAACATGTATCACGTGATAATATAAATACATTAGTGTGGTGATGGTTAATGCTTGAGCAGTTGATTGTCAAATAACATTCTCTATAAAGCTCAATGCAATCAGGTGTTAATCCTTTATAAGAGTATGTGGTTCAAATCATTAAATAATATCTAATAATACAATGGCTTTATGAGTTGGGAATTCATAACAAATTCATGTATCTAAAATGACATAACTTAACATCATCCATTGAACTCTCCATGACTGTATTAAACAATGCAGAATCTCAAAGGATTGATAGGTACCAATTTGACAATAAACTATTTTTTAAAAAAAATATTGATGAGTATGTCTTGCATTAAACTGGTAGAAATTTATGTAAGATATGAAATAAAAATAATAGATAAATGCAAAGAAATTCTCTGATATTACCACTCAAATATTGTACTTCTTCATTAGTAATAAAGACTTCATCAAACTACAATCATATTTTCAGAGTATTGGCATATATCTGATTAATCTAGATTAATGGGGAATCTTTATCCTGTCTCTAATAGTAGTTATATGCTTACCAAACTACTCAAATGAAAAATTCTGATATAAAAACATTACCATAATTTAATCAAGTTGAGTTTAAATCTCAGTCATGGAACAAAGGATATAAGTGGTAACTAATTTACACAAGGTTCCTACATAAATAGTAGTAATAGGTATTACATAAAACAATGATGTATTTTTAGGGTCTCTGGATTATTAAAACCTAGGTTTTGGCCTTCATCATTTAAACATCTAACAACATGAGACACTTCTTTCCTAATTGACCTGCTAGATCATCAATTAGAACATTATAAAAAATAATTAAATGGGTTTTAATTTTGGCTAGAAAAAATTTGTTTAAAATAATAAAATTTTTAACAGAAGAACTAAAAAGTATACTTAATTTTGAGATAAAAACAAAAGTGAACATAAAAGTAGAGAAAGATAAAGTAGAATATATTAAACTATCAAACATCACATGATCACCATTTTTATGCTTACACAAGCTGTTTTTCACAGAGGCAAAATTATCCATACAGTAGCGCCACTCAGTGGGCCCCTCACTGATGAAACCACAAGCTAGAAACTAGTCTGGAGATATTGGATGAGTAGGCACTAGATATAGATTTTATGCACAAACCTTCCTGCATCCATTGATTACTCTGGCTTGCACTGAGTGGCACTACTGTATGGGGAGTTTTGCCTCTGTGAAAGATGGATAACAAAGTTATTACTAATTTGCATCATCAAGTCTTACTTTTTACTAAGGAATGAAATTCTGCAGTAGATTGAATAATCTTGTTTCAAAAAATAAATATAATCAAGTAGAAATATCTTTAACATCACAATTTCACAATATAAATGATCAACTTAAAAAATGCTAAAGTAGTAATGATAGTTTTCAAACTAAAGAGAGTTGAAAATGGGTAAAGCTTTAGATATATTTTTAAAAAAAATAGTTTTAAAGTACAAAGGAACCGTATTAAGAGAATAGAAGCTGACAATCTCACACATAAAGACAATCAACCAAATAATATAAGAAATTTAGAAAATAAATTATTTGTTATTTTTTCAAAAATGAACTATTTTACACTTAAACAATCTATTCTAGAAAAACGACGGGCTGAGCACAAAATAGAAATTCTGAATTAAAAAAATAGAGTATTAAATACTGTAACACAAATGAAAGATATATTATAAATGACAGAAAATGCTCTATTACATTTAAGATATAGTTTAGATATGATGTCATAAAAAAAGGTTTATCTTAGCTCTAAGAATACCACAAAATTAATAGAAGAGCTTCATGCAATCAAAGTAGAAGTTAGTGAAAAGCAGATTTTGTTGGAGTTACAAAATCAAAATTTGAAATGATTTATTAGGAAGATTTAAATCAATACTTTTTCTGTATAAAAAACTAATATCTTAATAAAAAAATAAATAGAATATAAATAAATAAAAATAAAGCTATGAGAAAGGATCAATAAATTTAACATTGAGTGCAACACACAAAATATGACTCAAAAGATTTAGAAACTCATAAGTTTATTATATAGGTTTATATTTGAAGATACATTAGCTTAGGTTGCTTTCCCTTTTTGCTCTTTATTAATTTATTATTATAAAATGGGATTACTTGTAGAACTAATCACTAAATTTCAGGTCAAGTATTATGAAATCTCACTTTTATTTCTATTTTGTTTTTTCTATTGCTATTTTCTTTATTTAAATCTGTCAACATTAGCTGAACTGTGTATGTAAGTATGGATTAACATACAAACATACCCTTTGTGTTGCTATATACAGATATCCAATATAAAATCATTGAGGACACACCAATGGATATCTCGGTCATTTTTACAAACTTTTTGTTAGTCCAAGAATGTTTTTGAAGGTTTTTATGGGAATGCATTTAGTTTTTTTTTTCAGTTAATAACAATGTTAATCTTATCATATAAATTATTCAGATGGGCATAATATCAGTGCCAAAAATGAAGAGAAAGAAAATATTAGAAAATAGGTGGAATGAAAATATAGGATTTTGTAACATCACATTATTACATAATGGATGTTTCTATAAAATAAAGACTGTTATCATCTTTGGTGATTTTGATATAATGTGAGATTTACTATTTTTAAAAAAAAGATATGATTTTTTTTATTGCTTTTAAATTTTTTATTGCTGTTGTAATTCTGTAGTGAAAAACATTATTTATATGTTTTGGCAATATCAGATAAAGTAGAAAACTGGATTAAAAGAATGATCCTATATAAATAATATTAATATATGTATTCAAATTGTAATCTTGGTTCTGCTCTTTTTTCTGCATCAAGCTATACATATAGAATGTGCTGTAGTAAAAATCAATGAAAGTATGCACTGGTCTAGGACATCATTTTTTTATTAGTGTTTTTCATTCAGAAAACACTTAATTTCTTCAATATTCAAATGATTGCCCAGCATTGGATCATGTATTTCAATACTTCTGTCAAATAAACCCCTTCTAAATACATTTCTCACTAAAATAAACAAATTATCAATTTTTTTCTTTAGGGGGCATTAAATCTGTATGTCCACCTCTGATAATATGATTTAAGGCACACTCAGAAATCAGCAATAGTGGCTTAATATATCACTTCAAATTATAATTTCCAGAACTTAATTATTTTAATTTTTTAATCAAAATGCTTAATTTCTTAATGACCTTATCTTTTCTAAGATGATTATTTAAGCAATTAGATCTGATAGATTTGATGTGACACAGAGAAGATAAAATGATAGACTACATTTTAATTAAGTCAGTGCCCTGTCTTAAAAGATTACTTGGTCATAATGCATAATGATTTTTCACTGGATTCTTGGTCAATCCCACTATTAGTAATTAACTTTTCTCACAGTTTTTTCTGTTATTTGTTTTAGAAATTTAATTGTGTTTGTCCTCTGGTGCACTACACGTACATTTATATATAATTACTCCCCACAAAGATATAAAATCATGATCATTAATAAGCTTAGATCAGTAAGAAATCATAACTAAAAATTGGCCTTGGCCAGATTATGTAATCAGATTTGGAACAGAATAAGATTTGAATGGATCTCTCCTTTTCAAATACTGAACTAATGTATCATAAAGTTTGTAGAGGAATTGGCAATCCTCACTGTTTATAACTTACAAGCTTAAGAGATAGGGTCATGTGATCTATGACTCTTATTTTGACTATTTATAGTCTCTGCCAAAAGTCTTATGCAATTTTATATTGCTAAGACTACTAATATATGGTATGGCTGAAGATCTATCAGCCCCATATAGCTATTTGAGTTGGATAGCTGAGTTTGAAGACATGTAGATATCTGAAAATTTCAGATTTTCCACTCAATAGATAACTTTTAGATAAGTGCTTGGCTTTGGGTTGGTATTTTTAGATCTAGTGTCTGAACCTACCCTAACACCTCTCTGAGGAGTGCCAAAGCACGGAACCATGGTCAGGGGTTTGGGGAGGGGTTCCTGACAGAGATATTTTAAGTGCTGGCTCTGGCTAAGCATTTATCATAAAGCTTGTAGAGGAATTGGCAATCCTCACTGTTTATAACTTACAAGCTTAATAGATAAGGTCGTGTGATCTATGACTCTTATTTTGACTATGGACTAATGTTTGGTTTTCTTTTTCCATCCAAGAAATTGAATGCATGCTAAAGTTACTTTATTATATTTTTTTCTCTTAACTACTACGAGTGAACCTTTATAATGAATGTTAAATAAGTTTATTGCTGAAAGATAAAATCAATAAACGTATATGTATTATTAATGCAAACTTTAAAAAAAGAACAGAATTTAAATGTTTATAATATATAAACTTAACTACATATTGTTTTAATCCTTGTAATTTGTTAACCACACTCGTTTACGACTGGTTGCGTATATATGCATTTGTGTATAATTTGTATAGGAGTGCGAAGACTTGTGAAGTAAATGGCTAAAGTTAATTCACATTTGTAGCGCCCTCTAGTCTATAGCTGATCAAGTTTAGAGATACTAATATTTTTTAAAACTGATTAAATTATCTTTTTTTATATATGAATATTCTTTGAAAGTGTGAAATGTAAAAAAAGTAGGCATCGATAAATTATAACCTTTTATCTTTATTTTAAAACGCCTTTCAAATATATATATTCAATTTTTTTCATGCCTGTAAACATAAAATTCCGTTTAAGAAATTTGCATGCAAATTGTAACCTGCTCCGTAATGGAAAAATGATTGTTTAGTCTTCTGAAAAGATAAAGAGTTAGCAAGCAGCGCGAACCATGCGGAAGAATACAAAACAAATAATGCAAAATCGTACCAACTCCAATAACCATATAGATAAGCCAATAAGAGATTATGAGAAGTCTGTTATTTTATCAATATTTATAGATGGCACTATCTTGGATATCTTAAACATACCATAACATCGGAAAAGTATTCAGATCTGTTTTTGACAACTCGTGTAATTGAAAACTCGCATCACATGATCTTCTTTCAGTCATTGCGTACATTATAAAAGTCCGCGGAGAGAAGAAATAAAAAAGCGCACAGAGGCGAACAGTTCGTACATTCTTTGAAAATGGAGCAGCCTTCATTAAAATGAACAGCATTTTGATGGAATAAAAAGATAAAGTCTCGAAAAGAATCTTAAAGTCGTTTTAAATACCTAAGCATTATGTTTTTATTATTATTCATGTTTCCTATTTGAAAAAAAAAAAGAGACATTTTTTGTTGATAAAAATTATATATATATTTTTTAATCGCCGCTTCTCTCCAATTAAGACTGTTGGTCATAAAGTTATAATAATAAAGCACATACTTAGATATAAATAGTATGTCTAAGATATACGTCAAACACTTTAAAATATATATAACAAAGTTGGAAAATAACATTCATATATGTAAATGAATAAATAGCTAATCGCACCTATCAATATACACAAAAAAATAGGTACCATTTCATCATTGAAATTAGTTTTCACTATGCATTAGTAATGGTGGCTAAATATTTATTCATATACATGCTTGTGTGTTTTGGTTTAACCAAATTTGTTAATGAACTATAAAAAATATACATTTAAGCTAAAGTTTTAGGACTATTTTTTCACAATTTTCTGTATACAAAAATGTCAATTTCTGATTTGAAAGCACTTTTAAATGAGAACAAGTTATATTCGCCAGCATCACTGACAGACATTCGCATTTGTGTTTAGCAGCACTTAATAATGAATTATAAAAAAAAAAAAAACATTTTTTTTTTTTTTTTTAGAAAATAACAATGTTTTATATATAATATTTTTAATATATATATAATGAAGTAGTTGATAATTATGTTCAATTTGTTTTCCTGATAGCAGAATTTTTATCTCGGTAAAAAAATAATTTGCCCATTTAATTGTAGTGGATAACTGCTTCCCATATTAAATATCTCATTACCGGTCTGCCCCACCCCTCTTCTTAAAAAAAACTCTTAAATCTTCAATATAAACATAACTTTTATTAAAACAGACAAAACTCACCACACGTATTGCCACACACAGCCTGTTTTAACAACAGTTATACACAAGCATATGAAGTGGTGGACATGTGATGTTTATTGGTTATAAACATAATGCCCTCTGTCTATTTATACATCTATCTCTAATTTATTTACAAATTTTACTTATTATGCTAATTGAAAAGAAGTATTTTGATTTTTTTATTAAAATCTTAAGGGAACTAAGAAAACAAATTTCACATATACAATCTATATAAAGGATTGGTGGCTGCTCAATGTGTCGGATTTACTGGCTTTTTCTTTTGAATTTAAAACTAAGAAAACATCATTGACTTCTTCTTTTTTTTTCTTCAGATTATTCGTAATTTTTTTTAATTGAGAAATAGGTTGAGCTTTTTTGAATTCTGACAAAATTAAATTATGGAAAATTCATCAGCCATGGCAGTATTTGATAAGTGAATACAGAAGGCACTAAAATACTTATATTACAGACTTAGGCTGTCCTTCAACTATTGCTTACTTTAAAGTCAAAAATAGTGCATGAATTGAAAGAAAAATTGTCCAATTTTAATTAAACATTATCTGACTTTCTAGATAAAGCTAGAAACAAGCATAAAACCGAATCATTTTAATCATTTCAAAACTAGTTGGCGCTTTTTTGTTTAAACACATATTGGAAGCATAAATGGAATGGCCTTCATTAAAAGTAAAAAACAGTATTATTATGGGTGCAGAATGGAAGGCATCATATGCTGATTGTTCAGCTTTATGACCCAACAATCTCTCATTTCAAGGGAGAAGTAGAGCATTTTATGTGCACAGAGAGAATGTTTCAGATCAAACCAGACAGTCGGTAAAATTGTTAGCAAGTGATAATGCTATAATTAGGAAATGACATATATGAGTGTTTGTGGTTAAATATAGATAAGAAGACAGAAATGAGAAGATGTAATGGAAACAAAAGAATCCATATAAAAGTTCAACACAATTGGATTATATTTTGATTAATGGAAAATGTGTATTTCAATATTGTAATGTAATTAATAGATTCAGCCCAGAAAGTCATCATTTTTTAGTGAGATATAAGATATACTTTAATGCAAAACTAAAGAAAAAATATATTAAGGCACTATCAACAGTAGATCTCCCTAACTTTCAGAAAAGTTTCAATGAATATAAAGTCAGAACTTGTAAATAATTTTAAGATAATAACAAGCTTTGATGTTCATTGTAATTTGAGAATTCAGTAAGAAGATAAATAGATAATTCTACTAAAATGTGCTATACAAAAAGATTGCACAAAAAGCAATAATTTTCCAGTCAAATTTCAATTGGTACTAGGCAATACATTGAAAAACAGAATATGAATGTGTTTTTCTTAGAATAAGTGAGTATCTGAAATTTTGTAAAAATGGCATCAAAAGCATATTTAATGATGACAGAAGGAAATCAAATCATGAATTGGAAAAAAAAAGTTATATACAAGAATAAATGTCTCAAAAGTATAAAATTAATATTGTAGTATTGGAAAGATATTTAGCAATAAAAAAAAATATCATTATTACCAAAAAGAGGAAAGACATTACAAAATATGTGGAATCATTTTACAAGAAAATATTATACATATTAATACAAAACAATTTTTTTTGGAAAAGTTCAATATTTTAAATTAAGAAATGAGATATAAAATTAAATCTATCAAAAATATAAAATAGTTATGTTATGTTAAAAGAAACGATTTGAAAAATATAGAATTAAAATTATATATCAAAACATCTAAATGAATAAGATATACTGCAATAATGATTTTGAACATGCTCTTACTTATGGCTCTGAGATGTGGATGCTCAACAGAAGAGCAGTCAGTACAGAAATTTCACACTATCCAACAAAGTATGTAGAGATTATGTTAGGAGTAACAAGAAGAGATTGAAAATAAAATACATGGGTAAGAGAGCAAACAGGTGTTAAGACTAAAATAGAGTTGGGCTAAACATATTGCTAGAAGAAATGATAATAGATGGATGGTTGAAATCTTAAAGTGGATTCCAAGATATTGTAAAAGACCCAGAAAGAGACCACATGTGAAATGGATCGATGGAATAAGTGTGTGGAGAAGAGAGTCTAGAAATTGGAAAAGCTAGATTGAACTTGGAAAAACCTTTATTCTAAAGTGGATTGATAATGGCTGAAATGTTAATGTTGTGATTTTGATATTTAAGAAAAATAAAAAGAAGATAATTACAAACCCATATATTTTTTATCATTTCTAGAACATATTTTTATTAAGTTTATTAACTGATTGGTCTAAAGGTGATTAATCATATAGACTACAAATAAATACAAATTTTAAAAAAATCCAAGGATTTGCCATTTTGCTTTGGATTTATTGATTATGAGAAAACTTTTGATCCTAATAAGAATTTCTGAAATGATTAAAGCTTTTAAATATCAAGACATAAAATGCAGTAACAATAATATTATTTTCAAGACATTGTGTCTTTATTGGTGCATCTCTTCTCAACTCCATTATATCACAACTATCTACTAGCACAGAAATTTAGATTACTCTCTCTTACTATGAATGTATTTTCAAACAATATGTACTTGTCAGGTGAGTCAGAAGTATGCAAAATTTTAAATAGCAATATTTCTGGAAGTATTTTGTGGATTAAAATTTGAAGCTAAGGGAGAAAGATAATATATAAAATACTAAAGCCATCTTTATTTTTCTAACGATATGGTTGTTTATAACAAATAATGAATTCAAAACTTTAGAAAATATAACATTTTTCTGATGTGAATGATAGAATAGAAGTAAAAACAAAATGCCATAAAAATATATCCAATGTTGAATAATTTTTCAAAAAAGTAACTATTGTAAACTCAACTACTTCTTATTCACTATTATCTAATCATTTTCCCAACACTGATTCATTTTTTTATTCTTCTGTCTTATTTTAATAAAAGCTGTTTTGTTAATTCAAACATTCTGTCCTCATATTCTCTGTTCTTATTTCACAGGTCAAAGCAAAAAGTAAAATTATCTACCTCTTTCATTACCTTTATGTTTCCTTCATTTTTCCATACAATTTATCCTAATCTTCTTTCACCAATTTACACTTTAAAAGCAAAATTTTAATTGTTTCATCCAGCTCCATATATAATAATTCAAATTCTTTTTGTTTCGTTTTTCTGACATTCAAAATTTCAGTTCTTGCATCAAATAAAGTCCTTTTAGCATACAATATTGATATACAGAGACATCTAATAGTCATCTTATATATATATTGTAACGATACATAGATATGTCGTTACATTAATTTAAAATAAAAACTTACAAGTTCGCAAATAAGAGTAAAAAACTAAACGCTAAAATTAAAAATGTTTGTTATACGTATATACATTCGCACAGATGCTAAACTTTAAAAATATTTTTTTCATAAACAAAAAAAAAAAAGTATCTGAACGTATTTTTGTTAATAAAAAAATACCAGATTGAAATATAAAAATATTTTAATAAAAAAATAACGTAAGTTAAAGTAAAAACAGGTATTAATTAATTCCTGTAATCTGTAAATGGAAATGATTGTTTATTAATTATCTAAAAGCTGTTTAATTAAAAAGTCAGATGAAAAGTTAGATAAGAGAAGAAAGAGATTTTAGCTTGACCAATGGAAGCAAATAAAGGCCCGGACCATAACGAAAAAACAGAACAGTGACGTTTTTGTTCATGGAATCCATAGGAGGACTATAAAAAGAAAAATATTGAGTTCCAGTCAGTTTTTCCAACTTGATTTGATGACAACGGTAAGACGCACTTGCCGTTCTCTCTCATTTTTTTGTTTGTTTAAAAAAAAATAAAATGAAAAGACTGTGATACCAGAATGGAACCAGCTAATGCTACCTCCAGAACATTTTCTTCCAATGGAGACGCCGTGGGAATTGCCAACAGTAACCTGGACTCTTATACTGTAAGCTATATTGACATGAACTCTAAATTAAAAAAAAAAAATAACTAAGAACTTTCGTTCGAGCTTATGAACTTCTATCTGACTTTTAAATTTTTAAATCAAATTAATAATGTTTAATTTTATATGTTTCCCGATTGATAAACATCATTTCCATTTTTTTTTTCTCCTTATTGTAAAGATTATTTAAATGTAGGAAATTTAAGTTGTTTATAGACGCTTGCATGGATTCGTTTGCGGTTAATTATATTTTGGTTTTCATATTTGATCAAAATATATAGACATTCGATAAATAATGATACCTTACGGTGAGTATCTAAAATGTATTTATTCGGATGTCTTTTAAGTTATTGGTGACAACGCAAGTATCTTATGGTGAATACTATTGGGTTACTTATAAGTTTCCCTCTGCGATTGTCGGTATCAATAATTTTGTATTTTGATCGTTTATGTTTATTTTGAAGTGTTTTTGACCGTGGAATCTATGTAATCGATCTATACCCAACATTTTTAAACAAATCTGTGCGAACGTATTTAAATGTTAAAATTAAGTCGGGCGTGAATAGCTATATAGTTTTGTAAAGTTGTATTAAGGGAGGGTAATCTTAGGTTATTCATTTCGTAGTTGAATTGGTTCAATGGATTGGATATATTTGTGTAATTAGTAGATGTAGTATGAGGTCCGCTATGGGCAGGATTATAGATATATGCCACACACCCTCTGTTTGCCTATGGATGGGTTTGTAAGTCGGCAGAAGACTGCAGTCCATTCCTATGGAGTTTTTAGTTTATTGATCTACTTGCCAACAGATGTCACATTCCTGGTGGTGGAGAGTCAATGTCTTCTCTATTTCTACTTATTGTTCAGATGTACATTCCTGACAATATAGTATTTTGTGTTGTCGTATCATGCTACATTGAATACATGAATGTATCAGATGGAGTGGCGCCAGTTGATTGCGAAATTTGTTGCCTAAGATTAAATCAGGGAAGAATATTTTCCTTTCAAATGCAGACCTATATAGCCCATTCATACTCGACCCTCTAAATAAATAGTAAACTCATTATTTGAAATCTACTTAAATTTAGAATTAAAGATCAATATAAAATTATAAAGAAAATTTATTCCTCAAAATTTAAATATTATTTTATATGTGCGTAAATAAATATTTTTATGTGTTAATTTCTGGCAGTGGCTTTTATTCTTTTATATTTAAGATATAAAATTTATAGATTTTATCTCTGCGTCTCCGCTGAGCTAGTGACTTGGGCTAACGATCGGAATATTTAAATAAAGTGGAATCTTAACAGCACGTATCTGCCTACTCTATAAATTTTTCTAGGTTTAAATGCCTAGATGGCGCCTTGTAGAGCAGATATTGTTTTTGCGGTTAGATTCGATCATGCACTTTCATTCCGATTGGTACAATATATTAGTACTTTTATACATATAAAGTTAGTAACTGAAACAATAAAAAAAAAGTCTTATACAAAATTAATTACAAAAATATAAAATTGTGAATATTAACTTTGTGACTGTAAGTAATGATAAATGCAAGTTTACGGGTAGGGAAGAAATAGAATAAATTTTTAATAAAAAATTTTTGATGAAAAAGAATTGGTAAATGAATTTATTTCATCATAAAGCTCAACTTATGAAAAGATGGATAGATTGATGAATATGGAATTGATTAGAGAAATAGGTAGACTAAAAAAATGAAAAACAAGGCATAGCCATTAATACTCATAAGAACATGTACAAGAGTTGGTTTAAAAAAATGGAATGATGTAAAAATTAAATTATTATATAAAGAAAAGGGAAACGATATTTAAATTATTAATTAGCTATAGACTAGTAGCAATAACTTCCATACTTTATAAATGTTTTCATATATGTTAATGAATAAGATTAGGATTTGTACGGAAGAGTGTGAAGTTTTAGCTCAACTAAAAATGATAGGACCATATCTGGCCCAAGTCCATCTCATTGCCACCTTTAAAAAGGGTATATTTGGTTCCATCTGATTAGCCACACATATTAACTTTGTCATCTGGACTATTAGGCGCCAAGTCTTTTTTGAAAGGGATTTAGACTATTCCATAAATGTTTTATTTCTCAAGCTGCTTCATAAGTCTATGGATAAAGACAAAATAATCTGTATGCCATGGCTAGCTGATCCAACTTAGACCTTAGTGAGGTTTTAGAATTTTTTTTACCCCCAAGTTTCATAACTCCTCACAACATGGAGTCGATTTGGACTCAGTCTTGCTGGACTATTAAGGCGTTGCGTTCCTTTTGCACAATGGATGGTTTTATTACTAATTAGCTTGTTGTCCCTCATATTGCCATATGTATATTATGTCTAAATTCTCTGTGGATATTGAAATTTTTATCTAACCACACCTTACTTAGGGGCTAACAATTTATATGTCAATTCATTAGGGCTCAATATTGTTAGCTCTTTTTACTATATATATTATGTTATCCTGTTTTGTAAATGTTATTCGTCACTGACTGGCTTATCTGGCATTGTTATTCCAGAATTTCCTCTTGCTTTTAAAACCATTTGATACTTATAATGTATTTATATTGTAACCCATTTATAATATAACCCATTTATATTTGTTTTCCTGTTTACTTCACATTTGCTCAAATGATTTACCTATGACCCAGCATTGTGTTATCCAACTTTGTATAATGTAATCAGAACCTTGGCTAGTTCAATCGTCATATTGTATTTAATGTAAATCTTTTTATTCCTTTGATTGTATTTATAATCCTTACCCATTTATTGTTTGTAATTTCTGAACTGTCATATGTGATTAGTCCAATGAGACCTAGAATATGGATTAACCTTCTGTATTTTCTTAGGGTAAATTAATTTTATTTTTGAAAGTAGTTTTGGGGAGATTTAGAATAAATTTCTTTCAAGAAGAATACAGATAAATTTATTCATTGTATTTTCAGTAAAATGTTCTTATATAAAAATTATTGCATTTTTATATACAGAAATGGCTTGTGATAGAATGAATAGAAATATTGTGAAGAAGTTGTAAAAATATAGGAATATGGTAAGAATGGGGATAATTTTTATAAATGTCAATTGGAAATAGACAATTTGTGGAAATAGAATGTAAAAACAAACTGGAATAGAGATTTTGTTGAGAGAAAAAGGTTAGGGATAGGATAATAATTTTCATAGATGGAACTAGGAAATAATACATAATGACAGCTTCTTTTTCTTGCCGATATGTGATATTTGTTGAAATTAGACATATCTGGCAAAGTAGAAATAAATATGAAAATTTATGTTCAGTGGAAAAAATTCTAAGTTAAAACTGAAGAATGAAAAATGGTATATATTTGTCATAGATATTGAGGTACTTTGTTAAATAGAAAAGGTTAATTATACAATTTTTGACACTGTCAAAAAAAAAGTGTGTTTGCTTAAAAATTTATCATGAACCTCATGCAGTAAATATGAAAAATATAAAACAATTTAGAAAGGAATAGTGAGTCATGCTCAAACATTTGAAAATGGGGCAGTTTACATTAATAGGCAAAAAACTTAATTTCATTTTACATAGAATACAAAAAGGAAATAGGTACACTATGGATATATTAGGTGGTGAATTGTGGACTGCAAATGAGTCTGCTCAAAGGAAAATAAAATGGCTTCTTTTTTAATGAAGAAAAATTTTAATGTGCGGAAGATTGCATTATATGAAAGAAAATAGTTTGGTAATTTTGATATGATAATAAAAATATTGGGCAACGAAAGTTTTATAATATGCAAAGTAACAATTTATTTCAATATATTTATATAAATAGTGAGATAAATGTATAAATAATGTATTATGGATGCATAATTAAGAGAATGGGAAGAGAGAATAAATATGTTGGTTAGAGATAAATAAAAAATAAAGTTATAGAAATCAAATATGAATATAAAAAATAGTTTAAAGTTGCATTAAAATTATGTAAAATATAAAAGGATGTATGTTAATACTAAAAGAAACTTTTTTGTGTGTATGTTATTTTGGTTTAAGGACTGGAGCTTTAGTTATTATAAAAAGAAGACAAAAATTGAAGTGAAAATGTAGATAGGTAAGGAAAGTATTGAATATTTAGTTTTTGGTTGTAAAATATTGAAAGAGAATTAGAATAAATCATATGGAGAATGGAAGAAATTTAATGATAAAGAGAAAGAAAAGGGTATAGATTTTAACATAGTTTTTCAAGTCTTAAAACAAAAGTATAAAATATGAGGATATGATAGAGATGCTAATTAAACAGTTTTAATTAAAATGAGATAGCAGAAAAAATGAATCAAGGGAAGTGGCTGCCTGGGGAAATGATTAGAGAATAAATAAGAGGTAGATGAGTTTGAAATACTAAATAATGATTTAAAAGGGAACAGATTTTTGAGTATATGACCTATGGACAGAAACTTCTGATTTTTTTAAGAAGTCATTTAACATCTCATCACATCATTGCAGTTTTTCTGAGATCTATAGGAAAGTAGCAAAAAGCTAATTACTTTCAGAAATTATTATATAAATAGTAATGTTTAAAGTTTTCTTTTTATAGTTATAACATTTGTTATAACATAAAGAGTCTGCATTATGAAATCTTACATGATTTGGTATAGTGATTGAGTGGCAAGCATTTAAATGTTGCCTATATTTGTCGTTTGTACTCTCAAACTTCCTATAAATTGGATTATTATTCTATTATCAGATTTTAACAAAATATTTTATTTTATACAGTGATTAATATAATATATATATATATACAGTTTAATTTAGAAATACTTTTCTAATATACTTGTAATTTCGATTATTTATAAATTATTATTTCTGATTCATAGTAAATTTGATTAGAGATATTGATTTAGCGTACAGTAATATCAAAAATTTAAAATAATTTAAAGATTTGAAAATTATATATATATATATTGAGGGCATAACATCTTCTCATTTATCAGCCTATTTAAATAGGCCATTTTAAAATAAAGATCTCTTCAACAGCCTTTCATGGAAGATCAGTACAGACAAAAGAAATACTTATCAGTTTTGCCAATTTTCAAGCAATGAAGATTTTAGCAGTTTTTTTTATTCTATAGCTACAGCCATGGGTTTTATTGAAGAAATTAAAATCTAAATTAGAATCTGAAAAAAATTTCAAATCTCTCAAATTGTGGAAATGGCAAGAAGAATATTCTTGAAAAAAAATAAATAGGAAAATAATATTTCAAACAAGCTAAAAATAGCCTTTCTATAAAAATCCACAATAATTTAAATCTTCAACATAGACAGCTTACAAAACAATAAACTATAAAAAAAAAAATTTGACACGAAAAGTGACATCTATAGTAAGCTTGAGTAATCAATGATTATCAGATGGTAATGCATTTAGATCTCCTTGACCAGATTTGTTACTGGTGTTTCTCTTTATCAAAGTGGCTTAGGGATCAAAGTGAAATTCTACAATTTTTTAAACCTGCATAAATAATCATGGATCAATAGTTATTTATTTTAGTATCTTCAATTTTTTGTTAACAGTAATCACTTTTTCTTCCTCTCTAAAAATTTGATTAGCAATATTTAAATCTCACTGCAGGAATTAATATCATTGCCTTCATTTTGAATATCAAACCTTCATGAATAAAGGCAAAAATCAGATACCAGTATGGGAATGAGAATTTACATGCACCAAGACATCTGGTAACCACTGGTTACTCAAAATTATTATAGATGGCACTAGAGTAGCAAACTATTTTATTGTATATGTTATTGTTGTTATAAAATTGAAAATATTATATTTAACCTATCTATTATTAGAAATTATCTGCAGTTTTTGGGATTAGCTCTAATGGTTTTTTTATATCAAATATATATGTATACAGTATTGAATTACAGAAATAAAGATATAAATTAACAGCAATATTAATCCTATATATTTGGAGAAAACTTTGAAAAACTGCTTTAAATATATAATTTTAAGGCTTTGAAATCAGGTCTACAGCATATAAAAATGTAAGAAATCTATATATTTTGATAGTTTTGGGTAATTGAAGATAGAATAAAATTACAATTCATTTCTTACAAAACCTATGTGAAAGTTCATATTCTCTCTATACAAATTTGAACTTTATTGTACTTTAATGCCTGTAAAGATTTTAAGTATTATTTAAAAATTGTTTATTGTTTCAACCTATAGATTACTTTAATCATATGAGTATATAACATTTGATTCTCATTTATGATATGATAAAATAGTTGTAGTTGTTGCATCAAATATTGTTCTACAAACTCTATTTTTTTTATTTGCCAATGGCAAAATTAAAGTTTGCAGAGCAGCTCATGGGCTCAGTTTTATAGAACAGCCAATAGTGTTATTGCATTAATCTTTCTGATAAATATTTTTTGATTTTTATTATTACTAAGCCTTTGGGACCTAATTTTAATATTTTATCTTCTATAAAAATACATAAATTGTAAATAAAAGTAAAAATAAAAAAATCACAAAAATTAATAAATGATTGCTTCATAATAATGTTTTGCTATTGATATTATTAAAATGCTTATTATTTTTTATGCTTTCAGTTGCATTACAAATAATTTTTATATTTTTTGTCATTATATTTCTTAGCTAATATCTAAATATCTCTTATATCTTCCAAAACCATTCTCAAAAAAATATATTGGTAATCATTCGCAGAGGAAAAACCCTCTACATAGTAGTGCCACTCAGAGCAAGCTAGAGTAATCAATGGATGCAGGAAGGTTTGTGCATAAAGTCCCTATCTAGTACTTATTCATCCAATATCTCCAGATTACTTTTGTAGCTTGTGGTGACCATGTGATGGTTGATCAGTGATCATTACTTCATAGCTGTTATTTACAAAACTTTATTTTTATTCTTGACCTTCCTACAATATACTTATCATCAGAACAACAAACATTTAGCCCAACTCTACTCTTACAACATGAAATATAATCTAAAAGTTTTTGAAAAGTATTTTTTTATCCTTTCTTATTATTATTGATCTTATTTTAATCCTTTATCTGTAGCTTTTGATCAACAAATGTTGTCTTTAATGCTCAGGTTTTTAAAATTGTATTTATTCTAATGAATAAAAAGTTATTTTCTATTTTATCTTCCATTTTTGAAAATTTAGTTGCAAGCATAAATTCACTAAACAAAGTAAATTTAAAAAAAAAAATTTCATTTCCAAAAATTAATTAAAAAAAAAAAGTTTAATAAACAGAAATAAATAAAAGTAAATAGTCAAAATAAAAGATTTCATTTTAGATTCAGACTAAAGAAAAGTATTTTAATGAATAAAAATATATTGTTCAAGAAATTAGTATATTTCTTAGATATTTTGATAAAGCTAAAACTGAATCTAAAAATACAAAAAAATTAAATAAGAACAATATAGATAGAAGATGTTTACTGTTCATTTTCTGTCTGACAGCAATAAATTTTTACTTGATTTTAAAATGCTATTATGTTGTAATATAATCAATATTTATATATATATATCATATACTTATTTGAAAGAGATATTTAATTGTTCAAAAACTGAATAAAATGATTAATATATTATATTAGTTATTATTTTATTTTCATAATGAAAACAAAGATCAATGTACTGAGAGTGCAGCAAAGTACTTTGACCTCTGACAATAGGAATATCATCTTTTCTGATTGGCTTCAAACTCTCTATATCCCCCCCCCACCACCACCACCACCCCATAGTTTCTGAAACTTAAGTATTTTAGTTAAAATAATAATAATTCACAGAAAGTTCTTTTCTAGTAAAAGATTTGTTGTTAACCATTTAAAATGGATTCCTGTAGTCAAAAACACACTGTTGACGGCACTACTGATAAAAAGCTGATGAGATAATCAATGGAGAAGTTAATCAAACTATGAAAATGTGAAGGTTTTCAAAAAAAAAGTAAACATAAATTTTTTATAATTTTGTCTCTTTTATTTTAGAATTTTTATATAGGATTTTCATCAATTATCAATCCTTAACAAGGATAATCGACTCTCCTTATTTAGTCTATAACTCTCCCAATCTCTAGATTTTTTAACTTCTAGAGCTTTATTGTCTTGTCTTTTACAGTTTAAGATTTCAATTGACATCTATTATCACATCTTTTATTACTCCTCTATTTCAGCATTTTAAATAATATAATAATGTTCATTATACGTATTTTTTCTTTTACCTATATATTTTAGTTTTAATTCATCCATATAAATCCCAATATACATTTCTTAATAGTTTGCTATATGGTTTGAAATCTCTATATTGTTTTTGTACAAAGTATCCCATAAGTAAGTGCTGATAAAACATATTGTTTATAATCATCTTATGCAGTCTAGCTATTTTAAAGAGTAGATAAATTGTTGAAAAATTAGATTATGGGGTGTTTATTTTACAATAATATATCATGCCTTATATGATTTTGTAAAAAAACAAAATGGCGAACTCTGGAGCTCAAAATTGATGGATCACAATCCTGCTCAATCACTTCTATTATTTAAACTTCTCATGAGCTCCCCAAAAATAAACCATTCAATCATTTACTGATAGAAAAGCTAAGATTTTAAATAATTTGACTCATTTTCATGATATTTATTAAAATGTAGCATTTATAATAGTAGCTATTGAAAATTTTTGGCTAATGTGATATAAAAAAACAATCAACAAAGCTTTTAAAGTAAATCTAATTATTTATTAAAAACAAATAAACATAGGATTAGTCTTTTTCAAATTATTAATTTCTTCACAGAAGCAAAACTCTCCATACAATAGTGTCACGTAGTGTGAGCCAGAGTAATCAATGGGTGCAGGAAGGTTTGTGAATAAAATCTCTTCATAGTGCCTACCCATCCAATATCCCCAGACTAGTTTCTAGCTTGTAGCTTTCATCAATGAATAGCCTTAGATATGAAAGGACACACCTAGATCTTAGGATCTAATATAACCCTCCAATAGCCATATTTTATCTTATTAACTAACTATAAAGTAATTGAGTCCAAAATGAAAACACGATAATGTTTTCAATTTAAGCTCATTATTCATATAGATCGAAGCTCAGTTCAGCATCCATACTTTTTAGTGTCTTTGGTTCTTTAATAGCCCAGTCACCATTATCCTAGTATGCACTACATAGGGATTTTATGCACAAACTTTCCTGCATCCATTGATTTCTCTGGCTTGCACTGAATAGCACTATTATATGGAGAGTTTTTGCCTCTGTGTAAACAGCTAGTGTAAGCATAAAGAATGGAGATCATGTAATGTTTAGTGGTTTATTAATTTATTAATATGATGGGTTGAGATAGAAATTGTTTTAAGAGTCATTAGCTCTCAAGCCTTACTATTATAAACAAATCAACTGTGGCATATTTTTCTTCTTATAAATATGTTGCTACACAATTTTATGTTATTGAAGAATCTTAAGCCAGGTCTTAACACATTAAATATTAATTGGAAAAGTTATATATTTTTAAGACTAAAAGTTTACTGCATATATAGATGAAATACAAATCCACTATTAAAAAGTGAATACAAATTTTTAGAGTCTAAAGAGAGTTAAATTGCCTCCATAAAGTAAGTCAAACTATCTGTTAAGATTAGTTATAAACTGCTTATCTGACTTTGAAGAAAAGAGTATTGACACAGAACAAAGATATTGTAAACTTGAAGAAAAGCATAGCTAATCAATCTTTGTCCAATCAACCCATTAGAAACCAATGAAGGTAAGCAAAAAAAAAATATCAAAAGTCCAATCCAAGATCTGACAGAATAATATAGCTACATATGTATTTGGGTGCACCTCTATATTTACATTAGAATATATAAATAATTTAAATATATACACATGAATACACAGATATAGAGAAAAAAAAGAAGAAAATCCTAGATAATATAAAATGTTCCCAATGCTTTTATATTTCTCTATTACTCATTTCTTTATCATTTGTTTTTTTTTAAAGGAATTTTGTTTTAATAATATTATTTGTCTTTAAATCAATATACTAATAACAATATCATATGATTTTGTCATATGTTTATTCAGAATGTGTTGGAAAGTGAATCTCTTCATTCAATTCTGTTAATTAATTAAACTTACAGTAGATAATTTTAAAGTATAATAAAGATATCTCTTTAAATTGATATTATTGTATATACCTATTCCAGTAGCCTCTTATGCAGCCAATATTTTTTTTTGTAATTTCTCTGAGTGCAAAAAATCATTATAAGAAAATTATAAAAAATATATAACAAGCAATTTATAAAATATTAATTTTGTTATTCTGATCTTTATATTTAAGTGTTCTGTAACCATTTCTTTTAATTCAGTTTAATTGGTCATTTCATCTTCAGTTAAAATTGTTGATTTCAACATGCCCTTCTTATGCATGTTATCATTTAGTTTTAACTGGGAATAATGTTTCTCTTATTCCTAATTACAAATATAGAAAACATTACTAAATATAGAGAGTAATACTTGCACTAGTAATTAGTTTATTAAATTTTTCAAAATAATTTTGAGTTCATTATAGATATTAAACATGTTTCAAATTATTTTTTAATATTAATACCAATTCAATAAACATTAATTAATTAAATACTATGATATATTTAAATTCTTGTTTTGGCATTTAAAATTTTTTTCAACTTTGGCAGCCTATGTAAGTTTCCAATCTTGAAATCTGATCTAATTTGAATATGTACCATTATAATATTATTATTAATTGTTATTATTATTATTAAATGCTGTAATAGACAACATTGACTTCTAGTAAATACATAAATAGCATTTCTTCAAAATAATTTAATCATCTATTTGGTTTTTCGAAGAAATCTTCATTCTAATGTTGATGAAGCTCATATCCTATTAACTATTAACTTTCTTTTTCTTTCATCTTCTTTCTTTCCATGCATTGTACACATTTCTAATGAATTAGATTGTTTTGCAATATAATCAACTTAGGACAAAATCATCTTGGTCATTATGTTTCAAGCATGAGTTCAGATTCAACTGTATCCAATTGTTCAGTCTTGCTATTTGTGGCATTAGAATTAATCTTAATTCGTAGAACTAATGAATAGTTATTATTTTATTATTCACAATGCATATGGTTTAAATATGATTTAATAGCATTCTATATTATTGTTGCAATATTCTATCCTGTGGACCAGATCAAAGAGCAATCACATAACAAACTCAGTTGTTCTTATTCTGCTCTATTTATTACCTGGGATCTTTACTCCATATAATCAATTCCATTCTTCACGTCATTCAAATAAAATTAATTTTCATCATTTTCTTTTTTTACCATCATTATTTCCTCCAAATTAACTGTCTTTAGACAATTTTTTATCCTCACTATATATCTGATCTAGCTTTTTTTGTATGTTCAATCTCTTCAATCAATTTTCTCCTCTCGTCTACCCTCTAAATTTCATTTGTCACTCTAGACTCTCACTGAATTCTTTTGACTTTTATCCATACTTGCATCTAAAAAGCCCTCAATCTATACCTAGTTTTTTTAGTCAATGCCCATGATGCACAACCATATAACAATACACTCTGGTTATAGCATTCAACCATTTCTTCTTAACTTTTTTTTTAAAGATCACTCCCTTCTTCATGATAAATGTCTCTTTTGCCAATATTATTCCTTTTTTAATCTCATTTACATTTCTTCCATTCTCACTCAACCTATTTTAAATATTTAAATATTCATCTAGTGAAGTACCTTATATTCACAACATCCTTTCTCTACTCTATTCTATATATACTGGAGATTCTTTTCATTCTTAGCAATAAAAGCCATAACATCAGTGAATTTTATATGCTATATTATTCCTGCTGCAACATTTATTTATCATCTCTTTTAAATAAATACTAAAATGTACATAGCAATGCTAATGTTGGGATTTTGTTAGTTTGTAAGTAAATAATACATTTCTTAGCTCCTATCATGCCAAAGTTTGTATGTTGTTAAAAATAAAGATCAGCAGAAAGATAAAGTCACTACTAAACTATTCAAGAAGGCATTTTATAAAAAAATAATTATGTGATTGTATTTTCTAATATATTTATAAAACTGAGTAGCTCATGGTGGAATGACAGGCATATTCACTTACTATACCTAGGATCCGCGAATTGAAATTTGAGAGGAAAAAAGTTTCCCCATTCTCAAACTATCTTAGAACTTTTATTAAAGTCAGACATTCTTAGCTAAAAATGTAAAATAAGGTTGAAAACTGTTAAAATTTTCATCAACTTACTATGTAAAAACCAGATGTATAATGCTTTCTTCTACACTGTGTTTCCTCAGAGGTCTGGAGAATAGCTATGTGCCATAACGACTAAGAACTTTTCTTTACAATATATATTTAAGTCTATATATGGAGAAACAATTTTGGCATATAAAACATGTGATTTATACGTCTAAGTTATTTAAAGAACTTTTGCTTACTAGCAAGCTATCTTAAAACTGAGCTAAAAAAAATTAAAATACTTAAAATTAGCTTTAAATTAATTCATTGCAGACAGATGGCAGTCTAGCATTCCTATATAGAAGAATAGTGAACAAAAGTTTATTACTCATTAAGCTAATAAGTTTATTGATGAGTATTTTTTCTTTTTGGTTGTATTTAGACGTCTAAGGTTGAAAATAACTTGATAATTTGATTGGCTTACAAATTACGTTTATTTTATTTATTGTTTTATCAATTTATACTCACTTTATGTGATATCTTAGTTAAATAATTTTTATGTAAATTAATGTTGAAAACAGTGATTTTACTGCCCTCTGTCAAAATTTTCTTTAGTCACAGAACGTGCTAACTTGTAAGAAATTAGTATATTTACATAATCTCGCCGGCAGAGGTCAGTACTTTATAGGCTTTACATTTAAGTAGTTAGCTTTTTTCTCTACTTAAATCGGTTCTCAAGTACGGATTTTTTAAAACAACTTTAATTCAAAAGCCTAATTATTATAAATGATTTAATTTTGAACTAAATGATAAAAATTGTTTATATGCTCCATAAAAATATACATATTTTTTTACTTTAATAACTTTTAAAAATACTTTTGTTATATTAATTAAAAATGTAAATTCTATATATAACATTTATATTTTTAAAATTGCAATAAAAATAACTAATTAGTTTTTATATATATCAAAGTGTCGGCTGAGAAGCGAACCCAGGATAACTGCTTGTAAAGCAGCTACGCTAACCTCTAGGCCACCAACGCTTGAATAACTAATTAGTTTTATGAAGATTTGTGAATTTTCGTAGTTTTTTCCGCTTGGTTTTTTTTTAAACTTATATCATGGTGAATACTTATGAAATAAAGATTTTGGTTGCAACTACATTTTACAGTAATCTTAAAAAAAATCAAGTGGTAAAGCATTGGTGGCCTAGTGGTTAACATAGCTGCCTTCCAAGCAGCTGGCCCGGGTTCGTTTCCCGGTCAACGCATTTGACACAAGGAAAAATAATCAATTGTTCCAGCACTCTAGCGTGTAATCCAATAAGTCAAATTCTTGAGTAGGTATTATCTGGTTCTTGCGCTCTGAATTACTGGATGATGATTATTATTTCTTCCAAGTCATTTTATACATAAGGCATATAATATTCTTCTATCATCATATTAACTTTCTGTACTGACTCTTATACTCATTCCTTTTATTATTTCTTCAAATAGTAAAGTCCTACGAAAAAACTTCAACATCTTCTCATTTCTTTTTATTACATATTTAAAAGGAGGCTATTAAATATTCCTAAATTAATAATTAAAGCTGTTGCGTAATTGTGATAATAATATATCAAAAGACAATCTCGAAAATTAGAGAAATCAACTGAACATAATTAAATGGTTAATGATAATAATAAAACTAAATAAGAAAAAAAGTAGAATCAAAAATGTGTGTGTTCTTATAGTCCAGATGATCCAAGATGACCATTACATATCACATGACTAGTCTAATTATATTCACTCAGACATTCTACTCTTTCTATATTTTATACAATATATTCTTATCATCATAATATTAATGTATTATCTTTCATTGACTATATTTACTTTGTGATATCTATGAAGAATTATATAGTAATAAAGAACATTTACTTCCTATATCTATTATATTTTCCGAATTGCCCAGAATTTTAAATGAAGAAGTGAGACATGCAATTAAATTTATGAAGAAAGGAAAGACTCCAGGTACTGATGGAATTATAATTGATATATTAAAAGAAGCAAGTGAAGAAATAGAACTTTTTTTTAGCAAAGTTATATACCAACTGTCTAAATGATAAAGATGTACCAGTTATTGGAAGAATGCAATATTAATATTAATACTTTAAAAAGGTGATAAAGACATTAGAAATTACAGACCTATCAGCCTTTTATCAGTTTTATATAATTTTTTTACCAAATTAATTACAACTGTCTATAGAGAACATTGGATTTCCATCAACCAAGAGAACAAGCTGGATTTAAAAGTGGTTTTAGTATAGTAAATCATATCCAGGTATTGAAAAAAGTTATAGAAAGGACAAATGAATATGAGTTGCCATTATGCTTTGGATTTGTAGATTATAAAAAGGCATTTGATTCTATAAACATTTCTTCAGTGATTAAAGCATTAGATCATCAAGGTATAGATAGATCCAGAATATTGTTATATTTTAAAGAATATTTATAAAAATGTAACAGCAACAATTAGGTTACATAATGATACCAGGAAAGTTAACATTGAGAAGGGTGTAAGTAAGGGTGACTCCATATCGCCAAAAGTTTTTACAGCAGTGCTGCAAGAAGTATTTTGTGAATTAAAATGGGAAGCTAAAGGAGTGAAAGTAAATGGAGATTATTTAAGTCATTTAGATTTTGCAGATGATGTAGTTGTTTTTGTAAATACTGCTTTAGAGCTTTAGAGCTTTAGGAAATGTTGCAGGAGTTATCAGATGAAAGTAGAACTAAAGATAAATGTTAAAAAGATTAAAGTAATGTTTATTGGATTTTCTCAAAATATGAAAATAAAGATTGACTATGATGAGTTAGAAGAAGTTAACAGCTACAAATACTTTGGTCAGATAATTAATACAGATGGAAACATAATGGTTGAAATTAATCATAGAATTAAACTTGGTTGAAGTGGTTTTGGTAGAAATAATTTGATATTAAAAAGAAATATGCCTATGTGTTTAAAAAGAAAGATTTTTAATAAATAGGTTTTATCAGTTTTTACTTATGGATCTGAGACTTGGATACTTAATAGAAGAGCAATACAGAGACTTCATATCACTCAAAGAAGTATGGAGAGATGCATGTTGGGAGTAACAAGAGAGATTGAAAATGTTATAGATAAGAGAACAATCGGATGTTACTGACCTCATTGAAAAAATTAAAAGACTGAAGTGGAGTTGAGCTGGACATATTTCTAAAAGAGATGATAATTGATGGACAATTTAAATCTTAAACTGGATTCCGAGAGATTGTAAAAGACCCAGAAAGAGATCAAATGTGAGATGGATGGATGAAATAAGATAGTGGGCAGGGGTGATGTGGAGAAGAGAAACTAAATATTGTTTTTGTTCCCACATAATTTTATTTTTGTCAAGTTGAAATAAAGAGAGCAAGAATTAATGTAATTTCATGAAAATTTTTAAACAAAGTAAATGGTGTTGAATTTTTCTTTGTTGAAGTGGCTTTGCATTTTATTTATGGATGACTATGTGGTTAAATTTATTAAGTGTCACCTTTTTTATTGTATGTACAAGATGTACACACAATCAGTTGTTAGTTGTATTTTTATATTGGACTATTTCCATTATCTAATATGAGTATTCAATGTCTTTAGAAAAATTTAACTTTATTTAAATATTCCTAATACATTTAACTGTTAGTAATATTACATCAAACAGGTTAGTATATGCACAAATGTTTTGCAAGGTATTATTCTCCTCTCTTCTTCAGGTGTTGCTGGACACTAGTAACATGGGATTTGAACTTGGACCCTTAGATTCTTGAGTATTGAATTTTAAGGTAACAAGTTGCTATCTTTAACTTTAATTGCAAAAAATTTAGTTAGTGTTTCCTGTAGAGATATCTTATTGATGTACTTTACCACTACTAATTTAAAGCCTAAAAATTTTTATTATTTTAAAATCTGTTTGTGAAAAAATATTAGAAAATAAAATATATGAGAATAGAAGCAAGTTCATATTTTGTATGAGAGTGATGTAATAGAAAAATATCAAGATATCAACATGGTGCATTTGAGATTGAGGTGTTGGGTACTTATAATTCATGTAAGAAGTAATGAGAGAGAATGATCAGAGATTCTGTTCTCATATTGGCATGTTGAGCTGAGGAATGCATTAATAATAAAAAAGAATATATTATCAATTGTTTAAAATGCTGTAAAACCAAAATAAAATGTGTATTTATTTTCACAAATAAAAGGAATATTTAAAATACTCTATAAAGCATTTTCTTGACATATAATTCTGCATTTGCTTATTTATTTTTGAAGGAATAGATTTAAAGGAACAGATCTAAAAACATTATATTTAGTTAAAGGTAAATACAAACCAAAATATAGATTTATATATGTATATAAAGACATAGCTTGACTTTGCATTTAAGTAAATGGAAGACAGTAATCATTATTACTAGCAGATGTCATAAAGTTGAAATAAATGTATTATTTTTTTTATGATTGTGTGGTGGGGCATAAAATTGATATGGGGAAAATGAAAATGATTTGGTTCTTCTTGAATCGTGCGAAATCTATATTGTGATGATGAGAATTTGTTTTATCTTATGATATATAGATGACTATTATTATTGTTATATACAAGCTTGTTAAATTAGGTCATGTGATATATGACTTGATTTTTTTTTAATAGATGGCTATAACTTGAATAAACAATATATTTGTGCATTTGATTAATTATATGTTAAAAGAGGACATCTTATAGAATTTGATATTCTATTTAAGAAGAGTATACACTCATAAAATTATGATGAGTTTACAAAGAACACTGATGCATTGGCAACTCCTTTTATAAGTTCTATACTAGAGTTCTTTATTATATGGAACATTATGTTACAATGCAATTGAAATATGAATCTTTCCACGGGTGAATATTTATTCAGACATTCATAGAGAAATTTTAAAATGTCTTAAATGTCGATCTTAATGCATTTTAAATATGAGTGTCAACATATATGTTTTAGTCCATGTTGTTCTGCAAAAAGAATCAACATCTATATGAAGAATAATTTATGCTCTATTAGTTGCTATTGAAATTGAATATGTCAATGGAGTGTCACATCTGTTATGAACTAAATAGTTCATGATTATATCAAGCATTTGTTTTTATTTATAA
This sequence comes from Epiperipatus broadwayi, assembly GCA_028023455.1. Taxonomy (NCBI): domain Eukaryota; kingdom Metazoa; phylum Onychophora; class Udeonychophora; order Euonychophora; family Peripatidae; genus Epiperipatus; species Epiperipatus broadwayi. Next base: position 16,315,609 of record JAQFVV010006198.1, read on the forward strand.
AATGCCATCATTAATGACAATTTCTGAAATTTTATTCTATATGAATAGTTTTGTTGTTGATTAAAGAGGCATCAATATGATAAGAAGTCTTATATATATATGAAGTTAAACTATAATAATAAGGAAAACCAATTCATACATCATGTGATTTAATTAGCTTGTAATTACAAATTTAATATAATGAGCATGCTAATAGCTCTAAGCAAGCTTTTTCGATAAATGCACAAGAAGTAACATTTAAAATCTCTATCAAGAATTACCCTTATCCCTACCCCCAAGCTTTCTCTTCTGGCATTTATTGAAAAAGCTTGTTTAGAGCTGTTAGCATATTCATTATATTACATTTGTAAATACAAGCTAATTAAGTCACATGATGTATGACTTTGTTTTCCTTATTATTATAATTTGGCTTTTAAGGCTTTGGTGATGTTATATTGCTAAGGATATTAATATATGGTATATCTGAATTTGATTCAGTTCCATATGGCTATTTATGTTAGATAACTGGATTTGAAGACATATAGATGTCTAAAATTTTCAGATTTTCTATTTAATAATTAATTATTCAATAAATGCTTGGCTTGAGTTTGTATTCTAGATCTAATGTTGAATGTCCTAGTGTCTCACTGACAAGAGCCATTAGCTCAAAACTGGTTTGGGGATAGAAATAATTCTAGATAGAGATTTTAAATGCTTTCTCTTGTGGCATTTATCGAAAAAGATTGTTTAGAGCTATTAGAATGTTCATTATATTATATTATATATGAAGTTAAGCATATAATGTTAAACATCATCTAACATGAAAATTAACCCAATCCATTATGCTGTTTTTTTTTTCTCCATAGAAATTATAATAAATAACAAAAATATCATAAGTAACAGCTATACATAAAACCCTTTTTGGCACATGGTTTTGCACTTTTCTTAAACGTTAAGCATCTATTTTAATGTTAACCAATTATTATAGATAGAATACTCTCTAGTAATCTGTAATGGAAGTAAAATAATAACAATAACAAAATAAAACATGAATAAAATGGAAAGAATTAGGATACAGAGATTCAAAAATTAATAGGTAATTATAAAATAAGAGATGATATAAATATACAAAAAATGAATTATATACAGGGAAACAGTGTAATTAATAGGCAAGATGATAAATCTGCTTAATATATTCACCACTTAACATATGGACATAAAATATACAGAGGCAAAACTCTACATACAGTAGGGCCACTCAGTATAAGCCAGAGTAATCAACGAATGCAGAAAAGTTTGTGCAAACAGTTTGTGTAAGCATAAAGAATGGTGATCGTGTGATGTTTAGTGCTATAAAATATATCAAACATTTAAATTACATTACACATATAAAAATTAAGACAAATATATGAAACATATTATTTTAGCATAATTTTGGTAATTGTAAGACTATTCATAAAACTTCAATAAATTTAATTATCAACTGGTCAATTAAAAATGAATGGAAAATTTTATAATAAGTTAGATTATATAAAGTTGTATAGGGCAGGGGTGTCCAACAAGTCGATCGTGATCCACCGGTCAATTGCAACGCTAATTTTGGGCGATCGCGAGACCAATCTGGCAAGAGCTGTCGGGTAATGAGTGAAACAAGTTAGGTCAAGATTTTCAAGTTTTTTTTGTTATTTTTGTTGTAATTTTTTTTCAATTCTAGATAGATGAATCCCACTAAGTCCTATCATTATTGAAAATAATATTTTTAATCTTGACTTAATGTAGCTAATTCGAATTAATAAATATTGTTAATAATTAATTACTCATGTTGCTTTAATTCCCCTGGACATGAGTTTTTTGGTCCATTAAATAATTGTTATTTTTTACTAGGTAGATATATAAAAATAATATGTATTTCACACCTCCAACCACTTAGACTACGCCTACAACAACAAGTCGATCGCAACACATTTTAAAAATAAAAAGTAGATCTTATTGTCACAAAAGTTGGCCACTCCTGGTATAGGGTATGTTTTTATTAATTCTGTCTATTGTTATGTTGTACAGTCAGTTCTTTCAACTTATATTGAATCTGTGTATCATAATTTTATTTTTGTTTTAGTCATATTTTATTTTGTTATTATTGTTATTTTATTTCATTATAGAATAGTAGGTAACGTTCTATCTGCAGTAATTGATTAATGTTAAAATAGATGCTTAACATTCGAGAAAGCACAAAACCATGTACTGGAAAAGGCTTTATATACATATATAGCTACTATACATGATAGTTTTATTATTTATTATAATATTCAATATATACTACACGTAACACACAATTTAATATATTTAGGTAAATTAGAAAATGTTAAGTATTTATTTAAAACAAAAGATTTATTTGCATTAATAAAACAAGTATTAATAGAAAATAATACTGACAATATTTAGTTTATAGAAATATTTAAAAATGTATAATAGTAAAAATAATTTATTACAAATGTAATTTTAAGGGATTCGAACTCAGACTTTCACACAACTCTCAACCCTCCATGTCATCTCGTTTGAAAGTGCGAGTTCGAATCCCTTATATATTACATTATATGTGCAGATGTGTGTAAGCCTGCATAGTGCATTAAGTTAAATATAATTTTACTTTATATATCATACATTAAAGCTTTAATTAATCGTTGCGCAGATCGTTTCATTTTATTCAGAATGGCGCCGTTCCAGACTAATGTTATTTTCTAATAGTCACTTATTTAGTCTCATTTTGGCCCATTTAATGATAATGAATTTATATTTTCGTTTTTATTTTTATTCCTAAATGTCAGTCCAATTAGGGAATGACCAAAGTTCTGAATTCACTCATTTCTTGCGCAATGCAATAGGATAATTTTCATCTTATGTTTGTCACGATAAAAAATAAGTTTTAATTTAATTTGAAAAGCTTTCTTTTTTATTTCGATGTATTTTTTAGGATTAAAAAAATTGCTTATGATGAGACAACGAAAATCTCGAAAATCTCGACATTAGATAGAGATCAGATATAAATACTTTTTTTTATCTCTCGATAGAAGTTAAAAAAATTTACAATTCTAAAAATTATTTCACTCATTTTAATTTTAGAAAAATTTATATAGTAATTATTATTAGTTTAAGCTCCATATTAATTGCATTTAATCATTTATGAAAAGATTAATTATATCACAAGATAATAATGAGAGATATATAAAGAGAGAAGATTAAAACAATTGGGTATAGATTTATACGCTCGTGGCCATTTTGAATTCTAAGAACTGCACAAAACTCCACTGACACATCCAAGCAATAAACAATATGAATTAATCTACATGTGGTTGACTAAATCATTACTAACAATTGCAAATACTGTGTTATAGTGGAATTGTTTTGTCAATATAATGTTTAATAAAATTCTTCTTTTAATGTGTAATTAGACCGAGTGCTATTTTAAGACCAATATTATGCAATAGTGTACATGTTTAGATGTAGTGAAAGAGTTCATGCTTTAGGGATAATCATCAGTATTGCATATTTTAATAATGCTGAATGCTCCATTTCAGAAAAATTAAATTATGAATAGAATAACCTAAAGAAACATTCGGTCACAAAGGGAGGGAATTTATAATTATTTCTCATATATTTATTGTAAATGATTACCTAGATAGGATGGGTGTACATATTCTGTAAAGGGGGAATAGTAGAGTTGGTTAATTGATTAACATTTCTTATGGCAGATTACTGGTGTTCAGATGGCTCTTATCATTTTCATATGAAACAATATTTATACTGATATTTAGTCAATGCATTCAAATCCTATTAGCTTTGTTTTTCATTCCACAACTGTTCTACTCATTTGTGTGTGTGTGTGCTCATAATAAAGGTTCTCATGGACTATAAATACAAAAGTATGTATAGCCCAAGATCATTCATGAATAATTAACAATATTATTATACTAACACTTGAGCTGGATTGCACCAGTCTTTAACAGGGTTATCCAAATGATGGAGAGGATATTCAGCTGAAGTATTAGTACAATAGGACTGTCAATTACACACAGATGATTTCAGACAATATATGTTATATATATCACTAGTCGGAGCTTACCAATAACTCTAATCAAGCTTTATTTTATAAGCTCCATCTAGTGATCATTAAATGCAAGCTTAAAAGCAAGTTACGAAATTTATGACTTGTTTTATTAATTATATATATATATGAGTGTGTGCGTGTATGTGAGAAAGGTATTCAACATATACTAGTAAAATTGAAAATTTGATTTATCTTGAATGATGATGCAAAATAAACAAACTATCCAAATTATATTTTCATTTTATTTACAAGTGTGATTCATTAGATATGGCAAACTACTGAACACCAGTTAAACACTCTGATATAAGATCCAGTTTATATACAATTAGTTTTACATAATATATCAGTCAAAGTTTTAAATTAGGTTTAAAGCAATATCTTAATATTAAATCCTTACCATTTAAGCTGAGACAGTAATCGTTTAATTTAAATATTAAATAAATGTTCAATTATTTTTAAAAAATGAATTAAATATGTAATATTATCAAATGCACTGAACATAACCAACCTAAATGTAAAGATTGTTCAATGTTCCATAGTGACATAAACTTTAGTATATCTTGATTGGTACCGATTATACTAAACTGTTATAATGTATAGATTAAAAACAGGCAAAACTCTCCATATAGTGGTGCCACCATGTGATGATCATGTGATGTTTAGTGGTTTAATAATGTATAGATGTTACATTTATTAATGTAATTTTTCTAGTATGTTAAAGTTTTAACATTAACTTTTAAATGAACTTCATGCCTTATAGGATTTGCAACAAACAAGTTTAGTGTTTAGCAACTATTGAAAAATAGCACCAGTAGTACATGCTTCTAAAGAATAAAACAAAATCTTTATAAAAGTTGCTATCTCATGTTGTGGTTTGGTAGGTCCCTCTGTTGGCAAAATGTGCTTGATTATTACGAATTTTAAAGCACATTGAACACAGGTTAAAGCCTGTTTAAAGTATTTACATATGCTTTCTGTGTGCTCAATAAATTAATTACTACTCTTCAAAATTTTAATAATATATTAAAATAGATCTGATTTAATGTCACTATTATATTATTCCTAGAATTAATGATATATAATCAATCTAACACTCTCTCCTAACTAAAACATAATCCATAAAATTCCATTATTTTGAATGTGGATTCATCTAACGTTTTTATATCATTTTCTTTGTCTAAACAATATATTCTCAATAGACAATTTATATATTGAGAAAAAACTCAAGATAAACCTATCAATCATGTTCCTGAAGCCAACACTACTAATTCCAATAACATGGGGCATAGTTTACAACTTCTACAGCATACCATTAACTTTCCAAGAAGGAAAAATGAGTCTTTTTGTTGGGGCTGAAATTGGGCTTGGAGTAATTCAACTGCTATTGTTATATTCCTTGGATAACTTTGCATGCATTTGACGGCAAAAACATGAAATAAAATGTATTTGATTGGTATTAATTCTATTTAAAATATCTAGATAATAGTACTATTCAATGATAAATAAAATTAATATGTTTTTTTTTATTCAAAAGTATTCGCGGTATTTGCATGTTTTCAGATTTTGTTACAGTTTACATATAATTTGTTTACTTATTTATTTTTTAAAAAATACATGGTGTTAGCATTCACATTTTATTTGAATATATTTTTTTAGCAGAAAATAAACAAAAATATACTAACACACATTGTAACTATTATGATTTTTTTTGTAATTATAAGTTGAATTTTTAAATTTTAAATCTTGAATTTATTCACTACTGAAATATGCATTATTAATAAAATTTGGTCTTGTTTAGTTTTCAAGCAATTGATTATTTTTGTCAATTTATTACTTTTTTTGTGTTTATTTGAAAAGTTAATATATTATTTTCAAGATTACTTTTATTTTTTAAAGTTAAGATTTTAATGAATCTATCAAAAATGTAAATATTTAATAAAGTTTTATTCATTAAAAATAAAAAGAATAAAAAATGATTATTAAATTGGCCTCGTGAAGACTTCACAGCAAAAGAATTAAAATTTCGAAAAAGAAAAGTTTGGTTGTATTTATGAACTATTTCCGTTATCTAGTATTGAATGTCTTTCCAATTACATTCAACTATTAGTAATAGCATACTACTCTAGTATATGCACAACATTTCAAACAGTATTATTCTCCTCTTTTCTTCAGGTGTTGTTGGCCTGACCAGTAATAGTACTAGCATGGAATCAAACCTGAAACTTTAGATTCTTGAATATTGAATTTTAAGGTAATGCACTAAACAACTGAGCCATCCCACAAAAATTTGGTTGCTTAGTGGTATTAGTACATTGTATAACAATAAACAAAATTTGTATTTTCCTGAACTTTTTGAATGCAATGTTGCAGTACAGTCAATGATAGAATGAGGCAGATACCATTACATATGTTTTTAATATAAGTCCTTACCTGATTTTTTTCAATAATTTCATGAATAGAAAATATCAAATTAAACCTTAAAATCTGTAAGATGTCATCTCCTTTCATATGGTAAACCAATTTTCAAAAAATCCATCGACCTGATTAATTATTACTCAGAACATCTACATTAATCTTCCCCAGCCATTCAAATTTTATAGAGTCCATTGCAATTAAAATTCCATATACTTATATTTAGAAATCCCATATAAATGTGGTGTATATTTAGCAGAAAATGCAGACTTTTGTATACTATATATTTTATTCATACTAAGCATGCTTTTAGATATGTATGTCACCTTCATAGCAACCTAAGTTTATTTAGGAAGAAAGTGAAGTAGCTATTTTTATTTCCATTATTAGTTTTTGGTTTATTAACATTGGTAATATTGCAATGTTTTTTACAATGTAAGTGACTTTTACATGCTTATATATACAAATAAGTAAAAAACAAATATTGGACTCAAGAATATTGCTTATATAATTAAATGATAAAAATATAGTTATGCTAAGGCACAAGATCACGATCATATTTAATAGCACTAATTTTATAAACATGCAATGAAATAATGTATACAAACTAGATTTAATATTAGAATACAATAATTTAAAATACTTGGTAATTAGATATAATTGTAGAGGATTTGAACACTGACTTTCAAGCAACTTTCAGCCATGACTCTGTCTCAGACAACTGATATACATGGCCACACACATGTGAAAAAGATAACGATCTGGATCAATTGATGAGTGCTGCTTCAGCATGAAATATGTGTATTGGAGATCATTTATCTATTCACATTGTACATAGTCATATGTATTGGTTGTACGAGATAGAGTCAATGGCTGAAGGGTGCTTGAGAGTCTGTGTTTGAATCCTCTACACTTACAAATTAACTTTATATATTATAAAGATAAATACAATTGCTATCACATTTATGATTTTAATCTTTAAAAATAAATATTTAATGTTGTGAAGTGGTTTTCGATATTATGCTTAATATTATCATGTGTTTATACAATTTACACTTCAAAATAAAAGAATTAACTAAATATTTATTAATATAAATAACTATATTATTATTCTAACAATGGTTACAGATATTCAAATCTCCAACAATACCAGATATGAGAAAAACAGGGTGGGGAATGGAAAGGGAAGAGAAAATGGCTAACAGGTTTCTCTGAGCAAAGTGGCTGAGAGATTTCTGACTCTGAAAAAGGAGAAACCACAGTGTATCACATCACATAACATCACTGCTCTTGAAAAGCATTGGAGAATGAATAATATTTTCATTGGAATAACCTTTTTAGCTAAACATTAGAAGAAACATACATCTCTAAAATACATAAAAAACTGATCTGATATCAGATCTAACTTAGGTTCAAATCCTTAAAGTGTTTTTTTTATATTAATTTTAGGATATTAGCTTGAAAATTATAAAGAAATAAAAAGTTGGCTACAAGATGCATAAGTGCATTTGTTGCAGTTTTGAATCCAATTCTTCACTGATGAAGTCAAAAATCGAGAAATATTTCTGGAGATTAGGTATATATACAAGTGCACTATCTGGTATCTATTGTTTACCCAATTACGCATTACATGTCTCTAGAATAACGTAAAAATAGCTGTTCAATAATAATAGATATTATTTTTATGTTTATTATTACATTTATATTTTCTGCCTATTATTTAGTAATTGCAATAAATTATAAATCAGAGATCAAAGAAATAATTATTTCATCTTTGTAGGCTTAAATATTTATATATAAATTTAAAATTTTAATTAATCTTGATTGCATTTCCCACATAATACATTAAATTCAATGGGAAATTATGTTTGATATAAAACCACATTATTAGGAAGTACTTAATCATATGTATGAGAGCACTGTACACTTAAAATTTATTTATAAGTTTTTTAAAAAATGTAGCCAGCAATTATTACAATATATAGTAAAAATAATAATTTTTAACAAAATTTATTTAATTTGTTATAATCTATATTCTATAACAAAGACATCGGAACATTGAAATTACCAACCTAGATAAACATCTAATTGTTGATCAGTTAATAGGTATCTATATATTTTTAGCTAGAGGGAAAACCAAAGAATGAAAATCTTATGTTCTCATAACTCTGCTATTAATGAGAAAGATTTCTTCATTGTTTTCTCTGTAGCATTCTCAGAAAATTCTTTGCCCTAAAGAGATTCATTAATTTTATCTTCTTCTAAAATAAATTATTTCGTTTTTTTTTTTTAAAAAAAATAGAGATCTAAAGAATAATTTATAATTAAAATGATATTAAAAGAAGTGATATTAATATATACTATATTACAACTATAATTAATGAATGTCTAAGTGATGCAATGCATAGTGACTTCTCCTTATACGGAGTCAGGAATCTCTCAGCCACTATGCCCAAAGAAACCTGTTGGTCACTTTACCTTCCCTTTTCATTTCCCTCCCTAAATTTCCCCAATATTCTTTTCTATCCTGCTCCATCCCATTTCCACTACATAATCTTTCTCCACTCTATGGCTTCTATATCTAAATCCCCTTTATCTTTTCCCAAACCCAGCATAAAATCTAATAACCCACTTTCTGTATAATCACTTTGTTTATATTTATTCTTCCACAACTTCATTATTTGTACCCTTTCTGCTTTTAGGCATTTACATTCAATTAACAGATGCCTAATATTTTCTATGCCTTCCTTACACAACTTGCAGACTAAATCACCCACATTTTTCCATTTATGTGTATATTCCTTTGTTGCTAAAGATCCTGTTCAAGCCTTAAACAGTAAACTACTTTCCTTGCTATTATCATAAATTAACTTGCACCCAATATTCTGTTTACTTCTATATATATTTAAACTCTTTTTACTCTCCATACTAGTTCTCCATCTCTCCAACTCCCTATTCTTTATTAATGCATCTATTCTTCTATCCCATTCCTTACCACTATAACACTCAACAATTCTCCTAACACAATCATCCCACCTTTTGTATAAGTATACTGACATAATTCTTTTATCCAAATCTTCTGCATATCATACTATCTTTCTCACCCATCTTGTTGCCTGCTCTTTACTCATAATACAATTAAATACTATTTTGGCTATTCTCTTATTATCCATAAAGTGCAATCTACCAAACATTTTCATTTTGCTTTTTGCATCTCTCATATAAAAACTTGACCATCCCATTTCTCCTTGAATTGCCTTCTTTGCCATCCACACATCTGCATCTAATGCATGTCTTCCTACTTCTCTTTGTACTTTTTCTAAATAATCTAATATCCCTTTACTAACACATAATGCATCATTACCATATGTTAACCCTGCTACGGCCACTCCCTTCCATACAATTCTAGCTACATCATATTTATTATATGAAAACACTGTTAATTTCTTTATCAGTCCCTTTCTTTTCTTTGCTTCATTTATCAATTTTTTTCTCCCATTCATCCAAGCAATTTCTCTGATTACTTAAGACAATTCCCAAATAGTTATACCTATTCACCACACTTAACTTTATATCCCCCAATAAAAATTCTTTGTCTTTTCTTTCCCCAGTATTAATCATCATTACTTTTCATTTTTCTTCACTAAATTTAATCCCCATCTCTTTACCCACCTTCACGCATGTCTTCAGCATAACTTCCATATCTTCCCTTCTTTCTGTGCGCAAAAAGACATCATCTGCAAATAAACACCCAATAATGTATATACTCCCTTGCCACCTATTAATGGTATTTCTATCCCTCTTCCTAATCTTTCTATTGCTCTCTCTCCATTTCTCTCAAATACAACAAAAATAAAATAGGTGATATAGGGCATCCTTGCCTTAGTCCCACCCCATTTTTAACTTTAACTGATTCTATATTTCCTAATTGATACATATATTAATTATTTTCATATAATCTCTTAATAATATCCACTAAAGCTCCATCCATTCCCAAATTTACTAAACTTACCCATAATCTATTTCTATTTACTCTATCATATGCCCTCTCTATATCTATAAAAACCATATATAACTATCTATCTGTATTTCTACTCATATCTATAAGTTGTGTAAGTACAAATAAACTATCTCCTATACGCTTATCCGATAAAAAACGTCCTTGCATTTCTCCCACTATATTATTTTCTTCCATCCATTTTGCTGCCCTTCCAGCCATCATATATGGGAAAATTTTATATAACACTGACATTACTGTTATCAGTCTATAATTGCTCAACTTTCTATGATACTTACTTTTCCTTTAAATAGTAGCCTTACTCTTGTATTACTTCAACTATCCAGAAAATCTCTCTTCTGTTTCATCTTATTAAAATATGATAATAGTTTTAATTTTGCCCTAGGTCCTAAATCTACTTCTTGACTTTCCACTTTTCGATTTCTTTCCTGCTTCATTCAGTTCCTTTTCTTTAAACCTAATATTTCCATTATTATATACTTTCATGTTTGTTATCACCCTGTCCTTCACATCTAACATCTTTACTATATCCATTACATACTTATTTAAGATTGTCTCTAATTCTTCTCTAGAGCTACACTCTATTTCCTCATCATACAGCAATACTATTTCTCTCTTCCTTACATTCCTTCTTTTAATGTATTTCCAAAATGTTTTACTTCCATCTCTTCCACTTTTATTAATATCCCCCAACAATTTACTATTCAATTTTATTCTTTCTATATAATTATCTATTTTAGCCGACTTCTTTTTTTTAAAATACTTTTCCCATTTAACATTAAAAATATTAGTAATATAGTACTGTCCTCTAGAGAGAAACATTGAAACTAAAATAATTATCAATACTTTAGTTCGAAGATAGATTAAAACAATTCGTTGGCAAGGTATTATGAACCAAGAAGTAAAATTTGGTCGATGTTTACTAATTTAAAATTGCTTTTCATCTTTGGAATATAATTTACTTTATTGTTTTAGAATTTAGAACGCAGTATTAGTTCATAAATTTGAATGAAACTCAACATTAAGATGCATAAAAAATTAAAGATTAAAAAAAAAATCGAAAAAATTGCTTGAAAGCATATTAAACGAATTCATAAACAAATCTTTAACCGAAGTTTTAATAAATAATTGACATGTGAGTCTGTGTGTTTGGTGAAAAGACTTAACTAGTGTGGTACAATGATCAGAAATTTTATTAATACAGTACTGCCCTCTAGACAAAAGTACTGAAACTAAAGCCGGTTTATCCACTATTTTAGTGTTAAAATTTTACCCTAGAGGACAGTGTCATACAAAATCATTTTAACTTTATTTTAAAATAATACAATTTAAAATAAATATATATAAAATAATTGGCATGAATAAAATTAAAAGTCGTAGCTCTGTATTGGATTACAAAAATTAGTATAATATAAAGTCATAAAAGAGAACAGTTAAATAATAATTTCAAGAAATATTAATTTAATTAAGCTAAAAAAAATTTAAAATGTGAATAGAGAACACAAAACGATAATAAAAAAATAGAAACAGTAAAAATAAATAAAAAATGAAAGATATGTTTAGAAAAAAAAACAAATAAGATTAAATTAAAAAATTTAATTCGGAGGATGAGAATAATACAAAGATAGTATATCCGATGAAAGGATTAAATTGATAAAAAGAGGAAATAATGTGAAGATAAATAAAAAATATGAAATATACATTTAAAAAAATGAAGATTAAAAAAAAAAATGTTAAAAAAATATTAAACTAAATGAGTATAATAGAAAAATAAATGTAGAAAAAATATTATTTCAAAGAGTGAATATAAAATGTTATGAATAGGAAAGGTAAAAAATTTAGATGAATGAAAAATATAATCCATAATACAAGAACAAACAAATATAGGACTTAATTTTTAAAAGAGAAAGGAAAAGGTAATCGAGATTTATGTAACGATAAACCAGTGGCAGTAATGTAGTAGTATGTAAATGACATAAATAAATAGTTTATACATATAGATTATTTATTTATATTATTTTAAATAAACTTAAAATACAAATAAACAATCACAAAATACTACAGGGATGCACGATTGTTTCAAGGATATTAGAAAAATTATAATCTTTATATTAATATAAATTATAAAAAGAGCTGTATATTAAATAATATATATATAGCTTTCTCAAATTTTGAAAAGATTTATGCAAGAATGGTTAAAAAAAATTATGCTTAATTAAGTTAGTCAAAATGAGATTTAAAAATGGGTTTATTTTATATATCAGAAAAGTGTATATATATATCTGAGCACTTATAGCATATATGTGTAGAGATGGTAATCTGGACCAACTGACGATTGCTGGTTTAGCATGAAATACTTATATTGGTGATTATTTATCTTTTCGACATATGTGTGTTCAGGTGTATCAGTATTATGAGATAGTGTGGAGAGTGGTGGGTCATGTGAAAGTCTGTGCTCATACCCTGTCTATTACATATATAGACACAGGCATATATAAGCCTGTGTATTTCATCTATTACATATTAGAGATGTCTGCCTATCCCTTGTTTATGTATTTAACCTTTTAACCGCTAATTATATTATTGGTTGTATGAGGCAAAAATCAAATCTTTTAATTGGCCAACTCACAAACTGAAGACAAAGCCTATTGTTAAAACATATTCGCCTATAATATTAAATTCAACTCAGATACGTTTATAAAAAGTATATTATTAATTTTTCAGGTTATGAAGAGAACGAAAGTTCTTTCAAAAATAAATTGCTATTTATTTATTCTAAAATATTCAATTTCGGCAACATAAAAGCTATAATATAAACAAAAAGATCGACTTTTACGTTATAGAAAAGTAAATATTTCTTTTTACTACATCTTCAATATTTGTACTAAAATCTTCAATATTTTTCGAAAATAATTTTGTTTTTTTATTATTCTCTCTGAGAATAATTTTAATTTCCATAAATATAATTTTATAATACTTAAAATTGGATTCGAAATGAAAATCTCAGCATTTTTCTTTATTTTCTTTGATCAGGCGGTTTCTTTGTTCTTTCCAGCCAATCAGAATGTCTTTTTCGGCTGAGAGCTTGCTAAGAACCAATCACAAATAATGTTCTTTCTTTGTTTAGGTTTAAATGCATTTTTTTTTATTTTTTACTTGTAAAATAAGTCGGAAGAGGTCACCATCGTACAGAACTTTTAAAAATCTCTTCAAAACGTATCAAACGAATTTTTTAGCATAAGAATCGGCTGAGTTAGAGTGACTTCAGATGTCTACGAGGAGCCTCGTAAAAAACAGTCTTTTGGTTAATGGATTATGTCCTATACATGAGGGATCAGATTGACCCTTAGGTCAACATGGGTGTGACAACAATCTCGGCCTAAGGGTGGCCTTTGAGCGTTCCATCATCAGATTTTCAATTGGATGGACAGTTGAAGAGTTGGAGTGTGGAGTACATTGAAGCCTGTCCATTAAAGTAGGAGGATTTGCTATCTTAACATATATCTGAGCACTTGTAGCATATATGTGTAGAGATGGTAATCTGGACCAACTAATGATTGCTGGTTTAGCATGAAATACGTATATTGGTGATTATCCTTTCGGCATATATGTGTTCAAGTGTATCAGTGTTATGAAATAGTGTGGAGAGTGGTGGGTCATGTGAAAGTCTGTGCTCATATACCCTATATATATATTATCATTGTGTATGTCATATGGGATATCAAATGTAGAATGTCGAAGCCTAACAAAAATATAATGATCAATACAAATCATCGGTAGTATTTTTTTTTGCAATTGTTCTTTTTTATTGATCAAATAAAAGATGAATTTATTATTTAACATACATGTAGAAATAGATAAATGATGTTAAGTTTGGAAATGGGAAATTCAACTCAATGATAATGACATCAAACACTTTATAGAATAAAGATGATGAATAGAAAACAAAAAATGCACAAAAGAAATTAAAAAGTTATCAAAAAATGATGTAAATATTTGAAATACAGGCATCTTCACATACCTGGAGCCTAATTGTAAATATAGGGGATTTGAACTCAGACTTTCAAGTACCCATAGACCATCCACACTATCTCATACCACTAATACACATGACCACACACTAATCACCAATGGGCATATTTCGTGCTAAAACAGCACTCCTCAGTTGGTCCAGATTATCATCTCCCATATATATATAATCAACACTGATTATATATCACATATATTGGTGATTATTTATACCCTTTCTACATGCATTTAGTCATGTGTATCAGTGGTATGAGATAGTGTGGATAGTCGACAGGTACTTGAAAATCTGAGTTCAAATCTCCTATATTTAAAAAAAATGATGGTTGGATTCAACAATAATAAAAATAATAATAAGTAAATGAACAAAATTTTAAAATCTAATTATTTAAAAAATATATTAATCATATTTAAAGATATTAGATTTCATCAAATAAAATAAATATACAGTGTATAGAAAGAGTAAATTGAAATAGCCATTTCTAATTCTAAGTCAAGTAAAGAGTGAGTCATTAAAATATTTGGTAATCTAAAATAAGAAAAATATAAAAAATAAATTGTTGAAATAAATAGGTTTTGGCATTACTAAAGATATTTTTTCTCAATAGAATAATCTTTAGAAAGTGCTCAGAAATAAGAAGAGAACAAAAAAAGATAATAGTATTATACTGAACCCAACCGCTTGATGGCGTTATTTTTCACACAACACACATCAATATACCATTTTAGCAGCCTAACTTACAGCTAACACTGCAACAGTGTTGTTTAGAGTTGTAACAGGCCACCTAGAGGGCAATGTATTCTATGATTACATAATGAAATACTACACCCATTGACTTGCAACAGTATTCCTCAAGTGAGCGCAATTCAACTCTTGCTGCGGTCTGATTTGTTGGCGATTGTATTTGAAGGATATGAAACTATCAAAAAATTCATTGTGGAAAAATTTTGAGAAAGCATAATGGATTTAGTATTACATATTAAGTATTGTCAGGCCATCACAATTTTGAACTGCCAAGTTCACATGCAAATGCACACTTACACGTGAATCCGTGTGAGAACAGTAAAATATAAACCAATACTTACAATGATCTTGAAGACAAATGTATTAAGAATTCATGATTTTTTTATTATAGCCAATAAATCTTTTCTTTAGATAAAGTAATTATTAACAAACAACATAAAATAACCTGCTAGAAATTCCTACCAAAATTTTATGCACCTCAATTCTATCACTGCATTCATAAATTTGATAGTCAGAAACCATGTGACCACAATTTGTAATTATAAATAATTTGTTTCCCATTAGCATATTTCAGTGGTGAATGTTGTGCCCTGTTTGGAAAAAAATGCTTGCATTAACTTTTTGAATATGGAATTTACTAAGACTATGGAAAATGTTATTGACATACTCAGGTCTATTCTTTGCAAAAGCTTCCTATTCTTTCAAATATTTTTCCACCAGATATCAAAAGAGACTTAGCTCTTAGAAAATGTATACATATCTATTAAGTAGATCAGTTATCCTATTCTCTCAACACATAGCTTCACCATCTCAATTCAATATCCTCTTTCTGGATGCTTAACAAAACATTATGGTGTAAAACTAAATTTCTTATAAGGACTTAATTATTTTTTATTCCAATCCAATAGAAATTTTAGTGGATTTGATTTTTGTAGATGTTACTGTAATTTCATCAACAAATTTGTGGTCACTGCATTTATCTAAAAATGGAAAAAGTTGTAAATTTCTTATCTTTAATAGGAAAAAAATACATGTAAAAGGATACTATAACTTATTTTAAACAATGCAAAACTCTCCATACAGTAGTACCACCCTGTGCCAACCAGAGTAATCAATGGATGATAGAAGGCTTGTGCATAAAATCCATATCTAGTGCCTACTCATCCAATATCGCCAGACTAGTTTCTGGCTTATGGCCTTCGACAGTGAGGAGCCTTGGATCCATTGATTACCCTGGTTGGCACAGGGTGGCATTACTGTATGGAGAGTTTTGCCTTGTTTAATAACAATTATGTGCTAGTTTGAGATGGTGATCATGTGATGTGTAGTAGTTTAACTTATTTTAAAGTAGATTGTTAAATTTTATTTAATTTTTCAAAATAACTTTACTTACTTTGGATCTCTCAATCCATAGTGCTCTAGCTTCTTATAAACCCTTATGTAAACCACGTATATGTTTTTATGCTTAACAGACTAAAAAAAAGAACAATATTGTCTAAACTATTACATGCATTAATAAACATAGTGCATTCAGAGGAGATTATTATCAGCCAAGCACATATATTAGTAATCAAGTTTTATCTTCATTCTTTTCAACTTCCAGGCTGTACTGGTAAGCACACCTGGCTATAGTACATACTACCTGACTGGTGCCAAACTAGGTAAAATATAGGATTTTTTTCAAATTTCAAATAACTTTTTTTTTTCAAGTAGCAAGCTCATATTTAATAAAAACACCACTCCAATTATTAATTATTAATTAAATATGTAATCATTCCTAACTATAAAATCATAAAAAAATTATTAATTAGTGAAGTCCTGCCTTCTCCATGAATAAATAATTACTTTCCATTATAATATGCCATTACTATATATTAGGAATACTTTCCTAAAAAATTTAAGCTTCTCTTTATTTAGAAAAAACTCCTTTGGAAAGAATACCCTCTGGCATTACTGCTATCATCCCTGCACATTTTTAGATATAAACATGATTTTATGGGATCAATAGAAATCATTCATGTAGTCATTTAAAAGAGATCCGTGAGATAAGAATGACACATACCACTAAATAATTTATATAACAAAACAACTTATTTAAAAAAATTTTTCATTGGTGTTTATCTTTATACATATTAATTTTATAGATATACCATTAAACTCTTGGATGTATGCATATCAGAAGGCAGTTTAATTCTTTTGAAGATTAGACAGTCATTAATCTTCAGCCTTTTAAATTGATTCATAGTTCTTCATTTCTGACATAAATATATCCTAACTATTTCATAATCAAATCATTATTATAATTTTTAAAAAACTTATTAATATGCAAATAACAAACAACATAGAATATGTATATTTTCATATAATGTTAGTTATTAAGTGAAAAATGAAATGTATAACAATAAAAAAAATATATCATGAGGAAATTGTGTTTAAATTTACTGAGATCTCTTATTTACAACCATGGAATAAAAAAAATCTTACGACTGATTTTTGATGACTCAATAAACCTAATATTAACTATGAATATATCTATATATTATAGTTTATCATTTTGCATTTTGTCCGAGATATCTGTTGAATCATGTTGAAAATTTTAATAGCAGTACTCTTCCATTTCAATACACAGCTTGATAATTGCAGGCAAAGCAAAAACATGCCCACTATAGGCAAACAAAAACTATATTTTGCAGTACCATCATTTCTGGACTCATGATAGGAGAAGACTGCATAATTCAAGCTTACAACTGGTGCATTTCTGGTAATTTTAGCACATATCTTGATAGTTTCCATCATACTGAAATTTATCATTATAGCTGCATTTAACTTAGCACTGAAAAGTACTTTTAACAGCCATATTTTTTTTTATTATAAGACTAATAGCTGTCCAAAATTTGGTGTCACAGACAACAGATATAACTTACAATCTTTCCATGCATTGATGGGGTTCCACATTATTTTAGCTACATAATGCTCTTTATGTACACTTTGCTCTGCCACTCAGTTGATGTTTGCTTTTCTTTATTCTTTTTTTCTCCAAAATGTATAGCTACGTCAATGCATAATGAGAATATCTTTCCATCACCCTCAGCTTCAGTTTTTTTTTATTGCTACTTTTTTATGTTGGCTTTACTTTAATCTGATAATTACCAGTAATCTTCTGTTTTTGGTCAACATCCGATTATTAGATTTAATTCTAATTAAGCAATTAAATATATTTACAAAAAAAAAAAAAACTTTCATAAGAATAAAAATTTGATTTCAACTTTATGGGAATTTGAGTGCACTCTACTCATTTTTAACTCTTTATATTCCTCACTTATATTCCCTATTTTTTCTCTACAAGAACGTATAAATTATTCTAAATCCCCTCCTAAGCTAATATTTTAAAATCAGAGAACACGTGATCAAATTAACATTTATTTTATTTAACTAAGTATTAACTGAAATAAGGTTTATTATATACCTGTATCAATATATGTAATATATAGAGTATATGAGCACAGACTTTTCACATGGCCCACCACTCTCCACTCTATCTCATAATACTGATACACTTGAACACATATATGTCGAAAGATAAATAATCACCAATATATGTATTTCATGCTAAACCTACAATTATCAGTTGGTCCAGATTACCATCTCTACACATATATGCAATAAGTGCTCAGATATATATTAAGATAGCCAAACTTCATACTTTAATGGACAGGCTTCAATCCACTTCACACTCCAACTCTTCAACTACCCATCCAATTGAAAATCTGATGATGGAACACTCAAAGGCCACCATGAGGCCGAGATTCTTGTCACACCCATGTTGACCTAAAGTCAATCTGACTCCTCATGTACAGGACATAATCCATTTAACCTTTTAACTGCTAATTTTATTATTGGTTGTATCAGATAAAAATCAAATCTTTTAATTGGCCAACTCACAAACTGAAGACAAAGCCTATTGTTAAAACATATTCGCCTATAATATTAAATTCAACTCAGATACGTTTATAAAAAGTATATTATTAATTTTTCAGGTTATGAAGAGAACGAAAGTTCTTTCAAAAATAAGTTGCTATTTATTTATTCTAAAATATTCAATATCGGCAACATAAAAGCTATAATATAAACAAAAAGATCGACTTTTACATTATAGAAAAGTAAATATTTCTTTTTACTACATCTTCAATATTTTTACTAAAATCTTCAATATTTTTCGAAAATAATTTTGTTTTTTATTATTCTCTCTGAAAATACTTTTTAATTTCCATAAATATAATTTTATAATAATTTAAATCGTATTCGAAATGAAAATCTCAGCGTTTTTCTTTATTTTCTTTGATCAGGCAGTTTCTTTGTTCTTTCCAGCCAATCAGAATGTCTTTTTCGTCTGAGAGCATGCTAAGAACCAATCACAAATAATGTTCCTTCTTTGTTTAGGTTTAAATACGTTTTTTTTATTTTTTACTTGTAAAATAAATCGGAAGATGGCACCATCTTACAGAACTTTTAAAAACGAATTGAATACGTGTTTAACGAATATTTTCGTATAAAAACTGGCTGAGTTAGAGTGATGTCAGATGTCGACGAGGAGCCTCGTAAAAAACAGTCTTTTGGTTAATACATATATGAGTATATATATTTTTTGAATATGCATAGTTTCACTTATCTTTTAGATTACGGTTTTACTTTACAATAAATTAATTTATTTAAAAGTTATATACTCAGTTCAAAGAATGATATGTCACCAATCAAAAGACATTTATTTTTACTATTTTTATTCTATAACTTTAAAACATTTGAGCTGACTATTTGAATTAAGTTTCTTTGTAATATAGAACTGTACCATACTTGACTAAGTTCAAATTTTGAAATAAATTGAACAGGTACAACAAAATTTAAAAAATTAAAACTCAGTTGTATTAAAACATTATCTAATTGTTACTCTTTTGGTTTACTCTTTTGCTAAATCATTTTCTGAAAAGAGATAATGAAAAAAGAATTTATTCATTGGCTAGTATTTAACCAATGATTTATTGCTTAGGAAATCATGTGCTTTTCAAATACAAAAAGTAACAAACTGAGAAACCTTTAGCTTTTGAGAAAACTTATAAGAAAATACTATGCTTTACTTGTTTTCAAATTAGTCCATAATATTATTAAAAAATAAAAACATTTTATATTTTAAAATTGAAATACAACTTATTAATCCTGCCTTGGAAAATTCCATGTTGGGAATGGAACTTCTGGCTAAATTTGCCAGTCACAATTTTACTCAGAAGGTTTTATTTAATAAATATCAAATTTATACAATTATATGATGTTGTTAAAAGGTTTTACACTTGCACCAATGGAAAGAAGAGGGGAAAGTTATGTTATTGTAGTTAACTTCAAAAGTCTTTGTTTTTTTATTTCTTTAAATGAATTTATAATATGCAATTTTTTTATTCTCTTAATTATGTTTCAAATTACTTTTAATAATAATTTTGTTAAAAAAAGTTTTATTTTAACAAAAACATTATTCTAACTGAAGAACACATATGTGAAATATCAATTTTTGCTAAGTTAACTTCTATTTAATTATGTTACTTGCCCATGTTAATGAATTTATCTTTTTTAAGATATAACAATTAAAAAAATAATCTACATTTTATTTATTTTTTCAATTTATTTAACTACTCTGTATTATTGTAATTATTAACCTGGTGGCAATTTGTGGCAAAAGTTTCAACTTTTATTTTAGTTTTTTAAAACTTTTATTCTATAATGAAATTTAATACATTTGATTTGGTTTATTAGAAATTTAAATTTACAAATGAAAAATATTCTAAAAAATCATATTTGAAATAATGTGAACTACATTGTCTTATGTCATGGTAACAGTGTTCCTTTTTGATACCCCCCCCCTTAATGGCTAACTATGCTAAAATCAAGAAAAAAATTAATTAATGAAATTGGTGTTTGAAATTTGATCTTGAAATCTCAATGAAAAATTACCAATCTATAACATACTATTCTAGATTTGAAAATTGTATTTATAATTATTAAATTATCACCAAAAATTGACATAGAATTTACATATAGTAATTGTACATGGGAGTTGTGATATTTTTTATCATATTAAAGCATTTATTTAACATAATTTTTAAAAAGAAATGATATTTTAAAAAAATATATAAATATTAAATTTATTTTTTCTTGATTATTATGGCAATATTTTGTAAAACTAATTATAAATATTTAAATAAAATCCAAAAATCTCTGCTTTTTTTGTAATTTGATCAGAACAATGAGGAGGGTATGTCCAAGTTTGTTTACATCCTTAAGATCAAAGAATGGATCAATCAGAAAACAAACAAAACATGGCATTTTCTTTGAAGTTTTATCTCTCACATTAATTCACATTTTTACTGGAAAACTGAATTCAAAGGTAAAAATAATGTTAAAAATGACTGAAAGATAATGATAAAAAATTGCATACAATGTGGCCAAAAGCATAGTTGTTTTTAAGAGTATTAAATTCTATCACTAAAAGATTTTTTACATATTTTGTGAACAAATACCCCTATTAGAGTATATATATTGTACCCTTTTTACTAGGTCCAAATAGGTTTACTAAGTCAATTTTTGTAAAATTTTAAATTAAGGGAAAACTTAAATAGTATAAATGCTATATAATGTTGATAAGATTTTTAAAACTTTGTTAAAGTAAAGGTTAGAGTTATAAATAAGTAAAAGCTATGTTTAAATGCTAAAATTATAATGTAAAAGATAAATATTATGATTTTTGTATGGTTGGGAAAACTGGCCATAGTGAAATAATATAGTAAAAGTCCTATTAAATAATGTGCTAAAAGTTAATTTTAAAATAATGGCTTAAAATTAAATAAGCTAATGTATTTTAAATAAAAATTAGATTTAATATTTGTATTATAAATTATTTATTAAAAGTATAATATTTTGTGGTAGACAAATGTATTTAATTTGTTACTGCTTAAATAATTTCAAAATTTATTATTCCAAATTGTATTATTATATTTTATTATTTTTTATAATATAATATTTTGTAATTAAATGTTTAAGATATTTCTGTTTTCAGACAGTGAATATAAAAAATTGATACATATTGTCTGGTTTTTAAGTCATGTGACCAGCAAATACACATACTTTGTGCTTACAAGGTTTCTAAAAGAAAGTTTCAAAATTACTTTCAGAATTGTTTTAAAAAATTGAAACATTTGTGTATCATAAAAATAAATGTTAGGAAAATTATTTAATTAGTTAGCTTTAAAATAAGTGTAGTTAGTAAAGTTAAATTTTAAAAATAGATACATTAAAATTAAATATTGGATAAATTGGTAAAGTATTATTTTAAAAATGTTATTTTAATGTGTTTAATTTGTTAGGTGAAAGTATAAAATTAATTTAGAATTAATTTTTTTAATAATATTTAATATTTTAGTATGAGTCATACATTTTATTTCTAAATTTTAATAACATAAACTTGACAAATATTTAAATTAGATCATAAGTTGTAGATTAAATAATCAATCAGATGGTAAGTTAAATCTGGTATAAAAGTAGATGCTCTTACTTACTTCTTATTAACTTGTTAACTTATTATCTTATTATCAATATTATTATCATATATCAACATTGGAGTATTACTTAGTCTACTTCTTAATAATATTATTTTTTAAGAAAAGTTTTTAAAGAATTACTGATTTATTAAATTAATGTAATAATGCATTCTTAAATTAATAAATTCTCTGCTAGCTATTTTATTTAAGCTTAAGCCAGCTTCATGGTAAAACTATGGATTTAATACCAGAAATAATGTGCTTAAAAGAATTAATGACAAAAATACAGCTGATAAAGGAAAGTATAGTTTTAAACATAATATGGAAGAATTTGGTATAATTATTTATTTTTAATACTTTGGATATTTGCAAGAGTGTTGTGTAAAAATATTTTTCAAAGAACTGGCATGTTTATGCATTATATTTTAAAAATCTTAAAGTCTTTATTTGGATGACAAAGAATTATCTGAAAACTTAAAAAATTAGGAAATGAATTTAATATTGAACCTATAAGGAAAAAATATCATTTATGCTTACATTAGTATTGCATAGTTTTGTTAAAAAAGTTGCAGTGAATCTTTTAAAATATTGACTTGAAAGTTATTACAAAATTTTAAAAAAAAATGATTAAAAATAAAAACTGACATTATTATGGGTATTATTATTATGACAAACTGTTGTTAAAACATAGCGTAAATTATTGGTATAATATAAAACTGGTTTTTTTTTTTTATTATTTGTCAGAAAAAGAAATAAATGGATAATTAAAAGAATAAATATTATCCTGACTGAAGAATATACCATTATAAATCACTTAAAATTTTCATTACTATAAAATAATATTTTTGAATGGAATATAAAAATGCGTATTTTCCGTAAATATATGTGTTAAGTTTGTATTGCCGACACTGATGCATCTAAAGCCGATAAGATCCAAGTGAATGGGGAAAAAACTCCAGAGACTATTTATAAAACTTATTTCAAGTGATATCACCATAATAGCTATTATCCTGGAAAGCTACAGACAATAGACTGTGTTTTAAAAGACTTTCATAACAGGATGAATAGCTAATTTTCAAATATTTTTGGATTTAAAAGTCGACATTATTTATTTATTTTTTTACTTATGAACAACTGTGCACCAGGAAGAAAAAAGAGCTCTGTGTTTTAAAATTTTCAGATGGTAGTGGTTGCTTAGCAACAGCACCGAGGAACTTCTATGGAAATATTGGAAGGAAGAAAGAAACTTTTTAAAAATTGAACTTTATGAAGAGAAGAAAGAGTTGGAGTTTAATAACTATAGTTTTATTATCATTTTACATACTAATTGTAGTATTAAGTTCTTTAGTGTTAGAGTAGGAAAGATTACACTTTAAATATTTTTATTTATTCTAACAAAATTAATATTTTAAAGAATATTTTAATATTTTGTAAAGTTTTCATAAACATTTTAAAGGTATGATAGTGTTATGCTGAATGACTGTTATTATTAATTAATATGTTTTCTTATGTTAAATATTGGACCAGAAGACATCTATAATAGTGACTGACAAGTGTAGGGTCACTAGGTAAATCTTATA
The DNA here is from genome assembly GCA_028023455.1 of Epiperipatus broadwayi. Classification (NCBI taxonomy): domain Eukaryota; kingdom Metazoa; phylum Onychophora; class Udeonychophora; order Euonychophora; family Peripatidae; genus Epiperipatus; species Epiperipatus broadwayi. Next base: position 16,340,054 of record JAQFVV010006198.1, read on the forward strand.
AAATTTATTAATTTTATATGATGTATATTTTATTATTTTCTAGAATTGCTTGGAATATTTTTGTGATATTGCTTTGTCATATGAACGTATGAACATGTGTGTGTGCATTAATTACACATAAAACTTGATTATTCTAAAATATAAGCCATGATTTTAGAAAGATATGCATACATTTTCTTTTATATTACCAATGTAATATAATTTATTGATACTCATAATTTTTATATGATTCTTTAATGGATGAACCCTACTTTTGGAAATATTTTGAATATTGATTTTAATATTTTAAAACAAAATCATTTGTATTTTTATTGCTGAGTTTTAAAAAGTGAATAAAACCTTTTCTTGTAGTAGTTTTAGATTGTTAAAGTCATATGCGAATTTTGTTTGTTATTTGGAGTAATGCTAGTTATTTTTGCGATGTAGGTTGTTAAATCTATTGTGAAGTTTTAATCGATAGTGACTTTGGGAGTATGTAAAGAAACCTTTGGATGCTTATATGTAGGATCTATGGAGAAAATAGGAAAGTAACCTATATTGTTATCTTAGTAGTTTATGCAAGTACAGATAATGTAGCCCTGTGTCTTGTATATATTTTCCATGGACAGTGTTTTTCTTGATATTTTGTATTTTAAAATGTTCGAGTGAGTGCTGAATAAATAGCCTGGACATTATTATTATATTTGAGGGTATTAGACAGAAAAGTCATACCTCTTCATTTACACTGTGTCCATGTAGATTATCCAATATATTTTATACTATTGAGTCTTTACTCTAGTTATTTCTTCATGCCTATGCATCGTATCGCTATCTTAATTTCAACAGTTATTACATCATATAGCATTGCATTTTATGAAAGAGAATAATGAATAATTTTTGGATTGTAATATTGTTATTTTGAAAGGAGATGGTTTTTTTCTTGTTTTGTATTAAGAACAAATACAAATGAAATTGAATGTAAATGCTAACAGTGAATAATAAAGAATCATAGATATTTTTCATATTTTTATTAAACTATTTTTAAAAAAAATAAAAGAGATGACAACTATTCACGAGATTTTTGAATAATTTTGATATTTTGATTTTACGTGTTAATGCATATTTTTTTTAAAAAATAAAACATCCAAAATGAACAACACAAAATAGAATGAATGCTTGTATTTTATGAATATTATTTTATATTTTAAACATACATGAAACACACATATAAGGATTTTTATTTAGAGAGTAGTACCAAGCAAAATATGTAGAAGAACACCAATATTATTATGTTATTAAAGTCAATTTTATTTATCGAATGAACCAAGAAAAAATATTTAAAATAACACTAGCACTATTATAGTAGATAAGTTTAATTTATTTATTGTAAGAATATTTGAACATATTTTAAAGATCAGTATTATTTAAGTATTTCATATTTTATATTTCTCGTGTACACTTACGAAACCATATGGTCTAGATATGATAATTAATAGATATTTTTATTAAACTATAAGAGTATTCTTAAATTTGTATTATATTTTAAATAAATGTGCCATAAATAATGCATAAGTCAGAGTAAAGGCTTATTTACTTGTTGATTTATTGTATTTTTTTATAATGTGGAAGTATGTAACCTAATTTATCTAAATTAGCTTTATATTTGTTAGGTTTTATTAAGGACAATCGTAAATAGTGTATATAGTTTTGTTAAATGTATAGAATAATAAAATTTGTTAAACTTGTTTTTATAAAACTTTGTGTTATGTTGATTTATTCACCATCACAAATACATGATTGACAGATAAAAAAATAAACATAATATTTGCACAGTAGAGGTATAATTATTTACTTAAGGAAATTATAATGATTCAGAATATAATATACTTGAGAAATACTATTTTGTATTAATATTATGTTTATGGTCATAATTAATTGCACAATTTATTGCATAGGATTTTAATGTCGTTTGTTGCCACATATTTTCAGATTTATCAGATTATATCACATATTCTATTTAAAATGCCACCTGATAAATAAAAGAATTGTATTACTTATTATTATTATCATTATTGGTAGTTACCATAATATTGAACAGTGGATAAGATTGATAATTATTTATCAAAGATTATTATTATTATTTGTTATTATTGTTATTATTATTAGAGCAGTGTAGTTGAGGATGATACAAAATCCCTTATCATACTTGACTACAGGAGATTATAAATTGATTAGAGTTATTTTAAAGAACCTGAGATAATTATAATTGTATTGTTTTAATAAAGAGATTAGAATTTATTTAGTAACATTATACTAAATTGATTGTTATTATTTTAAAGTCTTAAGAATGCTATTTTATTATTATTTGTAATGATAGGGGGGATAGTGTTCTTATGCCATTGAGATTGTATCCTGTGGGATATTGACTCAATGTAATTCTTTACTGCTTGACCTTCACTTTATGGTCTCATGATTTATGAATATTTTATTTATTTATTTTTTTATAAACCAAACCATTTATTATTTATTAATAAGTTAGATCTAGTTAAATAGTAGATATTATCATAGGATACCTTTATTATTGATTATATGTATTTTAGTCGAGCGTAATCATTTTATCTGAGCTAGTCGTATTGTCCTATTATTATATCAACTCGATGGTGAGGGTACAATATATATAACATTATGAAAAAATTTTACTTATAAAATTAATATTATAGCAAAGTAATGAAATAATTTAACTATATCTGGGTCAACCTGACCCCCAAACTTTTGAATTGACTCTAGTGATGAATACTTTTACTATGACACTGTTTGATTTTTTTTTGGTGCAAGTAAATCTTTTTTACATATATTACAACATTAAAAATTAATATATGAAAATAAGTATCTAACTGAAGGTCTTACCAAGAACAAAACAGCTCATCATTATTGGCTTCACAATATTTATTCAAAAAATTAAAAGAAATGAAATATTAGATATTAAAATTTTGTTATTAAAAAATGATATATTTAGAATTAGTTATCATCAAAGAAACAAAAAAATTCTAAAAGTAATAAATTATTAATTGTTATTAGAATACTTCACTTACAGTTTTACAAAAAAATGATTTTCCTTTTAGCCTCTAATGGTTGTTTTGTGATAATTTCTAGTTCTCATAACATACTTCATATATTTTCTAAGAGCTGTCTTTCTAACATTAAAATGATTTCAAAGACCCCCCCCCCATAACAGTTTTTGATTTAATAATAAATCTTTTACAAAAATATTGCATCATAGTCGTTAATAATGATTGAAAATCACATTTTTGTGGCATTTAGTCACAGGGAAAATTAATCTAAAGCATCAGCCAATCACAAATCATCATCTCCTTCATAGCTTTGTCAGACTAATGGAATGTATGGTCAATCACAGACAAAGATTCATAAAGATTTGTATAGTGCTGACATCTCTTGGAATTTTTTTAAAATTAATACATTAAAAATGGAAGCTTCTTATACAAAATTGCTACAGCCTATCCCACACCATAATTTAATATATACAATGCATTTAAAAATGTAGAAAAGTAGTGATTACAGCATCACTGTGCCACCTAAACTATCAAATATGATAGCTCTATCACAGCTTACTTTTGTGAAGCAGTTAAAATCAATTTAAAAAAAAAAAAAAAAAAAAAAAAAAAATTAAAAAAAATTAATAAAAAAAAAAATATAAAAACACCATATTCAAAATTTTATAAAAATAATAATGTAAATTTTTTATTTATTTAATTATTTTAAAATTTTATATTATATTTTTTTTTTTTTTTTTTTTTTTTTTATATTATTATTATAAATTATAAATTTTTTTTAATATTTTTTTATAATTTTTTTTTTTTTTCTCTCTCTCCCTCCCTCTCTTTCTCCTTCCTCTCCCTCCCTCCCTCTCTCCCTCTCTATATATATATATATATATATATATATATATATATATATATATATATATATATATATATATATATATATATATATATATAATAATAAAAAAAAAAAAACAATTTTCCTAAAATAAAGCCATAAATCAATGAATAATAGTAGGTTTACATATCAAAATTTTTATCTAGTGCCTACTCATCCAGTATGCCCAAACTAGTTTCTAGCTTGTGGCCTTCATCAGTGAAGGACCTTGGATCTGAGAGCACTGTATCTAGATGTTAGGATTGAATGCATCTATCCAGCAGCAACCGTTTACCTTTTTAATTAAATAAAAAGCTATAATCTATAGAAGTGAATAAGTTTGTATTGAAACCTATATTGGGCTCATAGTTTTATAGTTAACTAAAAAGATAAAAGATTGTGACTGGAAGGTTGCATTACATCCAAAGATCTAGATTCAGTGCTCTCAGATCCAAATCTCCTCACCGATACAGATCACAAACTAGAAACTAGTCTGGTCATATTGGATAAATAGGCACTAGATATGGATATTGGTCAATAAATCTTCTAGCAACTATTAATTACTATGACTTGGACTGGCTGGGACTATGTTTTGGAGAGAGTTACTACTGTTTAACAAAATGTGTAAGCACAAGAAGTAGTGGTCATATGATGTTTCAATGATCTATATGTCATCATCAAGATTTTAAATATATGCATCCTATAAATTAAATAAATAAATTAAAGCAGTGATAATGCATATGTACAATGAATCTCTGAAGATGATGTAAATATAAAAGGTATAAAAGTTAAGAAAAATTCAATGCTTTTAATACCAACAGAAAACTATACATATAAAAATAATACTCCATTTTAATTATACAACTGGAATAGAAGCAAAAACAAATATTTTGCAGTAAATGTATAGAATTAAATGTTTATTTAATACATTATTGTTAAAAATAATTATAACATGTTATTTTTTTAAATAGCACTATGTTTTTAACTTGTAACAATCATTAGGGAATCACTCTTCTACATAAGTGCTGTATAGATTAAACACTTCAGGTATACTCTCCTTTCCAAAACACAAGATAAAGTCTTTCAAAAAGATAAGATGAATCCATCTTAACTTTTTAACCTAAGTGTATATACCTAGGTAAATCTTAAGCATTTAAAAATGAGAGCACGAAGTTCTCAATTAATCACCTTTAATTCTATTTAGGAAGCAAGATCGAGTGAATACAGCTGATAGTTAATCTGGATCATGCTGAATTTAATTAAAAAGTGCTCGAGGCTTTGAGAAATCAAACTTTGTGGGGGTGGAGCTTGCTCTTTTTTCTTTTTCACAAAACTTGATGTTTACATTTTACCACATCACATAAATGTTTCAGAATTCCTGACAGTTATGAACTAAATTTGAGAGAAAAGTGCCATTTGCATAAAAAGAAAATTAGCATTGTTTTGACTTTAGACTTCATTTACAATATTTTTAGGGGGTGTGGTAAATTTACCATTTCAATTAAATCACTCATAAACTTTTGTTTTTATGAGATCAGCATTCCTGTTATCTCTTTCAAGCTAACACATTTTTTTATTGTTGTTTGCTTTAAATGAAAACAGAATTTCACATTGTTGAACTTTTCAGTCATTATAAAAAAATTGACAAAAATACAAAATGCACTTTACAAAACAATGTGTTATGTGGCACCACGATTTCACGTGGTGATGTCATTTTGATAGCTTAACACAGAAGTGTCCCTGCAAGAAGTATGTAAAAGGTGAAGCATATACTACAACAGGCATGCAAACCAGAGAATGATACCTCTTATTTTTGGGTCCCTCATTGTATTTTATATTTGACCACAGTTTTTTAAACATTGTATGTAATTACTGTGATATTAAAATTATGCATGTATAAATATTTATTTGGAATACCTAAAAAAAAAGAAAATAACAATATTGGCTCCATATTCGAACATCATAGAGAATGCTTGTAAATAGTGATTTTGTATTATGTAAGTTTTTAAAAATTTTAAATGTATTTTTATACAATGAAATCTCAATCTCTCATTTTTTAAGAGACCAAAAAATAAGTAAATAAATACAGGAAATCTATTATATTGGAAAGACTTTACAAGTTATAAATGGGGAAAAAAAATCATTAAAATATAAGTAAAATGCAACCCAGAGTTTTTAATTCACAATATTCCACACTTAAATTTCAGATTTTCTACTTAATAGTTATCCATTAGATAAATTGCTGGGCTTGGTCTGGTATTTTGAATCTAACATTTGAATATCCTAGCACCTCACTGAGGAAGCCAGTAGCAGAAACTGGTCTGAGTTTGGAAATATTCTGAAAAGCTTGTTAAGAGCTATTTGCAAGCTCATTATATATCATTTGTAATACAAGCTTGTTAAATTAGGTCATGTGACACATGACTTGATTTCTTTGTAATATAAAAAATAACATCATGAATATTCATAAAATGTTGTATACAATTGGCTTAGCTTTCTTATTATCATGTGATCAAATGTTAAATGAGAGTGTATCATTTATAAAATAGCAAGTACTATTTAAATAATTATATAGAATGTTCTATATATAATAATGATAGTATGAGCTTGAGAGACTGCAGTGTAGGAGATTATGTGTGTACGCAGTTATTGATGCAACTTGGAGGCAAAGAGTACATTTATTGCATCCAAACTACATTTAATTAAATAATTATTGTTCATGCTTGTATGGACTGAATTTAAATTTAATCAAATAATATTATTTAAAAAATCTTTTATATCTCTTATACCTTATGTAAATATTCTTTAATGTACGTACATGTTTATTGTGTATTAAGAATACCATTTGAGCATTATAGCCAAATAAACACTTCATTTCATTACATCTCCAATTGATCTTCATAAATAAGCAACACCTACATAGAATATATCTCAGGGTTCAAAATATGCCTGTATGTGCATGTGATCAGATATAGTCAGATAAATATTATAATCTTAATTAAATAAAAAAAATACAAAATCAAATTTAAATTTAAATTAATTTTATTTGCAGTTATAAAAATAAATTAAAATATTTTATTATTTAATTACAATTAATAAATTTATTTAATTAAATAAAAAAATTTCCGGCTTCTGTTTCAATAAAAAAATAACTTATCATAAATAAAGTATATATTTCATGCATATGTATTTGTAAACAACAATATGATGTATAATGTAAATATGGATTTGCTTTATAAATCTAATAATTAAGATTTTCTTTATTTTTATTATAAGCGCACAATGGCTTAAACATATAACTCAACTATAACATTCATGAAGAAATATGTTTTTCAGATTTATTAGAATGTCTAAACCTCAGTCTTTATTTCACTAAATAATATCTAAGCAGATAATTCAAAAGTAAATATATAAAATAACAACTAGTTATATCATGAAGAAGTTTCAGATAATGGCAGAAATCTGTTGCTGTAGTCTATTATTTATTAGTGGCTTAAATTCTAAATATACATTTATATACTACTCTGTGAATACAATATGGGATCTTTTCATAATAATGCTATGCTTCTAAAAAAATTGTCATAAGTGTAAAAACTGCATATTAATTATTAAGCTTATAAATTAACTAAATCCCATAAACCATTGAGACATATAATATTTTTAAAATCAATAAAAACAATTATTATCTAAATATAAAATTCAAGACAATCAAATTTAATAAGTACCATTCATGTGTGCATACAAATATACTCACCAAATGTGTGTTTGTGGAAAACATAAATGTTTCAATAAAAATAATAATAAACAAGGCAAAACTTTCCATACAGTAGTGCCACCCTGTGCCAACCAGAGTAATCAATGGATGCCAGAAGGCTTGTACATAAAATCCCTATCTAATGCCTACTCATCCAATATCCCCAGACTAGTTTCTGGCTTGGGGCCTTCATCAGTGAGGAGTTTTGGATCTGAGAGCACTGCACCTAGCTCTTAGGATCTAATGCAACTCTCCAACAACCACCTTTTATCTCTACTTAACTATAAAACTATGAGAATAAAATTGAAAACACAAATATTTTCAATCTAAGCATCCATTGATTACTCTGGTTGGCACAGGGTGGCACTACTGTATGGAAAGTTTTGCCTTGTTTATAAACAATTATGTACTAGTATAAGAGATGGTGATCATGTTATCCTTAAAGGTTTAAAAATAATAATAATAACCCACTTCCCCTTGTTTAAACATGTGAGAGAGAATGCTAAAATAAATCTTTTCTTTAAGAAAAAATATTAAAGTTATAAATATTATATATATATATTTACAAAAAATAAAAATCTTTTTCTACTTTTGTGTTGACTTCCAATAATATTCACTTTAAATTGTAGATTTTATCAAATGATGATCCGTTTATACATTTATTGTAATTATGTATTGACAAAAAATTATTAAGGTGTTGTAATGTTATTATCACTATGGGTATTATAATTATTCAATAAAACTTTTCAAAATTAAAAACATGTTCATAAACAAATTATGTGAGAAGTTTTTCTTTTAATTATTTTAACACTGACTTATGAGTTTGTTTACTATTTTAAAATCCAACTTTTTTTTAAAATAAACAATCAATGTTATAGATTTTTTGAAACCTGTTGATTTTTCTTTAGCCGGCCTTCTGTTTGATGGCATTGATATTAGGTACCTTGCAAAGTTATAAGGTTTTAACAAAGGGTTGGGTTTTACTCCTCAATAGCTATTTGTTTAACACAATGAATAAGGAATGAAAAGCTAAATAAAAAGATATTTTCAAGAAATTAAAGGTACCTTTATAACTTATTATTTTGTATCATTACTTTAGTAATAAGGTAAAAAATAACCATAGCAAACATCAAATGTCATTTTATCATGCTCTGCCATTTAAAATGCTTTGTGTTTTCACATGCTTCAATTGTTCTAAAAAACTTTCTATAATAATCTTAAAATTCTAAAAATCCACAGTCAATTTGTATTAAAGCACAACAACCAATCACGTCAGGAGAAAATAATAGAAAACTTATCTAAGCTACTTCTGATCAAAGAAAAGGTGGGCACTTTTGATTAGTCACTCATGTTATGTATGAGTTATCTTATTTTGATGATATGATGATTGCATACAGGGATATCCAGGGTGATCTAAACTTAGAGACCTTCGATAATTTAAAATATAAAGAGCTAAAAAATAGAGAGCTTTCTAATGAAAACTCCTGGCTCAATGCCTCATTAAAAAAAATTCTAAAAAATTTCCAATCTATTTGTACATCACAGTCTGTTATGAAATTTATTTTCAGATTGATAAATGGAATTTTGCCAACCACCACTTTTTTAAACCAAAGGCTGAAAATGGGCCTGGATGATCTATGCAATTGCTGTAACAGATCTGATGAGACCTTTCTTCACCTGATGGAGGAATGTACAGCCTTTAGTGATTTGAGATCTATGGTCTTTCATAAGCCTATTGTGAATCTAAGACTCTTATTTAAAGAAAACATTGTTTTATTCAAGCCTCATAATGCCATAGTTATTGTGCATGTAATGAGAGCAATATGGATATCTAGGTGTGCTCTGATCTTTGATAACAAGAAGATATATTGGAAAAAAAAATGGAAAAAGAATGGGATGACATGTTTTATAAAGGTTTGAAATTTTGGCCAAGAAAAACGTTTTTATTGGTGTGGGGTGGTTATGTTCCTACAAGGTGTGAAATGTGGAGCTGAATGCTCTTACAGAACACTGATTAAATGAAAGGTGGAGATAATGTAATTTACTGGATACATTTGAACTTAATTTATTTTTTAAAGTAATGATTGTTACGATGTATGCACTGAATCAAATGTAAATATAGTTTTTTTAAATAAAAAAAAACAAAAAAACAAAGTATAGCAACATTTCTTACATTACATGATCACTATCTCATACTAGCACAATAATTGTTATAAACAATTCAAAATACAGCAAAACTCTCCATATAGTAGTGCCATCTTGTGCTAACAAGAGCAATCAATGGATGCCAGAAGGCTTGTGCATAAAATCCCTATCTAGTCTGGGGATATTGGATGAGTAGGCACTAGATAGGGATTTTATTGCCAAGCCTTCTGGCATCCATTGATTGCTCTTGTTAGCACAAGATGGCACTACTATATGGAGAGTTTTGCTGTATTTTGAATTGTTCATTTCTTACATTCCAAGTAAAATTTAGATTCTCCTATCTGCAGATCATATATTTAAATTTAATATTTTTAATGAATTAATAGAAATGTAAATTAGTAATATATTGAAATTCTATTATATAAATAAAGTTAAATTCACACCCAAAGTGCATTAAGTGCAATAACCAATCTCTTAAAAATATTAAATTTCAATACATGACTTGCTGATAGGAGAGTCTTTTGTTGGGATACGAGAAATGTTGCTATATATTGTATCCCTACTTTTATAGTTATAATATCAGGCTACTATCATATACATAACAATGTGAGTTACTGAGCAAAAGTGATCATCATTTGATCAAGAATAACACGAACAAGTTTGTTATTGCTTTCTTTCAGCAAGCATTTGGTATGATTGATTGCTGCAGTTTAATACACCTTGGCTGTGGATTTAACTTTTTGTAAAGGAGTTCCCATTCATTAAATAATTTACATTTATATTAACCCATTAGAAATAATAAATTTAAATATATATTGTAACAAAACAAATTCAATAGCAGCTCAAATTAATTATATTACAAAGCTGTAAGGTCAAAACAAACTTTAATAAAAACACCAGTAGATAGATTAATAAATTTATAGATTACTATGTGTGTTTATGTGAACATACGCTTGTTTAAGAAAGTAAAGGCAAATGGATCTATAGAATTAATCATACTATTAAATATTTAATAAAAGAAAATTGATCTGCTAAGTTAATCATACCATCAAATATTTGCTAAAAGAAATATGATTTGTAAAATTGTAAATACTAAAGTAATAGCTCAGGCAATGAAAGACAAGAAAAAACATTAATTTATTGAAAGAGGAAATAGATAATTTATTTAAGTTTTAATATACACAAATGAATTTGAATTGCATAGATTATGAAAATGTATCCTATTTCATAACTCTTTCAGATGTGGCTAGTAGTTGTGGATTTAAAAAAATGATTTATCTTTTTTATAGTAAATTAAATGGAAAATCTAAATATATTATTATAAAGCACTAAAATTGAGAAATTTAGAGAACAAATTTCAAAGTTTAGTCACAATTTTTTTTCTTATTACTAATTCCATAAATAAATTTTAAAAAATTCTTATTTTATTATATAATCATTTATAAAATAATTTAATGAATGAAGAAAGTATTATAAGAAAACATGTTATGAGAAAAATATATATTAAATCAAATCATTAAATGGAAAATAAAGATGTTTTTGGTAAATATTCTAGTATAAGTAAATACAGACTTTGATTACATATTAAGTTTTAAAAAACATGTTGTGAGAACATATAAATAAGTCTGAAAAGAAAAAAGATAGTATTCTAGACTAAATCTTGGATCAAGGAAAAAACAGTGCATAGTAGTTCTATGAAGATAGCAGAAAACATGTTTTGAGAAAAATATATATTAAATCAAGTCATTAAATTGAAAATAAAGATGTTTTTGGTAAACATTCTAGTATAAGTAAATACAGACTTTGATTACATATTAAGTTTAAAAAAAACATGTTGTGAGAATATATAAATAACTCTGAAAAGAAAAAAAGATAGTATTCTAGTCTAAATCTTGGATCAAGAAAAAAACAATGCATAGTGGTTCTATGAAGATAGCAGAAAACATTGATTAAAACATACAATCTCATAATAGATAAGTCAATAGATAACTTTTAGTTAAGTGCTTGGCTTTGGGTTGGTATTTTTAGATCTAGTGTCTGAACCTACCCTGACACCTCTCTGAAAAGTGCCAAAGCACAAAACCATGGTCAGGGGTTTGGGGAGGGGTTCCTGACAGAGATATTTTAAGTGCTGGTTCTGGCTAAGCATTTATCATAAAGATTGTAGAGGAATTGGCAATCCTCATTGTTTATAACTTACAAGCTTAAGAGATAGGGTCATGTGATCTATGACTCTTATTTTGACTATCTCATAATAGCTTTGGATGGCTGCATTTTACTGAGTGTTTTAAAGTATTTTTCTATACTCTATCCATCTCAGAAAGTATGACAACAATAGCTAGATAAGGACTATTTACTACATCCAGAAAATTTTATTTAATGCATGCTGGTCAAAGGACCTTAACTATGAAAAAATTGAACTTGCATAAAATTTCTCATTGTCTGCTTTAAGAAAGAAACCAAGCTGTAAGAAAAAAGTAGTTCTCTGTCATGAGACTGTATATACTATCATTACCAATACTCAAAGAGGACACAGTATTAAGACTTGTTTGCATATATATTAAACATATGATATTTTCAGAAAACTATGTTTTACACCTTAAAGTTTTAAGACAATTGTATTATTATAAGATCTTATTTTATATTTATCCATAAGAATGTCTGTTTATTATGTACAATTATTATTATTCTTATTGTCAATATTGTGTATTGAATTTATTGTATTTATCTGGTAGCAGATGCAAAAGTATAAGCAACAATTTCATATTTGTTTATTGTAATTAAATTGTTAGCTTACTTTTTTTATTAATCAGTTAAGATAGCTTTTGTTTTCAAACTCATTCACAAACATATGCTATTATTATACAATAACCTTGAGAAACCATGCAATCCATTGTGGAGCATGCTGGGATAATGGTATTAACTTAAAAATGATGATGATCAATGTTATTAAGATTTCCAGAAGTAAACTTTCTGATTTAATGTTTGATACCTGAAGATTAATTTTAAAATGAATCTAGAAAAAGAAATTAAAAATACTTTTAGAATAATTACACTTAATTTAATCCTGGTACTAGGTTGTTTGATCAACACCATTAGAGTAGTAGTTACATTATATATATATATATATATATATATAATAGAATATATATATATATATATATATATATATATATATATATATATATATATATATATATTCTAACCTGTACTTGTATGTATCTTCACTTCCAGATATTATATGATATAAAATAAAATGGGTTCTATCTCAGTTAATAATTAATAACTAAAATATTCAGCATTAAAATTAAAATATTTCACTAGCTCAAATTTAAAATATGAATAAGGTTCAGTTTATAAAAATAAATTAAATAAATATTTAATATTTTCATGAGACTTGAAGTAAAAATACAGGTGACAAGATAGATTACATTGAGCCAATATCCCACAGGATACTACCTCAATGGCATAAGAACACTATCCCCCATTTATTACTATTTCAAATAACAAACTCATAGTATTCTTACGACTTTAATAACTTCTACTCACTAAGATTAAACTGATAATTAAATCTTAATCTTCTATTTAATAATAATCTAGCTCAAATAAAATAATCTCAGGTTCATAAAGTTTATTCTAAGTTAATTTTAAAAATACGGTAGTAAAATATGAGAAGGGATTTTATGTCATAATCTACTACACTGAAACTAATAATAATAAATAATAATAATAATATTCTTCATTGTTTAACTAATTCTGTATATCTTTTCTTTTTACTATAATTTTATTACCATAATAAAATAATGAAATAATATAATATGATCTTATATCTTCATGTAATGATATAATAAATACATGGTAGCATATGATAATATGATAAACAAAATGTGTGGCAACTGGTAGCATATAATTTAATATAATATTGTGATAACTGATTTATGTCCAATAAAATAATGTAAGATTATGATTATTTAATTATAATGAATACCAATAAAATATTTAAAATTCTTAAAATAATTCTCTATTTATCTTTTGTGCAAAATTATATATTTGTTTTAATTATTATGCATATATTGTGTTTTCATGTAGCGATGTGGAGAAATAAATAACTCGGACACAAAATTTTTGAAATAACAAAGTTTATTACTAACAACAAATAAATAAACATTTTATTTACACTATTTACAGTGGATATCCTTAACTTTTTTACTTTACAGTTTGATCTACCGGGTTATAAAAAAATAATTTATATTTCAATTATATCTTTATTTAGATTTAGGACAAATTAAAAAAAAATGTTACTATTTGGTTTCTCATTATGGTTAACTTATTACAAATATATTTATCTATTATATTAGCAACAGCATTTTATTCTTAATATTATTAAACTATCTTATTTTAAAAAATTCATACTTAGAAAACATTCTATAGAAAACAAAATTTTATAATGAGTATGGACTTCTCAAAATATTAAAAAAATTTCATCTTGCAAAGTCAAAGATGTTACACAAAATATTATCCAAAATTCAGTACTAGATTTTAGTATTTATCACACAATGTTTACTAATCATGTAATCATCAATATATTTCTGTTAATCAATAAACAAAAAAATATACTATGCATATTGTTTACATAATTTACTTTGTACTATTGTATTTTAAAATATGCAACACTTATTTCTCTTTAAAAAAATAATACTAAAGCATTTAAAATTATTATCACTTTAAAGAAAATATCTTTGTTTAGATACCCTATTTAAAAAAATTTTATATTTCATTTCCGAAATAAAATTCAAAAATATATTCTATGATTCTTTTCTTTCCTTAGGATACTTTGGATCTTCAATTTTAAGTTATAATGTCCTATTCCTTCTAAGCAGATAAACCAATCTTATACAAAACAATAGCATAATGTAAGTTCTAAATTATTTATCATTTCTTTTAAACATATCTTACTGAATGATGCAGTTACATGAAATAAAGATAGCAAAACAGATGTATAGGATTTAAGGAAGAAAGCTAGAGTATTATTCTTAACATATCTCAAAATCATGGTACAGTGCGAAGAGGTATGGAATTTACCTGCCTAATATCTTCTAATACAGGGACGATGTTAAAGCTATTTCTTCAGCTTTATTAGAACATCAAATATTTAAAGAAATATAAACACTGTCCAAATAAAATGTGTATCAGTCATAGGGCTTTGTTAACTATGCTGATATTCACATAAAGACTAAATATTATTTCCATTCCTTATAACATCCTATTTCTTAAAACATCATCTTGGTTTCCTGTTCACTAAGTACTTCCAAGCCACTATCTCAACATTATTTCTCAAGATTTTCCACATCTTACATCGATAAATAACTATCTGCATTTACAAAACAATAAATAAAATTCATTAATACTTAAACAATCTAGCTGTTCCACAAGAAAAGTCTGCTTACTTCATTATTCTATATGTCTAATCATATACAATCTACTTAGACAATATTTGAATATCCAATAACATGAAAATTTTAAAAAAATCACATAATTATTTGTTATGCTGGATTATATCACTAATAAAAAAAAATAAATCGTCGTTTGCATATTTTCAAATCAATCCTATCTCATAATGTTTTTTAAAATGTTGTATGAAATGCGATACATATAAGTAAAAAAACTTTTACACTTTATTCTTCCAATTTATGGATGATCTAAAGAAAACAAAAAATATACATTATAAATTATCAATAGTTACTATTATTACCAATAACCTTTATCTAGTCATCGTGTTCAGTAGGCTTCTTTTATCCACTTGAGCATTGCAGATATAAAAAAAATTCACACCCATACACTTTATATTAAAATATTTTTAGCTAAATTATTAGATTGTTATATTATAAAATTTTAATATTAATAAATTAATGTTTTTATGTTTTTCCTAATCTTATATAAAAAATTTAGATTTAAACTAGGTTAACAAAATAAAAGGAATCAAAACTATAGTTACATATTTTCTTGACAATAGTTCCTGATAAGTCCAAAATGTTTATTATTTTCTCTAGAGTTTTTAAAAATGTTCTCCAAGCACGTTAAAGTTTAAAATAAAAATAATTATTAATCCATTTAGTAAAATTTATAGAAAATAATCCTTGGTTTTAGTATTTAGGATGATAATTATTAAATCATAATATTAATTAATCCCATGAAGCTTCTTAATCTTCTCTACCAATATTCTCTGCATATCCGATGCATCAATCCATCTAATTTAACTTTAAAAATATTCGATAAACTTTTAAGTACTATTTGTATTTCCATGGATCCATCTTTTATTCAACTATATGTTCACTTTTTTATATAAGTTTCCTTCTTAATACATTTAAACTTTCGTTTGGTATTTTTATAAATCTCTTTTAAAATAAAAAACTTCAAGTACTTTTGAACAAATCTTTTCTAAATACATTTTAAATAATTCAAAGAACGGATATTTTAATATCAAAAATGCTTCTATAACATATTCTCCTGGGTTCTTTCTTTAATTATTGAAAATATCTTTAAAAATGTTATCTTCAGAAAGTATATAACATTTTACTCCTTTGAATATCATATTATATAAAATAATTCATGAAATATAATTGTCTTATTACTATTTTAAAAATAAATCTTGGATCAGCTTATAAATAATACGTTTCAATACATTTTTAGACTCTGTATAATGTCTGAGCTGTGGTTTTTTTATCTACCAAAACAGTTCTCCGGTTATGCATTAATAAAGCTGTATCAATAAATATTCCAAACATTTTTAAAGTATTACAATTTATATCCATTTCATTCCATTGTATATCCATTCTTTATTATTGCGAAGTTTAGGTTAAATTTTTTAGATAAAATATGACTGGTAAGTACTTTAAAAAATTAGAAAATCATTTCCACAAAGTTTCTAAATTATTATATTTTCAAAACTCTCTTTTGCAAAAAAAATACTTTTAAAAATTATCAATTAGTTTTTTTTTTTCAAAATAAACGATAAGAAAGTACTAAAAAAAAATTAACTAAAATAAAAGATTTAAAAAATACCATCTTTTTGATAGTTATAATTTACCTTTCTCCAGTTTCAATACATTATTAATCTTCCCTTATACCCCCGTGCAATTCATATTTATAGTCTTTAAGAATACCTATTCCTATTGGTTAATTCTTACTTTAGCTTGAGAACAAATTTACATATTTTTAGTTTATAGTAGAATTAAATTTCAAAATTAGAAATTATGACATAATGAACTTAAAATATTATTTAAAATATTATTTAAAATAGTACTTTTGAATCAATTATAACTTTATTTAAATTATTTAATCTTTTAAAATAACTATTAAAATAACCTTAATAACTTATTCCTTTTATCTATTTTTATTTAAACAAAATATTTAATTTTTATTATATCTGTATTCGTCTTTATTACATTACTTAAAACATTACATACGATAGTTAACTTAATATTTATTATTATTTGCTTTTATGATAGGCAGTAATTCTATCCAATTCTATAATATAACTTTTAAAATATTTTAAACTACGTTACTTTAAATACAAACAAGCACGTATGTGAAAGTATTAGTATACAAGTCACATGATTAATAACTTTGACAGATGATTTTTAATCTATTTCTCTACCCAGTTTTATAAAATTGATACACTTATTATATTATATAAAATAATTATAAAAAATTTGGAAGAATAATTTTAAAAATATAGAACTAGATATAATTTTTACCATCATAAAGTTTATTTTTAAAACATATTATATTAATTTTGATTATTGAACATAGTTTATAAATTTAAATACTGTATAACATTTATTTATCTATATGTTTAAGACTATTAAAATTGAGCTTATTAAATATACTTTTAATTATTTATAGCTGTGTTCTTTAATATGGCCAGCTTTTACAACCATATGCAACAATATTTAAAGCTTTACATAACCATTTTTTAAATAATTCGCTATAAATTTTATATACTACGTATTTGCTTTAGCCTCCAATTGTACTTTAAAGATATAATTGACTTAATACAATTACCATATTAAAAGAACATATTCTAAATTTAAAATTTTTAGTAATTGACTGTTATGAATTATTACTGACCTATAGAAAAGGGCACAATATATATATATATGATTTTTTAAAACATATCTTATTAATTATTTATATTTATTCTTTACATGATATGAAGTCCAAATAACTGCTATGGGTGAAGACACAAAGGGCATGAAGTTACTGCAGACATTGATATAACAGGAAAATTAAGGAATATCTTTTATTACATCCAAACTACATTTAAATTTAATTTTATTTTACTACATTAACAATTTCTGAATTTGAATTTAGCCCCAAACAGTACTTATTAAAATTTTAAAAATATACACAAAATATATCTGGTTATAAGTTATTCTTTTATTATATATCTTACTATAAGTTAGATAAACATTTTATAATGCCATATTAAATCTTCTATGTATTATTTAAGTGTATTGAAGTGTTTGTCTTTCATTTATGCTATATTGATTACATTGAATACCTAGGCTAAATTAGATACCTTACATCAACTATGTTTATCCTGTACTATTCATCAACCACAGTTGACCTCTGCATCAAGGTACTAATACGTATGAGGCAAATTAATTTCTTCTAGAGGAAATATTTTATTATTTTAACTTAATAAATTGAACAAACATAAAATTTATTACAAATCAGAGCAAAGAAAATTAGAATTAATAATTTGCAACAAAATAAAAATGTTCTCTGGACTTTATAATTTATTGTATACAAACTAACTGTATATATGATTTTTGCCAAATTAATATTTCTTTTTCAAAACTTTACAAAAATAAAGTGCAAAACAACAAGCATATGTGTGTGTGAAGTGAAATATCGTGCATGGATATCTTATGAATAACTTTAGTGAAATAAGATTATAATGCGTAAGTTAAGTGTAGCCAAATGTATCACTTATATTTGTTTTCATTAATACAAGAAATCAACAGACATGTTTGAGAAATTCTGATAGGGATAACTAGTCATGGTCTTTAAAACATGATAAAAAATGTGCATTCATAAATAAATAATAATTAAAACCAGTCAATACTTAGATAATCCCAATGTCGATAACAATCAACAATCTCAACTGTTCTTAATTCAACCTCCTTTAAATAATAAAGGTGGAATCCCATTATTATTGATTATTAATTAGTCTGCATTCAGAGTTATAATTGACTATTAACTAGTCTTTATCATTTACTAAAGGAGGTTGCCATAACAACAGTTGAGATTGTTGATTGTAATTGATATTGGAATTGTCTAAGTGTTGACTGGTTTTAATGACTATTTATAAACCCATTAGCCTTGAACATTATTACACTTTTTTTTCATATGTCATAGCATTAGCCAGGATGCAAACCCACACCCACCTGCAACCAACTACTTGCTTGCAAGGCGGGTGTGATGACCTCTCGGCTAATAACGCTTGACAACATTATTACACTTATTCTAAATAAATAAATATATACACAAATAAATAAACAAACCTCAAGGTATTTTGGGGGTAACAGCAGTATCTCTAACTCAGGTCCATTCCCTCTTTCTTGCTTAAAACATATAATACAATATTTAATAACTATGATCTAATTTTAACAATAAACATATGGAGAAATCTTTTGTCATATTTACTGAAGGATTTTCTTTTCATTAGGATAAAAGCCACTTATTCATAAGACTGCATATTTTATTTCTTGTATAATAAACAAAATAATACCCAACAAATTTAAAGAACATGTTATTTTAAAATATGTTATTTAAAAATTAGCAAAAAATATTAATAATTATGGCTGAAATATATTTAAATGAAAAGGCAAATGGATTCTTTAGCTTGCTTCATGCCAACATATACATTATATGTACATACAATTTAAATTCAATGTAAATGAATATACCAACTATTATAACCTATATACTTTCTAGAATGTAATGTATTTTTGTAATTAAAAAAATAATTTATAAGAGGAATTCATATACCTTGGTTTGACTTTATGTTTCTGGCTTCATTTTGCACTTTAAGAATTAAGAAGAATGAATCTTTTATTTAAAAATAATAATAAAAAAAAATATTAAGTATATAAATAAAATGTTCTATTTTCTTTTTTAAAACAACAATAAAAGGTCCTTTTCGTTTTCTTAATAGTCGTCATTTGTGATGATGATTAGGATTTTCTTTTGATTTCTTGTATGGTGATACATTGATTTGCAGATTATGTAGGATGAGGTTCATTTGGAAAATCCATTTTCTTCTGTTTCTAATCACGACTCAATCCTTTTTTTCTTTTCAAAATATACATTACATATAGCCATATAATTCTATAATTAAAACACTTCTTTTCTTTTCAAAAACTTTATTTGATATCCACTTTTTCCAATGTTTCGACTATTTTTACTCTATAGTCATTTTCAAGGATCTAGAAAAAACATATTACATTATAACAAACTTCACATAATAAAACCAAAAAAACCCAAACAATATAAAAACACACAAAAAAATATATAAATCCATAAAAATTAAAAATAAATAAAATACATTAAAATCAATTAAATTAAAACACAAAATATACACCACATTTACTTGACTCCCTTCTCAAAAACCTTTTCATTTTGGAAACTGTTAAAAGTTAATCTTAAATGACTTGACAAAGTATTAATAAGTGAAACAATTTATGTATAAAAAATAGCTTAATTACGTTAAACAATTATTACTTAGACTCTTATAAATTAAGTTTTAAAATTGAAAATTCAAAACAAAATTGGAAGTTAAAAGAAATAATCCCTTTTATTTGATTTTACTTATGAATCCTATTTAGCTGTCAAAGACTAATTTATTGTTCACTTGGATGAAGCATGATGACTCTTAGATAATAATTTGCCCAGGGGTTAATGGTGAAACAAAAGAGTTCAAAGGCCTGCAGTAGGTCCTGTCCAAAATCTTTTTCTCTACTCACGAATCATTTTGTTTGTCTGTTAATGAATGAAATTACCAAGTGATTAATAATGTAAATAATGGTCATTTCCAAGAAAAATAAACTTCTATTACATCAGTGATATTAGGCTATCAAATAAATAACTCATTGAATGGAATTTAAAAATAACTTTCGGTTCACGTTTTTCAAATTAAAATTTTATTTAAAAAGTTTTCCATATGTCTGAAAATACACTGTATTTATTTAGAATAAAATTAAATACTTTCAAATATGTAAAAAAATTTAAATGACAAACATTATCTGACATCTATGCAAAACTTAAAATAACACAATTTTCTCCCTCTCCTCTTTTCTTTTTATTTATAAAATATTGTCTTTTTTTTTTTTTAAATAAAAAATTAAAACGTTAGCCAAAAATACGGTTAAACTTAAAGAGTAGTAAGATAAACTTATGCGCTCTATTAATTTGTTATTACTATTATTTTATTAAATTTAAGTTTTATTCTATTTGTTTATGTAGTTTTCGCATAAACATTTTTTTTTTTCATTTACACATATGCACAGTTAAAACATGTTAAGTAAAATAGACATTTTATAATAAATCAAAACAAAATGTATACAATGTTAGCAATTTTAGATTTTTATTTTAACTCTGCAAAAATGTCGATTCATTATTAAAATAAAATAAACTGAATAAAATAACGATGGGACAAATCAGTTCTCACCAAATGGACTTAAAAGTAAAGTTTTTAAATCATCCCCAATTGGATTACTTTTAAGGTAAGAAATTATATATATTAATAATAGTTACTTTTAAGGTAAACATATGTTAAATATTCACTTACGAATATAGATCTAAAACCTATACTTACATAATATACATAGATACTGTTTTTATAATGTATTATTATGAGTGGTAATCAACCTGGTCCCTACCGCCCACTAGTGGGCGTTCCAGCCTTCTTGGTGGGCGATAGGGGTTTTGTCCGATACTGAAGCACTTTCTTTTTTAAAAAAATTTAATTGACTTTTTAAAAAAAATTATAGCATTATTTAAAAATATTTTCATTAGGTTTTCATAAAATTTCCCATGACAATTTAAATTTCTGAAAATATACTATTTGTATCTCCCGTGCATAAGTTTAGTTCACGTTACGTAAGTGAAACTAAATGAAGCTATAGTGCAACCGCTAACAAAAGAGCCTTGTCCCAGAATAGTTTGCACATTCCCCCCAACCCAATCCATGATGAAGCATTGCAGATGATGATTTATGGTGCAGGCTCTTTTGTTTGCAGTAGCATTGGTCAGTATGCATTAGTTTTGTGAGAGTGAGCATATGCCTACAGCTTCAAACAAAATATTATGAAATATTGTGAACCCATGACTCAAAAAAAGGAATATGCTCATGGCTATTTACCAGAGTATCTAAAGATGGGTTTCATAAAATCTGTTGTAAATAAACAACACCCAATGTGACCAATGAGGCAATGAAGCCAAGTTGATTGTGAGAACATCTTGCTACAAAGCATCCAGCTGATAAAGACAAGCCCATTGAATATTTTCAGGAAATATATAAAAAATTTCAAAATCGTTTAACAATCATTGCATCATTTAAGAAACAACATGCAGCGAATGAAGATGGATTAATTGCCTCATCACATTTCACAATTAATTGCAAGAAGTAGTAAAAGTTATAATATTAGAGAAATTGTAATAATAACCTCTGTAAAAGAATTTATCTCAACAGTAAACCATCAAGATATACCTCAAATTTTAAAAACATTGCCCCTAAGCGATAGCATAGTAAAGTGACGAATTGAAGAAATGGCAGTTAATGTTGAAAAAAACCTATAAGTATTCTCCAAAACTCTTCATTTTTCATGCAATTGGATCAGTCTGCAATTGAAGATAGTAATGCTTTATTGATGGCATATGTACATCATTTTGATGAAAACAATACATTATGAGAAGAATGCTACTCGCAATAAATCTCATTACAGATACAAAAGAATTATCTATATTTAATACTGTGAAATCATACTTTAACAAAAAATAATATTCCTTTGAATAATATTATTGCATGTGCTACTGATGGAGCACCATCAATGGTAGGCCGCTATCATGAATTTGTTGTTTATTTAAAGGAAGAAGGGTCAAACTTTTTATGTATTCATTGTGTGGTGCACAGACACCATCTTGTAGGAAAACATCTAAATACAAGTCTCCATTCATCATTAATTATAATAATTTGAGCCATAAACAAGATCAAATCCAATACAAAAAATGATAGAAGGTATCGACAGCTTTGCCAGGACAATATGAAGATTTTAATATATTACTTTTGCCCACAGAAGTTTGGTGGCTGTCAAAGGGCATATCACTGGCTCATTTTGTAGCATTATATGATAGTCTCTTACAATTTTTTGAAAGTTATTATGAGATCAATCTGGGTCAATAGTTAAAAATAGTAAAGATGATGCTTTTATTTGTCAGATATTTTCAAGAGATTTAATGATATCAATTTGCAGCTTCAAGGATCTAATAAAACTTTTATAGATTGCCAAAGTATTTTGTCATTATTTATTGACAAATTTGAACTATTTCATTATAATCTATTGAAGAGAGAATTTCATTAGTCTCCTAAATTATCATCTATAAAAGATGATGTAACTCCAGAGGATATTGACAGATTCAGTAGCCATCCCAATGAACTTAAATTGGACATGGAAAAATGCTTTGAAGATATTTTGAAATTGAAGGTGTATGATTGTATGAAAAATTCTTTTACCACAAATATTGAAGAGGCTGCTACAACATGCCAAAAAGAACTGTTAGAAATTAGGTAGGATAAAGAAAGTAAACATAAATTTGATAGTGATGGATATCAAAACCTATGGCAAAATAAAAAAAAATGCCTGTCTTATATCCAAATATGTGCAAAGTAATATTCAGTTTATTGATACCTTTTCCTACCTCATATTTTGTGGAATAAGGCTTTAGTGCTGTTAATCATATTATGAACAAAGAAAGAAACCACCTGAATATTTTTGAAAGAGAAGACCTTCGTTTGTTTCTTACAAAAATTGAGCCAGATATCCAGTATTTAGTTTCACAGCATCAGCCTCAGGGATCTCATTAATAATTTAATTAATTAAATGTAATTTCATCATACTTCATGCTTCTATGTATACAAAGAATAAATAAAAAGATAGATTTAACTAAATTGTTTTATAAAGATTTATTCTGCCAAACTTAGCAAAAGTCCAACATAAAGTATCTGGTAAGTAATTACTATTATATGTTTTAACTTGCTGTAACTCTGCTTTATAAATTTTATAAAGTAAAGTTACTTCCCTACTTTATAAATCACCATTATTGTGGGACCAGTGGGTGGTTAAATTTTTTTACTAGTAACATAGATACAAAAGTGGGTGGTGGGTATAAAAAGGTTGACTACCCCTGAATAGGACTGCTTAAAATTTAAAAAGTTTTTAAGTTTCAATTGGATAGAACTTTTTTCAATGCAACAATCCATCTATTCATCAAATACTGGCCAGTAAATGGATTTCTTGTTATTTTTACTTAGAGGGTCTTACGTGTTTTGGCATAGTTAATAGAGCTTCCGAAATGGAATCAGGATATCCCAGGATAGATTCCGATGCTCAAACTTATTATGAACTCCCAAAAAATAAATCCATTAGCATGTTTTTTTGCATTTTTAATTTTTTTTTTTTTTTTTTTATTTTTTTTACCTAGAGATTAATACAAGGCTAGGAAACTGCTTAAATCCTTTCTGCATAGAAATTGATAAATCTAATGAATAATATTTCCTTTTTGGAAGATTATTTTACATGTTAATTTATTTTTATCTATCTATCTATCCATTCATCCATCCATCCATCTATCTGGCTACCCACTTCTCTAATCATCTTTATAAATGTTTCTCAGACATATGGATGTGTGAAAATTTCAGATTTTCTTCTCAATAGTTATACATTAGATAAAGTGCTGGGCTTGTCCTAGTATTTTAATCTAATGCTTGAATATCCTGGCATGTCACTGATGATGCCAGAAGCAGAAACCGGTCTGGGGTTGAGGATATTCTCAAAACTTGTTAAGAGCTTATTTTGCAAGCTCTATATATAACATTTGTAAATACGAGCTTTATTAAAATTAGGTCATGTGACATCTGACTTGATTTTTTTATTATTTTATTTTTTGCTATTAAGGCTTTGGCGATTTTATATTGCTAAAGCTATTAATATATGGTGTATCTGAACTTAGTTCAGTCCCATATAGCTATTTGGGTTAGATAGCTTGATTTTTAGACATATGGATGTCTGAAAAATTCAGATTTTCTTCTCACTAGTTATACATTACATAAAGTGCTGTGTTTGTCCTAGTATTTTTTATTTAATGCTTGAATATCTTAGCACCTCACTGACGATGCCAGAAGCAGAAACCGGTCTGGAGGTGAGGATATTCTCAAAGCTTGTTAAGAGCTTATTTTGCAAGCTCTATATATAACAAATGTTTCTTTATATATATATATTAGTAAATGCATTGAGCGTAATTATAATATATGGAAAAAATTATTCAATATAACCTAGTGATATTTAAAATGTAGACTATCTTGAATAAGACTGATTAATGTATTATGTAAAATAAACAGACCAACCTTGCACACTACTCCACTATGTTAATCAGGCATTCTAATATTCTAACACCTGCTATTCATCCAACATAGCCACCAGTTAATGGTATAACTAATTTCTAAATGATATAAATGTACATAAATTCAAAATTAAAATTGTGTTTAAAATGGTCATGTATTTATTTATACAAATGAAATATATGTATACAATATTTTAAGCCTATAAAATCATTTATTGCACTTTTATATAGAGAAGATTTTCATAATTTAAATAATTACATTTTTTTTTGGTTTAATAATAGATAATACAAAATAAGGTAATAATTAAAAAAAAACAATTACATTTTCAGTAATATATTAATTATGCATAATAAAAATTATTGTTTATGTCAAATTATGTATCTTTATGCATAATTTTTATATTTTAAGTTACTGATTTTTTAAAAAATTATTTTTAATTTAATTTTTTTAAATTTCCATATAATGTAGGATTTTTAATTTAATAATTAAATTGTTAAATAATTTAGGAACGTAATGATTTCTCATTCTATTTTTATATTTATTATAAGATTTGCAACTATGGCTGAATCCTTTTTTTAGAAGACATTTCAAACTGTTTTACACATGGTATTTTGTAATTTTTATCAAAACTTTTTTTTCTGTAATTATCTATTCGAAAAGTCTATTACTTAATAAAATATTATTTTTTATAACAAATTCTTTATTTATTATTTTTTATAACAAATTCTTTATTTATTATAACATTTTCTTTTATTTTTGTTAGCCTTTTGATATTAGAATGGTTAGCATTATGAAAAATAGTTAGTCCATATCTTAATAAAGATTCACATAATGATTTATATATAGAAACAACAACACTCAAAAGAAAACATCAGTCATATCGTAAAACATTCATATAATATATCCAAATTTATTAATTAAAATATTAATATAATGTTCTAAAACATTTTTCATCTATTACCATTGCAAGATATCTAGTATATTTTACCCATTCTATTTTTATATATGAATTGTTATTACACACTGCATTATTATTATATATGCGATCATATGAATTTAAGTTCATATTAATATTTTTATATTCTATGTAAGAACATATTAACATATATTTGGTTTTTTCTCCATTTATATATTTTTTTCCCAATGCATCACCATTTGTTAAACTTTCAGACAACTTCTAACTATAACATCAATACCATTATTCATATTTATAATAGCAGAATCATCTACATATTGAAATATCGATCTTTTAATATTTATATTCTAAAAACAAAAAATGGCAATCTATTAGATCTAGAATTGTGATAAATTCCATATAAATTTTTGTTATTTGCTACTTAATATATATGATATTTTAGATATGTCATATCTATTATTTAAATAAGTATTGAATGACATCAAAAGCCTTATGAAAATATAAAAAAATATTACATATTTTCTAACATTTAGTGCATTAGTACTTTCATCAGAAAAAATCTCCAATAATGTAATAGTATTTCTTTTTCCAATGAAACCATATTGATTTCTATTATAAACAGACGTTTTTATTTTAAAATGTTTGATTAGAATCTTCTATTATTTTAAGCAATAATATTTGAGTATAGATATAACTCTACAGTTTTTAAAACTATTTTTATTACAGATTAAAAAAGAGTCTTGTATATATGTCTTTAATGTAGAAAATTCACTATAATATCAATATTGTTCTTTATGTCTATAATTCTCATTTTATCTATTTCTGGGTTTATATTTAATATACATTTTTATTTTTATTTTAGTTGAAACTAAATTGAAAGGCTGCAAATCTTTTGCACTTAGTGTAATATTTATCTGGCAGCCAATCAGATATTATGATGGCTGTCTAAATAATGATCAAACTGTAAACACAAGACAGAGAATTTGACAAGAAAAGAGTGGCCCACCCTTTTCTTTACGTGTCTTTCTATATATATAAGCCAGTCTGAAGTATTTAGGTTTGAAAGCATTTACTATGCAGTAGTTTTTAGATGTTATAACTTGCAGTATTATTTACATACATTACTGCAAGTTATAACATCTACAAACTACTGCATAGTAAAGCAGAGGATATTTCACACTGTCTGTTTGTAGTTTAGACTCCGTAAGTTAAATGTGAAGATATTTAAAGCCTCACACTTTTAACCCTAAATACTTCAGACTGGCTTAGATATATAGAAAGACAAGTAAAGAAAAGGGTAGAACACCCTTTTCTTGTAAAATTCTCTGTCTTATGTTTACGGTTTGATCATTATTCAGACAACCATCATCACATCTGATTGGCTGTCAGATAAGTATCGTAATTAGCATAAAAGATTTGCAGTTTTCAATTTAATTTCAACTAACTATCTGCACTTTATATAAAATAAATATTATTTATTATTTTATATAATTTTTCTTCATTTAGATTTGACGCAAAAATTGAATGAGGTTGACTATTAAAGATTTTTTAAAAAGTATTAGTATTATAAATAATTTTTTTTTAGTTTACTAATTCTTTCTAGAAAATATGGTATTAAAAATATTCGCTGGAAGAATATTAAAACATTTGTGATGAAATGCTTTTTAAAAAGAAAATTTTTCACCATTTATAGAATTAAAATTCCTGAGTAATGCACCATCTATTTTGTGCCTTTTGTGTGTCTCTCTCTGTCTGTGTGTCAGCTTTATTTTCAATAAAAATATAGATTTATCTTTCTTTCTGATCTTATCATAGAATTCATTTTATTTCTTAATGCCTTAAATTCAAAAAATAATTTATGATTTTGTTTATTTTAGTTAAATTGTTTTCCATAATTTGTTTTTTTATTTTATTTTTCCATTTATTCAATTTGCATTGTATTTTTTTTTTTTTTAAATTGTAATGATTTCTTTTGATTTTTTGGATATTTTTTTGAAGATTTCTAAAAATTTTACATATATAGTTTTAACATCATTAATTTGTTTGATTTTATTTCAGTCAATATCTTGTAAAAAGTTTATAATCAATTTTTTTAAAGAATATTTATATCTATTTCTGTTATAATTTTAGTATGTTGAATTTTATACAGACAAAAATATAAAAGAAAGATCAGCAACTATTTTCTTTAAATAATTGCAATAAAAACTTTTATATTAAGCTAGTACTAATGTGGTCAATTCACGAAAATATACTATGTTATTTATTTATTTATTTTTTATTGTATAAATTTCAATATGATAAAATGCAACTATATAATAGTTTTAGAATTTTTATGTAAATTAATATTCATAACATCTATAAATATTATTTTATTGTTAATTTTTTAAAACTTTTTAGCCATGGCTTTGATTCATCTCTAAAGTATGTATACAAATATTTAATTCAAAAGCCATAAGTATTTTCACAAAAAATAGCTTTTTTCATTCAAAATTAGTAACCCCCCCACTTTTTCTGTAATTCTACAATATACAATTTTTTAATAATAGTTTGTAATATTGTATAGATCAATTTTTTCAATTTTTTAAAATATTTGTTTTAAATAGTATTAACAAAAAAATCAATTATATTAATATAAAAGTATATAATTGCATTAAAAGACTGAAGTGGAGTTGGGCTAGACATATTGCTAGAAGAGATGATAATAGATGAACAACTGAAATCTTAAACAGAATCCCAAAAGATTGTAAAAGATCCAGAAAGAGACCACATATGATATGGATGGATGAAATAAGAAAGTGTGAATGGGTGATGTAAAGCAGAGAAGCTAAAGATCAGAGAAGATGGATTGACCTTGGAAAGACCTTCATTCTGCAGTGGATGATGATACAGTTGCAATTAATTCATTCTATATACATGAATTTATTAAAGATATTTTCAATGATTCTTTTTTTTAATCTCTATTTTTCATTCTTTAATTTAATCCGAGTTTCTACATATCTTCAATGCCCTCCAATATAATAAACTTTCTCATTTTACACAAATGCACATCTATACCCATTTAGTATTGAACCTTTAAGTGAGGATTCACAATAGTGATTATCATCAATTGGTACCCACCATTTTCATTTACAACTAATCATTTGCTATAAAATTCATAAAATAATTTAGAATTATTTTTTTAAAACACCATTTTGTAAATGATGGACTTTATGTTATCCAAAAGAGAAGTGATGGCATTCATGCTAAAAATGTATAATACAGAGTTTACTCATTTTAACAGAACAGTATACAATATTACAGTAAACAATAATTTGATTATAAAATTTAAATATGATTAATATGCAGTGCTTTATTTTTTATCCAGTATCCTTGCAAGACTCAACACTTTCTTTACTGACATATCTATGGTAAAGTTTAATAAATAATCAAAAGCCTATTTTTAGGATGAACAACAACAAAATGTATTTATAATTTAAAATGTTTGCACTAGCTTAAAAACTGTAAATTTACTAATTTATGGATTAAAATTTTTATTAATGTTATTTTGCTTGTAGAAACTGTTATGACTATTAATTATAAAGTTTAGTTACTGTAATTGAAAATTATTCTGAGAAAAAAAATGATTTCATGCATTATTCAATTCATAATCAACTTTACAAGATCAAAACTACCAAATATGTGTGAAATATCATTTACTGTACACTATTTGCTTAATTTTAAATCATATACAAGCCAAATTTCATTTGGCATATCAGTAAAAATAAATTTGGTCATATATAATACTATTAATAAATAATTTTAAATTATTCAATCAATTAATTTTGAATGAAAACTTTTCATTCAATATAAAACTGCTACATTGTAAATCTAAAGTATTTTCAGTAAAAAAAGAAAAGAAAATAATTTCATGAATTATGCAATTAATAATATATGTTATATGACCAAAAGTTATTAAATCTAAGCTAAAAAATAATATTTACTTACCAAATTTTAAATCATAATCTTATTTTAGACATATCTAAGATAAAGTCAATGCTATCAGAAATTGGAAAAATTATAATACTAAAAAAATAGAAATTTTATTCAGCATAAAGAAAATATTTGGTCACATATTATTAATAATTAATTTTAAATTGTATGCTATATACTTATTAGCTAAAATATTCGATAAGCAATTTTTACTTATTAGATAAAATATTCAAATAAGCAATTTTAAATTAAAACCTTTGTAAACACTAATTCCTGTCAAATCAAAACTGTTATTATCGTAAATGTATTTTTGGTTAAAAAATGGAGACAAATGATTTCATGCATTATATACTTATTATAAAATTGTGTATGATGAAAATGTAATGCAAATAAACTGAAGAAGTTTTATACTTTTAATTTTTATTTAAATGACCCATATTTTTATCATTACAAAAATTGCTGGGTCGTTTTAAGAAAATGGCTACTGCATGTAATAAAAAGCAACAATTCATGTAACAAAAATAAACACTGCTATCATATGCTAATCTGTTGGTAAATAAAAATTATTTATGGTCAGTACTGTTAATAAACATTGTTTTTTTAATTCTAAATAATTTTATATAAATAATAGAAGATTCAGTTGTATTTTTATATTGGACTATTTCCATCATCTGATGACTCAAAAGTGGATGATTATGAGTGGCCAATAGAAGGACTATAAGAAAGAACAACTTTAAATAAAATATTTTTTCTTTTTACATAGATTTAATTTTTATTATCTTACATATATACATATTTTCAGTGAATATTTGTGTAGTATGAACAGCATAGTTTAAGCATTGATATATTTATTGTACAATAAGGTTTTTTTTTAAAAATTACTATAAATACTAAAACAAGCTAAACTTTTTCTCATAGAAAACCATTATAACCTGCATTTTATACAATCTTCTTGCTTTATCTTCACTAAGCAGGATAAATGTGTAGATATCAAACAATTAACAATACAAGTCACAATTTATATATTATTTTCATCACACATATATAAAGTGTAATAATGTTCAATGCTAAATAGGTTTTAAGTAATCATTGAAAACCAGTCAACACTCAGACAATCCCTATATGAATAACAATCAATAATTTCAAACTGTTGTCAATGCAACATCCTTTTAACAATAAAGGTGGAATCCCAAAATAGAATCTC
Source organism: Epiperipatus broadwayi (assembly GCA_028023455.1). Classification (NCBI taxonomy): domain Eukaryota; kingdom Metazoa; phylum Onychophora; class Udeonychophora; order Euonychophora; family Peripatidae; genus Epiperipatus; species Epiperipatus broadwayi. The sequence continues at coordinate 16,371,642 of JAQFVV010006198.1, forward strand.
ACCTTTATTAATATAATACAAATAAAATGTCCATTAATTAATAAAATGATTGAAAAGGGTTAAGGAATTAACCAAAAGTATCAATAAAAGTCTGTGTTTAAAATTAATTTAAGTCAATTTTACTTTACTTTTAGAAAGATAAAGAAACTCTTTTATTTAAACTAAATTTATTTCCAATCTGTTTTAGAATTTATGTTACAAAAACAAAGCTTAATTTATGAATAATCCATAAAATTTGTTCAATTATTTTAATAATATCAAATAAAATTCAAGAAAAATCTTTTTTTTTTCAGCTTTGTTTCAGGTTTTGGAAAATGTCAACTAAATATATTTTAGGGACCAAAATGGCTAGGCATTATTTATAAATATATGGGCTTATCTAATTAGAAACTGGTTTAATTAATAAATATAATAAATGGGTAAATAAGCTAATTACTGGCTTATTTAATGACATTACAATGTTTAGAGCAATTGACACACTCATCGTTTGAAGTTATAATTTATTTATTTTCATTTTAAAATTGTCAGAAAACTGAAATGACTACACATGTCCAATATGATCATCTTCTGTAGTTTAATTTCCCTTTTTAAATGATGTATGCTATGTTATAATTGGATAAAATTTATATTTTTGTTAATTTTTTTATTAATAAGTCCATTTAAGTTTTTTTTGCTCTATTTACTAAATTATACAGAGAAAATAAGGCATACCTTTTGATAGGATAAATTTAAATTTTATGTGGATTCAAAATGCATCAAAGATTTTGCAATTTTGAGACTTTCATCCTAAAAACAAACATTATTATGTCAGTATTCAATTTTATATTTTTGTATTATTTGATGATTATTATTATTTTAAAAAGGTATTATTTGATGAAAGTAATTGTCAGTAATAAGTATAATTTATTAGTGCATTTATACTAGCATAACTGTGTTTGTATAACAAATTATGATTTTGAATACATCTTTAAAATTAGTCTATTGTCTACAATGTAATTTTGGGGTTATGATCCAAATTTGAGGCATCCTTATTTTATAAACATACTGATTCTCAAAATGTTTACTAATTTATTAGCATGTCTATATCTGTACTACTTGCACTAGCATATCTGTGTTTTGAAACAAGTAATGATTTTGACTACATCTATAAAATTAGTCTATTAAAAGAGCAGTGCACTATAAATTTTAAAACTGATTATCAGATGCACAGAAAAATGCAGCTGGTGAAGCAATACCATGTGACAGCATAAACTCCTAAAACCAATAAAGAGAGTTTTCAAGTGGTGGATGTGTGGTCATAGCCACAATGGTTATGTATACTACATGAAATTGTATGCAGGCAAAGAATCAAATTCATATTCTTGCCTATGCCTTGGTACTCATGCTGTGGAGATGGTAGTTTTTCTACATCTTGCATCACATTATTTTCAAGTCTACAGCAAATTAATGAGTTATATGCAAACTCTGTTGAACAATAAGTATAACAAGATAGCATTACTGGTGTGCACAAAAATATAAAATGAAGAGAGGAGACTTTTATCATTGATAAAGACAGTAACATTTTACATCTAGTTTGGCTGGATAAGAAGCCAATTGCAATGATTAAAAATGCATATCCATCTTCTGAAAATAGTTTATTTTGTATCTCTTATTAGAAAGAATCCTTTTTCATATAGATGCCTTGAAATTTTTTTAACTTCTGTGGTACAAGAAAACTGACAAATTCTTAAGGTTCTCTTTTTGTAAGTTCTGAAGCTATGGATTATCTCAGGTAAGAAGTATTATATATGCTTTGGATCAGCATTTTGTGAGTAAAACAAAGAAATTATCAATGAAAATGCAATTGTAAGACTTACTTATGATAAATTAGAAATTATTAACAATGAGTAAAGTAATAACTTATTTAAGCTATGGAATGTTTTTAATTAGTTTTTTAATGGTAATCACTACTTTTCTTAGCCATATATTTTTCCTTAGTTTTTCTAGTTTCTATCAATGTATAAATTTTGGCTCTAACATTATTAGAAGTGAAGTTATTGTGAAAATTATGTCACAAATCAATTTTTAAAAAATTCAATATGGTGACAACCCATTCCAAAAGGTTAATTAATGAATTTTGTAAACACATGGACTTGTTAATTACAGAAAAAATATTTTGTAAAAAAAAAAAAACAATATAAAAAAAAATCCAGATTATAAAATGATTTTATTCTGATTCTTCTTTTTCTCACTGCTTTTGATCTTTTTAACATGATCTATACTGGATCCATACTAATAGATGAATTAATAGATGTACATAGCTAACTGTCACATGAACCTACTTCCTGTAGTATGTAACTTATAATTATAAAGATATCCAACTCTTCTTACTGAGTGTGAATCCAAAACTGCCAACAATCTTCATGTGTACAGTTCAACAGGAACATTTCTTAACAATAAAAGAAAATTTTCATACTGACTCTACCTGCAAACATACTTGATTGTGACCAAGATTGGAAACTGGGATATAGAAATTCTCTATACATAAAACAATAAAGAGCTCTACTTCACCAATGTGTGTACACACACATATATTGTTCTCTTTTCTTTAGGTCAGAATAAACTTATTATATCAATTTACTAAAAAAATTTAAATTTAGAATATGTTCTCTTGGTACAATGATTATATTATATTGACAATCTTTTTAAAAGTTCAATTAAAGCAAGATTAGATATTCAATGCCTAAAATTGTGCTAAATAAATTTAAAACAGTTAAATTAAAGCTAAATGTATTAATTGTATATTGTTGGGAAAGCTGGCCATAATAAATAATGTAGCCATAAATCTTTAAAGTATGTATTAAAAGTTGAATTTTAATAGCAATAACCTGTAATTAAATAAATATTATATTTTACAGTATAAATTATATTTAATAATTATATTTAATATGTTTTAAAAGTAGTCTTTATTGTGGAGAAATTTATATTTAATTTTATGGTTTTGAAATTATTATTCCAAAATTATATTATTATATTATTTCTTTAATATAATAATTGTTGCAATTAAATATTTAATATTTTCAGATGGAATCTGATACAGTCTGTCTTGGTTGTAAGTCATGTGACATGTATAGTTATACATATGTGCTTACTAGTGTTTCCGTTAACAAAGTTTCAAAAATTACTTTAAAAATTACACTATAGAATTGAAGATATTTATTTATCTATCACAAGGTCAAATATTTAAATTAGTTATCATTAAATGTACAAATAGTTTTATAAAATCGAATGCAGTTAGTAAAAATTAAATATTTTGTTTTAAAAAAAATAGATACATTAAAAATAAAAGGTGGAATAAATTGATAAAATATTGTTTTTAAAAAGTCATTTTAAAATGTTTAATTATTTTTAATAAAGTATAAAAATGATTTAAAATTAATATTTTTAAGTAATATTTTTAAAATAGAATGAGTCATAATTTTATTTTTGATTTTAATTGTGTAATATCAAAGTTATATGTAAATTAAGTTGTCAGATGAAAGCATAATCCACCAATCAAATGATTTATTTATTTTGGTATAAATATCAATGCACAATTATTTTCAATGTATTTCTTTTAAAATTTTTGTTTTCTATTTTAAAAATCTGCTTCTGTAAATTTTAATCAGCTTTAAATTAGTCAATTCAGTGCTATAATAGCTTTCTAATAATTCATTTGCAACTGAGAAGTATACCAATTTAATTACTTTTGCAAAGAGAGTATTATAAATAAGTTATAAAATTATTATCTAAAATATGCAGTGCTAAAAAGTTAAATTCCCTTACTGGACTTTTTATCAAAACATCCATTGAAACATGGAAGTACCAGGAGGAAATATTAAATTATTTAAAAGGATTTTGAAAGTAAAAATTATACTTAGAATTATAATATTAGTAACTTTAATGGGAAGAGTTATTTTATTCGTTAAAATTGTATATTGGACATTTTGTGGAGAGTTGAACATGAAAGCTAATTAGAAATTTAAATTAGCTACGCATTTTCTTTTGACAAGATAGTCATATTAGAAACTGAAAAAAAATAATACAATAAAACTTTTAAAAAATCTTTCAATAAGTGGAAAATAAAAATTATGTTAAGACAAAAATGCAGAAATGTTTTTTTTTTAGAGAGAACATTATTAATAATTTTAAAACTGTCATAAACTAATGGCTAAATGGAGACAGTTACTTAAAAAAACCGTATGTAGTAAGTCTTTGCTATATTTTAAAGACTACATGTGTTATTATAATAATTTTGAAAAAAAAAATGATAATTGGAAATAATAATGGAAAGTAAATATACTTGGATAAGTAATGAAAAATATCCTGACAAATAAATCTTAGAGATGATGGAATTATGAATAATAGATAAGTATTAATTCTGGAAATATTTTAAAAATTGCGCAAAACCATATCCGGATATCAAAATTCATAGCCGTATCTAGGACACTGCAAGCTGGCACAGGATCCTAAAGAAGAAAACTTCGAAGTATTATTTTTAAGCATTATAAGTTTAAACTATTTCAATAATCACTGTTCTGAATAATAGAGACAATGAACTATTATTTCACAAACTTTTGCAGAACAAATCAGTGATTATTTTTATCAATAATTTTAGATTTCCAGACATCGACGTATATATTTTTTATCATTCTTTTTTTTTTTAAACTTCGTTTGTCGTGTTGGAAGGAGTCTATGCATGTGCCATTTTCGGGAGGATAATTTTGTCTTCATCATCAAGCGTTTGAACAAAAAGCATAGCAACAAGTGTTGGGGTTTTAATCGCTCCTCAAGAGTTTTTTTAAAAAGAAAAAAACTTCAAGGAAATAAAACATTTTTTTTTATTTTTTGTTTGTGTAAAGAACCTTCATCATCATGGAATTAAAATTAACCTTAGTATTAATTGTAACGTTATTTAATAATTAGAATAGGATAGGTACATAAAAGATTAATTGTTCACTAATAATATTGTAGTTTTATAAAAGATATTTTGATAATTTTAAGTAAGTTAATATTTTAAGTATGATAGTATGAATGTATGTTATACTATGCAATGTTTGTTCTAAAATTGTGGACCGGAAGACATCATATAGGTGGTTATTAAGTAGATATCACTTAGGTAATAGTTGTTGATATTGATATTTTTTATGATGTATTTTTCTTTTGTAGATTATCAATGAGTTATAATGTTGAAGTATGAATGTATGGGTTATGTGTGAACACATTTATACACACATAAAACTTATAAAGTTAGAATTTATTTATTATGAAGATGTGCATACTTTTATTCCATATTACTGGTATAATCTAACTTAGTAATGAATAATTATATGATTCTTTTATAAAGAACTTGAGTATTTCTTAGATATTTTAAAAATAAGGATAATAGTCATTTGTATTTTATTCAAGAATATTTGATAGGAAAGTGAAATAACCTTGTCTTGTTGATGTTGAAATCGTTATATTTACGGGTGAATTTTATTTGTTATTTTGACTATGTTGTTAGTATCATTGTCGATGTAGATTGATAAATCTATAAGAAAATTTATACAAGGTAGTGACTTGGTAGTAATTTAAGCATGAAACCAAAGAGGTGCTTTAATGTAGGATTTTGTTATAGGAACAGGAATAATTCTTATGATCTTATTAATTATGCAGGCACAGATAACAGAGCCCTGTAACTTGTATATTTTCTGTGGGCAGTGTTTATTTTGTATTAAATATTGATGTTCCAGAAAGCTGAAGTAATAGCTTTGACATCGTTGTTTGCAGTGGAGGTCATTAAACAGATAAGTCATGCCTCTATTTTATTGATACACTGAACCATGATGACTATCTATTATATGTACTATTGAGTTGAGACTCTAGTTTTTCCCTATACCTACGCATCTGTTCGCTATCATGATTTTCTAAAGCATTACATCATACAGTATTGTATTTTAATGAAAAATGATAGATAATTTAGAGTTAAGGATTGTTCTTTGAAATGAATAAGATAGGTTTGCTTACTTAGGAAGTTGAGCAGAATAAATGCAAATGGAATTAAGAATCAAACAGAATTAAAACATAAAGAATCATAGAATAAGTTCTATATTTTATTTTTTGAAATAAAATAAATTTCATGAAAGTATGTAAATGATAAATGAAGTTGTTCTCAAATTTTTGAATAACTTTAAGTATTCTAAAACTTATAGGTATTGCATATTTTTTTTGATGGATAGTGTATTAAAACGAAACAGTATAAGATAAAGCAAAGCTATATTTCTTAGTTATATTTAATGATAAAGAAATACATCAATACTTGCAGCTATTTCACATTAGATCAATACCAAGTAAGAGACATTAGGTACAACAATTTGATTACAAATGGTGTCCACTCGTCATTTTGTTAATGAACCAAAATGAATATGTTTTATTTAATAGTAACAACATTGCAATAAGAAACTATTTAGTGATTGAGGATAAATTATGCGATACATATTCGAATAGTTATTATTGTATTTTTGTTTTATGCTTCATAACTGATCTATGTTGTAAAGGAAGCATATTGAAATGTCACTTAATGATAAATAATATTTAAAAGTTATGTAGCTTAATTTTATCATTATTATAAAATTCTGACGAAGATATAAATAGACAAATTATTTTAAAAGTCGGAGTGAAGACTTATTTTTATATTTTATTTTATTATTTTGCTATGAGTAACAAAATTGTAATGGTGCAAGATTTATTTGAAAACTGTAAATATTGTAAATAGATTATTGTTCATTTATTGTAATAAAAATTTTGTTAAACTTGTTTTCAAAAATTTGTGTGTTAAGTTGATTTCTTTCCCACTCTGCAAAACATTTTAACACAGAGGGTTTGAACCAAAATATAACTTTTGCACAGAAATAAATAAAAATATTATTTAAGAATTATAATATTTTCTTAAGATTATTTATTTTATAAATTACATTTACATTATCTTTATAGTCATAAGTTAATTAATATAATATTACACAGAATTATAATGCTATCCATTGCCACACATATATTTTTCAGATTATAAGATACTACCACATATTTATTACAATGTCATATGAAAGATAAAAGATTATGTTCTATTATTTCTTTATTGCTATTATGGTTAATAAGAATTATTATGGGGAAAAAGATAAGTAAGATTAAATCACACAATGAAGATTATTATTATTATTTATTATTGTTGTTATTAGTTAGGTGTGGTTGAGTATGATATTAAATCCCTTATCATGCTTTACTACAGTAATTTTGATTGACTTAAATTAGTTTAAGAACCTGAGATTTATTTTAGCTAAATTATTTTAAAATAAAAAGATTAAGATTTATTTATAGTGTAATCTTAATAATTAGTTATTATTGAAATCGTAAGGATGCTATAGATTTATTATTTGTGATAGTAATAGAGGGGATAGTGTTCTTATGCCATTGAGGTAGTATCCTGTGGGATATTGGCTTAATGAATTCTTTATTGCCACTTGTATCTCACTTCCTAGTCTCATGATTTTATAAATATTTATTTATTTATTTTATAAACTGAACCATCATTATTATTTTTATTAATTTGAGCTAGTAGAATAATTAATATTAATGTAGAATATTTTTATTGTTAATTATATGCATTTTAGCCAAGCGTAATCATTATCTGAGCTAGACCCATTTTTATGATATATTTCCCAGAAGTAAGGGTACAACTGATATACTTTCACTTGAGAGAGAATAATATCTACTCAGCCATATTTTCCCTTGGACTTAAAGGAAATAATTTCTTTATTTCTTTAATTATTTTATAAACACTAAAACTTATATTATCAAAAAGTCAGTGATATTTATAATTTGTTTTAAATAATTTTATGAATTTATTGGTTATATTTACTTTTAATATTTATATTTTATAAAACCAGATCTAACTCAGTATTTGTCTGAAGGTTTGTAATGATGGTATATTATAAGATGTGATATGTTGGACTATTTCCATCACTTATGAGTGAATGTTGAATGTACAGAAAATTTTAAACTTTATTTAAACTTTCCAAATACAAACAACTTGTTAGTAATAACACACAAATAGACAATACAGGTTAGTAATTACACAATGTTTCAAGTAGTATTATTCTCTACTCTTCTTCAGGTGTTGCTGGCCTATATGCACAGTGACAATATTCGCTTAGAAATTGAACTCGCACCTTCAGATTCTTGAATATCAAATTTGAAGGCAAACGCTCTACCAACTGAGCTTGCCTTTGACAGAATAGCTCAGTTGGTAGAGCATTTGCCTTAAAATTCGATATTCAAGAATCTAAAGATGCGAGTTCAACTTCTAAGTGAACATTGTCATTGTGCATATATAGGCCAGCAACACCTGAAGAAGAGTGGAGAATAATATTATTCGAAACGTTGTGCAATTACTAACCTGTATTGTCTATTTGTGTGTTATTACTAACAAGTTGTTTGTATGTGGAAAGTTTAAAATTTTCTGTGCATTCAACATTCATTCATAAATGATGGAAATAATCCGACATATCACATCAGATCTAACTCACTGTGTTTAATATATTTAACATGGTGGATTTGAGTATTTTTAAATATTATTTTGCAGATGTTATAATAATTTATATTTTTATTAAATAGTTGAGATAAAAGAAATTAAGTTTGTTTATTAAATTTTTTTTCCACATAAAAAGTTTTACTAAAAATCACTTACATGATTATTAATTATCAACATGTGGTTTTATAATAATTATTTAGTTTTAGATCAATGTTGCTTTCCAAGAAAATAGTTTTTTAAAATAATAATAATAATAATAATAATAATAATAATAATAATAATAAAATAATAATAATAATAATAATAATAATAATAATAATAATAATAATAATAATAATAATAATAATAATAATAATAATAATAATATGAAGAAGAAGAAGATGAAGAAGAAAAAGAAGAAGGAGGAGGAGGAAGAGGAGGAGGAGTAGAAGGAGAAGGAAGAAAAAGAAGATTGTGTTATTGATTTTAAAAGTTTAAATTTAATATAATTAAATTTAGTATCTTTATGAAGATATTCAAAAATCATTAGTGTAAGCAAATATATGTCTGCCTAATATGATGTGCATATAGCTACATAAATTTGTTTAATAAGTTAATTTTATTGTGCTTAGATTTTTAGTCAGTTTGCCTGGTTATTTTGGTTGATTTACACAAATCGGAAATTAAAGATTGATATATATATATACATGTGTGTGCATTTTTATATAGTGATTGTTAAAAAAATTATTCACCTTTCTTAAATTTAGTATATGTTTACTTACCTCCTTATGATCTATTTCATTCCTGCTTGAGGTTCTCATGGATGATTTAATTTTGCTTTGGTTCAGAGATATTTCTCATCATATTTTTTATTTGTCCTCTGGATGTGATGCTATTTATTGTTGTTCTGTTTTGGTGGTGTGGGATCAGATTCACAGTTTATAGGTCTAACTGTATAATGAGCTGTGTAGTGTGAACATCACAGAGATTAAACTCTCCATGTAGTAGTGCCACCAGTGCAAGCCAGAGTAATCAATGGAAGCAAGAAGGTTTGTGCAGAAAATCCCTATTTAGTGCCTACTAATCCAATATCTCACACTAGTTTCTAGATTTTGGCCTTCATCAGTGTGGAACCTTGGATCTGAGAGCACTGCACCTAGATCTTATGATTTAATGAAACCCTCCAGCAGCTACCTTTTATTTTATTAGCTAACTGTAAAGCTTTGAGGACAAAATGAAAATACAATAATGTTTTTAATTTAAGGTTATTAGCTTGTATAGTTTTATAGACCTGAACTCAGTTCAGTATCCATACTTTTTGATTTCTTTGGTTCTTTAATAACCATAGTCACCATAATCTTATTGGGCTGGATTGGCTTTAAACTTTACACAGAGGCTAAACTTTCCATACAGTAGTGCCACCAAATCTTCTTGCATCTATTGATTACTCTGGCTTGCACTGGTAATGCTACTATTTGAAGAATTTAGCCTCTGTGCAAACAGCTTGTGTAAGCATAAGAAATGGTTATCATGTGATATTTAATGGTTTAAAACCAATTCTTCCCAATAGCATTATGGTAACAGTAGTTATTAAAGAACCAAAGCTACCAAAAAATATGGATGCTGAACTAAGTTCAAATCTATACAACTATACAAGCTAATGAGCTTGAATTGAAAATATTATTCTGTTTTTATTTTTCAGTCAAAGCTTTATAGTTAGATAATAAGGTAAAAGGTGGTTATTGGAGAGTTGCATTAGATACTAAGATCTAGATGCAGTGCACTTAGATCCAAGGCTCCTCACTGATGAAAGCCAAAATCTAGAAACAAGTTTGGGAATGATTTGGCACTAGATAAGGATTTTATGCACAAACCTTGAATCCATTGATTATTCTGACTTGCACTGGTGGTGCTAATCTTTGGAGAGTTTAGTCTCTGTTAAACAACTTGTGTAAGCATAAGCAATGGTGATCATGTGATGTTTAGTGGTTTGAAACCAATCCTGCCCAATATGATTTTGATGACATTGGCACCAAAAAGTATGGATGCTGAACTGAATTCAGATCTATACAACTATACAAGCTAATGAGCTTGTATTGAAAACATTATTCTGTTTTCATTTTGTACTCAAAAATTTATAGTTAGCTAATAAGGTAAAATGTACCTGTTGAAGGGTTGCATTATATTCTAAGATCTAGATGCAGTGCTCTCAGGTCCAAGGCTCCTCACTGATAAAAGCCAAAAGCTAGAAACTAGTCTGGAAATATTGGATAAGTAGGCACTAGATAGGAATTTTGTGCACAAACCGTCTTGCATCCATTGATTATTCTAGCCTGCACTGGTGATGCTATTGTATGGAGAGTTTAGTCCATGTGTAAACAGCTTGTGTAAGCATAAGAAATGGTGATCATGTAGTGTGAACCTCTATAAAAAATTTAAGTGATTTGTTATTCATTGTTTTTATGAAAAAGTGAAATATATATGTGCACACATTTTAACTTAGGCCACATATCTAATATAATTAATTGTAAAATAACAGAGTCCTTAAGTAGTTTTTGAGATGATACAGTATTATAAAATTTTCTGAATCATAATATTTAAAGCTATCTGATATCAACTATACTATATGCTAAACTTTAAAAAGAGGCATTGCAATTCAAATGCTTTTGTATTTGAACACTGTTGTGTATTACAGTACACTATAAATAAACTTCTTTTGTTTATTGTTAGATGTGTTTTGATATTTTTTTATTGTTGAACTCTGCCATCTGATATGTCCAAAACAAGATCTGCTCACCATGACCTACAAGCAATTTTAAATGTTTATGAGTAATGGTATAACTACATAGGTATTTATGCATTGTAAATTTTCATATTTTAAGCTACAAGCAATTTTAAATGCCTATGAATAATGGTACAGCTGTGTAGGTATTTACATACACTTGGTATCTTCATCAGTAAACTTTCATATTTTAGGTTATAAATCTAGTGGCACCTTCTGGTGTTGGAAGTTAATGTGCCTATTATTCATTACATACTATTTTTTTGTTTGCCCTATGTTAACATGAATGTTCAAATCTTGCAATAGTGAATATTTTAAGAATTATTTTGCTTTTCAAGGTGAGGCAAGATTACAAATACATGCTGAGATATAACCAGAAATAACACCAAAACTAATTTGATAGTGCAAATGAGATGACAGTAGTGTGTGGTGTGATGCTATGGAGTGGAAATTCATCATGATATATAAAATCATAAAAAGTTTAATATATTAAAAATAGAATTATGTTTGACATAAATTTATATAAAGTAGAAACACAAAAAGTTAATATATTAAAGACAAAGAAATTTTGTATAATATCAAAAATAAAAAGAGATGGATAATTTTTTGCAAAATGAAATGGGAGAGTCAAAATAGGAGTCTAGAACATGAGGAGATGTCATGGAAAAAAGACAGTCCTGTGACATTTAAAAATCCAGATATAGAAAGAAAAGATGAAGACTTGGATATGGAAATGCTTTTGAAGAGGATAGTAAAAAAAATTAAAAGAAAATCAGTCTTTTATGGAAGAGAAAATGGAGCAGAAGATGGAACAAAATTTTAAACAAAATATGCAAGAATATCAATAAAATAAATATGAAATGAAAATGTTGAAAAAATATCAGCACTCAATTATACAAATAATAGACTAAGTAATAATAGGTGGTTGAGATATGGAGACAAAATAGAAAAAAAAGGAAAGCATTCAAGATCATGAAGGTGACTGTTCAAGATTGTAAAAGTGATGTTGCTCTGGATAAAAAATCAGAGTAAGATAATACGAACATAATTAAGGAAAAAGGAAATGATCAAAAGTGTAATAAGTAGAGATGAATTTAATGATACTAATCTTACTGAACATGTCATAGAAGTGTGTGGAACACTAAGATCAAAAAACAGAAATTGAAATAAAACTAAATATAATACTTCAAATATAATAAAAGTTGATTGTGATAATGATGATGATTTAAAAAATGGCATAGAACAAAAGAGATTAATTCATTATTTATGAACTTTACTGGTGGAATACTTGTGTGTTTGCAGAGAAATTTGCTTCCTTTAAAGAGCAGCTATTTCAATAACTCTTCATACCAAAGCATCTGCTTATATTATCAGAAATCATATTCTTGGATTGACATGATGATTAATTTTTATTAATATTTTAGATGAAAAATCAAGCAACCTTAAGTGCATTGCTCAAAGACTTCAATATGAGTAGCCAAAGATATTTTTCAGAATTTCTTCCTATATTTACATTGCATTCAAACTTAGAAATAAAATTTTTAGCTGAAATTTTAAAAAAAAATTGTGATAGAAAAACATGCCACAGTTCATAGTGACATTATCTTATAAGACTAGATTTGACCAGTTATGTAAAGAATGCTTAAATAATGAGGTTATAAAGGTTTTTTTAAAAAGACATTATCTGCAAAGAAAGTATGAAACTTCCACAGAAGAACTTGGAAATCATAAAGAAGATGAAGAGCAAAATAAATTAGATGATCAATCATATTGTTTAAAAACAATATAATGCCTCAGAATTGAAAATGTAAAATGAAAGGAATAACTACCAAATAAGGTTCCACCTGTTGAGAACAATGACATATGGCCTAAAGTAGAGATATAGAGTATAATAAAATCAATATTCGAGAGTATATCCAGTTAATAGGTAGCAGTAAAGAGCATTAAATAATGTGAATATTTATTTCAAAAAATTAAACTTTCCTTACAACAATAAGTTAATACTAATAGTAAATTTTATTATTTTTACCATAAGAAAAGAAAATGCTGACTTTGGGTTGGTATTTTTAGATCTAGTATCTGAACATACACTGGCACCTCTCTGAGGAGTGCCAAAGCATGTAACCATGGTCACGGGTTTTGGGGGCTTCCTGATGGAGATATTTTAAATGCTTTCTCTGGCTAAGCATTTAACACAAAGCTTGTTGAGGAATTGGCAATCCTCATTGTTTATAACTTACAAGCTTAAGAGAATAGGGTCATGTGAACTATGATTCTTATTTTGACTATATAACGATCTATCTCAATTATAATTTAATTTTAAAATACCATACTTGGAAGATGTGAATCAAATTCAAGTTTCATTTTTTATACAGTACTTGCTTAAAGGTTTGTGATGATGGTGTATTAGATGTGATAATATGTTGATCTATTTCCATCATCTATCAGTAAATGTTGAAAGTAGAGAAAATTTCAATTTTTATTTAAACTGTTAAAATACAAACTATTTGTTAGTAATAACACACAACTAGGTAACATAGGTTAGTAATGACACAACATTTTGAGTAGTAGTATTCTCTATTATTCTTCAGATATTGTTGACCTGATAAGTTATTGTATTAGCATAGGAGTTGAGCACACACCTATAGATTCTTGAATATTAAAATTAAAGCACATGCTCTGACAAACTGAGCTATTGTATCAAAGGCAGTAAAAATTTTATATTTATATATGAGGGTTGGTTTAAATCTTCTTTAGTCCTTCAGTCCCCCTTTCCCCAAATCCTTCTGAATTCTTCAATTATTTTTTTATTATTAATTTTTTCTAAGAACAAGGTTAATTATAGGTTTCCATACATTATGTGTTGCCAACCTGGAGTGACTTGTAGGATTATTTGCTATTGTTATATGACCAGCTTCCTTGAATTTTCTTCTTTGCAACTTTTTCTTTCTATCCAATTTTTTTGTATTTTTCCAATTAAATATATGGTCATTACTACTGTAGACATATCTGTTTTTTCTCATTTTACCATCAGTTTGTGTTCTTTCAATCACTGTTCAACAGGATGACAGGTCTCACTAATATACTTTCTTCCACACTCTCATCATTTTTATAGATGCAGTTTTTGTTTTTCAGCATTTCTAATTTAGGTTTGATAGAAGTAAGAATTCCACAAAGTGTGGTGTGACTTTGGAAAACTGATCTGTTATATTGACTGCAGATTTTCATTAATTTGTGTGCCATTCTTGGTATGTATAAATATATTATACTTTCCAATAATTGTTATTTTTGGTGTCTCTTTTTATCTATTAAGGGTCTTCTTGATGACCAATGATGGACAACCATTTCATGAGAATTTGTTCTATATGAAACTTTTTATATTACAATTCACTGGTTTCTGAACAAATTTCATGTGCTCTGTTTTGAAATGATAGCATAATTCCATGTTTTGTGCTTCCAGTATGACTGAATATATATGACAACTACTTGCCAGGGTGTGTTGTTTTCCTATACAATGTTGTTTTTAATTTGATTTGAGAAAGTATGGTCACGAGAACCTCTAAGAATGCTATTTTTTTCTCATTCTGATTCCAAATTTAATTAAAGAAGATATATTGATATTCATCCAGAATCATTATAATTCCACATCACCATGCAACCATACCACAAATATATCACCAATATAGTAAAGCTATGCTTTAGGTGGATATAGAATAGTATTTATGGCTGTGATTTTATGTTTTTCATGTAAATGTTGTTCAGCAAGGGTTCTTGGAAAAGGGTTGAATTTCACCATTAAACCATCTACTGTTCCATTATTGGATATCCAACTATAGGAAGTTACCCAAAAATGCCTCTGGAATAAGTAGTAGAATTATGGTGGAGAATTAAAAGAACACTTGAGATGCATCAAAAGCAGAAATTTAACATTTTATGCAATGTAAGGAAAACTATTAAATCTTTCAAACAGAATGCATTTATAACTATTCTTTCTATTGACAAAGATAACACTACAGTTGTAATGGATAAAACTAATTATGATAACAAAACACAAGATCTTCTCACAGCATGTCAATACAAAAATTAGTAAAAAATCAGATTCCAAATACAAAAGTAAAATTAGAAGCATTACTCCACAAACATTGCAGGTATTTCAGGAATTCAGAAAAAATTAAATTAACTTTGTTTTTTTAGCAAGGTTGCTCACTTATAATGTCTATATAAATCCACAAAGTCAATGTTCCATTAAGGCCTATTATTAGTTCTAAAAATTCATCATGTCAAAATTTATCGAGATTTCTTCTCAAAGTTCTTAGTTCATTGGCATAGAGGACACTTTTTTTTTTATCAGGAATTCTAAACATTTTATAGATATGGGCAGGGCTATGAAAATGGAAAGAATTGACATATTGGTAAGACAATACTCCACAAACTAGAACAACATGGAATTATTAAGGTTCCACATACAAACAATATACTTTCAATATAACTAAGAATTCTTCCAACAAATTCAAAAGAGGGCCATGGGAGCATCATCAATGTCACCCTTGCTGAGCAACATTTACATAAAAGAACTACTTGAAACCACAGCCATAAATATTACATCATGTTCACCTAATTACAATCATTATGGATGCATATAAACAACATATCTCCTTTAATTAAATTCACAATAGAATCTGAGTAAGAACAAAAATTGATATTCTTAAACATTCTTCTGACAAGACTCCCTTAGAGCAAAGTAAAAACAACAGTGTATAGAAAACCAATATACATGGGCATATATTTGGCATATACATTCAATCATATCAGAAGCACTAAACATGGTGTTATACTATCAGTAAGGAGTGGAGAAAAGAAAGTTTGTTCAGAAACCAATGATTTGGAAAATGAAAAAATTCACATAGAACAAATTCTCATGAAGAATGGTTATCCATCAGTAGTCACAAAGAAAACTTTTAAAGACAACAAAGGTAGACACCAAAAGAAAAAACAATTATTGATATTGTAGTGTATCTTTACATACCAGAAAAGGCAGACAAATTAAAAGAAAATCTGCAGTCAATATAACATTACAACTTAGAACAACTTTACAAAGCATTACTACACCTCAAGGAATTCTTACTTCTACCAAGCTTAAACAGGAAATGCTGAAGAACAAAAATTGCATCTACGAATATCATGTGAATGTGGAAAAAATTATATTGGTGAGACATATTGCTCTGTTGGACATCAATTGAAAAAACACAAACAAATGTTTAAAGAAGAAACAACAGAGTGTGTATAGTAGCAGCCCATATATGTACTAATGACCGTATGTTTAATTGGGAAAATACAAAAATATTGGATATAGAGAAAAAGGTGCAAAGAAGAAAATTCAAGGAAGCTGTCATATGATAATAGCAAATAATTCTATATTGTCAATCCAGTGTGGTGATACACAATGTATGGAAGCCTCTAATTAATCTTGCTTTTAGAAAAAAATAACAATAGTAATTGAAGGACTTAGGGGGATTTGAACCAACCCTCTTATATAAATTTTTACTATCTGTTGCCTTTGACACAATAGCTCATTTAGTTAGAATATGTGCCTTAATTTCAATATCCGACCATCTAAAGGTGTGCATTTGACTCCTATGCTAATACTGTCACTGGGAAAGCCAGAAACACCTGAAGAAAAGTGGAGAATAATACTATTCAAAATATTGGGTAATTATGTTGTCTATATGTGTGTTATTCCTAACAAATTGTTTGTATTTGAAAAGTTTAAATAAAGCTTAAAATTTTCTATACATTCAACATTTACTGATAATTGATTGAAATAGTCCATATTATCACATATTTTTATATAGGTTTGCATTATATAAACACATCCATATCAATGAAGATCTTTGTTTAAAATCAATTTAAGACAATTTTACTTTTTTGCATTTTATAAATAGAATTTGTAGTATTATAATTCAATTAGTTTAATGAAACGTATTTATTTCAAAAAATTTTAAAAATAAATTTGGAATAAGTATTACTTTAAAATGGCATATATATATATAATGAAATAATTTTCAGAACTTTGAAATATCTATTTTATTTTAGAAAAATCACAAATGTAAACTGTGACCAATAAAAACTGCAAACACATTTTGCATCTAAAAAGGAACTTCTTTTAAATGCAATCTTTTGTTATTTATCATGATAAAATCATACTGTAAATATATACTTGTTTGAGGAAACAAAATCTCACAACTTTCCCTATTTTTCCTTATTACAATACTCTTCAACAAGCATGGAATGTTATAAATTACTAATTTTTAACAGATGTTATTGTTTAAATAATTTTAAAAACATGGATGTATGTGTTCTATTTTATTTTAGAAAAATCACAGCCAGATGATATAATAACCAATGGAAACAGTAAACTGAAAACACTTTTTGTGGTAAAAAGGGGACCTCTATTGTGTTCTCTTGATATTTATAGAGATAAAGTGCTATAGTAAACATATAAAATATAACATATATTTTCATATTCCTAAAAATATTTCAGCAATAACATCTGATAAAAGTTATTAATTTTTAAGATTCAATTTTTGGTAGAAAAGTCTATATTAAGTCAAGGAAACTTATAGGACAATGTTTCCTTAAATATTTATATGTTTACTGTAATACTTTATAAACAATAAGGAATATACTTAAAAGAGATTCACCTTTTAGTTGCAAAAAGTGTTTGCAATTTTCATTGGTCGCAGTTTATACCATCTGACCCTGATTTTTCTAAAATAAAATAGAACAAATATTTCACATGATCATCATCTCTTATGCTAGCACATACCTGTTATTAAACAGGCAAAACTTTCCATACAGTAGTGCCACCCTTTGCTACAGGGTGACACTATTATATGTAGAGTTTTGCCTGTTTAACAAATATTTCCAGCTTGATTCGGTCTGGTAGTCGTTTATCAGATTCTGGAATGTAACATCCAGAGATGAATTTTATTTCTGTTACTTCCAGGTGTTCAAAGTTTTTTATGAATTCTTGAACAATAAGGATTTCATTATTTATTCATTTATTTATTTTATCTGTAAACAATTAGTTTATTTTTCATCTTACCATATTCAACAATATTATTCTTTAGATTTTTGTTTAATTTCCACAATACCCCCCCCCCCCCCATAAATCAAAAAAATTAATGTTTATATGCGATTTCACTATTATTTTTTAATAGGAGTCATTTCATTATCTAAAGCATTATATTACTATGGGCGTCAATCTTAATGTTTTTTTTGTTTTTTTGCAATTCACATATTTCTAGGGTTTTTTTGTTGACAATGTAACAACATACATATATAGCAATCAGTTACAATTTAGGTATATATTAAAGTATCAAATTCATAAGAGAGCACTTAATTTTCACACACGTGAATGTATATGTGTGTGATAATGACATATTTTTTTTGTCAGTGGTACTTCTCAGGTTAATATTATTTATATCTGATAGAATATTACTGAAAAATAATAACCAATGCTTTGGATAAATATTTCATTGATTAGTGTCATCACTTACACAAAGACATGCTTAAAGTAGCAAATATAATCTAAGAATTACATCAATAAAACACCAATAATCATTATTGTTTATAAAAATCAAAAATGTTAACATCACACTGCTAATCTTGCATATTTTCATAAATAGGCGGTTGGTAAATAGATGAATAAATAGATGAGTAGATAGATGAATAAATAGATAAGTAGATAGATAAATACATAAATAGATAGATTGATAGATAAATAGGTTAATAAATAGGCAGGCAAGCAGTCAAACAGGCAGATACATATGAATAAATGAATAAAGATAAATAGATACATAGATAGGATGTCAGGCACATACATAGTACATAGATGGAGAGAGAGAGAGAGATAGTAACTGGATGGATGGATGGATGGATAGATAGATAGATAGATAGATAGATAGATAGATAGATAGATAGATAGATAGATAGTTAGATAGTTAGATAGATAGATAGATAGATAGATAGATAGATAGATAGATAGATAGATAGATAGATAGATAGATAGATAGATAGATAGATAGATAGATAGATAGATAGATAGATAGATAGATAGATAGATAGATAGATAGATAGATAGATAGATAGATAGATAGATAGATAGATAGATAGATAGATAGATAGATAGATAGATAGATAGATAGATAGATAGATAGAATGATTGAATTGATAGATAAATGAAAGAGAGGTAGACAAACAAATAAATACATGCTTACACATAAATATATTTACATACATACAATATGTAAAACATGCAATAGATAATGGAACATATTTATGTTTTTTCATACTTTTGTTACAATTTTTAAAGACAATGGGAATAAATAAGACTGCAGTAGTTATCATGGAATATCATTATTAACCACTATAGCAAAAATACTTTCAAGAATTCTGTTCGATAAGTTGTGTCCACTTATAGATGAATGCAGTTTTAGAAAATCAAAAAGTGCTATAAATATGATATTTGTTTCCAGGCAAAAGCAAGAAAACTATTGGGAATAAAGAAGTGATTCATATATTGCTTTTATTGATGTAATCAAAGAATTTGAGTCAGCTAACATGGCGTTGTTTGAAATTAATTGATTGTCTACCAAAATTTATTCACATTATGCAGCTTTTACATAATGGAATGAAAGGAAGGGTTATTATTACAGATGGGAAATCAGGCATTTCAAATGAAAACTGGTAAAAAACAAATGTGTATTTGTTCCAATATTGTTTTCAATTTTTAGAACAGTAATCTTTAAGATTGCTTATAGATGGCTTAATCAGATAAGTGTGATAGTCAAATTCTTCATTTGAGTTGATTAAAAGCAACAAGAACTTCATATTTTTTAAAATTTTAAATTTACACTATGCTGATGACTGTGGTACTTTTTCCAGTTCAAGAAGAAGGCTAATGGCTTTACTCCTTCTGGAGTTCATAAGGTGTTCGAGCACCAACTGCAAGCACCAAAATTAATCCTGAGACATTCTGATCTGAAGTCAGATACTCTACCAATTGTACCACAAACTTCACAGAGCAAAAGACTAATAGCTTTATTTCTTGTAGGTTTATAAGAAGTTTGAGATAGATCTGTGAGTACCAAAATTGATTCTGGGATATCCTATTTCCATGTCAGATGCTGTACCAAAGCACAAATCTGTGCAGGACTTTACAGTTCACACATTATTTACATAATGTTTTTAATGTATTGAATACAGCATATTAAGATATTAGTTTATTAATTAATGTTCAAAAAAGTCAAGTTTTCTATTAGCCAGTGATGGAAGAAAAATACCAGGAACTAATACTTTGGATGATTATTAGTTTTATAAGTAGACTGGTGGGTTTAGATATTGAGATTTAACACAGATTCCAGTGTGTTGCTGCTTTTAACAAGTTATAAGATAGAGTGTTTCTTCACAGGAAAATAATTACTGCAATTAAGTTAGCTAAATACCTTCTATCCAATTTATTGTATGGACAAGAAACATGGACACCTATCAGTGCAATATAAAGTCATTAGGAAATTTTTTATTTAAAAATGATCCATAAAATTTTAAAAATGAAATAGCAAGAGCATAAAATCAAGTAATATGTTCTTCAGATTGCTGAATGTAATACTAGTGAGTCCTCTATTATAAAAGTAGATCCATGTTGGATTGGTTATGTAAAACAAATGAACAATGAAATGAGAGGTATATCCCATCTACATTGTAAGAATTATCTCAGACATTTTAAAGAAATATGATATTGATTATTGCTATTGGGAAGATATGACAGAGAATATAGAGAACAGCTGCTATTAAACATGGTATTGGAGTATTTCAGAAATAAAAAGTTTTCTTTGAAGAAACTAAAATATAATATCATAAAAATGTTAAGTGAACAGAAAAATGATGTATGTGGCCATATCTGTGTTTCCCCTATTAGTTTGTATAGTCATTGCAATACCTATTCCTAGAATAGTTTTTTATTTTCTCTTGTTTATCTTTTTTTAAAATTGGTATGGCCATACTCATTTTTGAATATCTGTTTTTCTATTTCTATTATTATTATTATTATTATTATTATTATTATTATTATTATTATTATTATTATTATTATTATTATTATTATTATTATTATTATTATTATTATTATTATTATTATTATTATTATTATTATTATTATTATTATTATTATTATTATTATTATTATTATTATTATTATTATTATTATTATTATTATTATTATTATTATTATTATTATTATTATTATTATTATTATTATTATTATTATTATTATTATTATTATTATTATTATTATTATTATTATTATTATTATTATTATTATTATTATTATTATTATTATTATTATTATTATTATTATTATTATTATTATTATTATTATTATTATTATGTTTCAAAAGGCCTTTATTGTCTCAAAAGAATTACAAATTTTGCATTTACATAGTTCATCTACATATAATATCCTGGATTGTCCATTATCATTTGAACGCCATTAGCAAATCAATCACTTATAACAGAAGGGAAAAAATTGTTGCTAAATTGTCCTTGTTGCTAATTTGACATGCATATCCTTCTAAGTTTCTTTATAATGTTTAATTTCCTCATTTCACTATAACATAGATCTAATCTTAAGTAATGACCAAGTTGCTGCATAAATGTCAGGTCTGGCCAGTGTCTTATCTCTTTTCTGTATCATTGCAAGTTTATTTGAAAAAGTAGCTCGATGCCTCCTGGAATTGTTACCAATTAGGAAAGTGCATCTAGTACACCAGTATGCATATAGCACAAAGGTTGCTGCTCTGACACTTGGTGTTAATCCCTCTCTAAATGCAGAAATTAATTGATGCATTGTTACATTAGACTTCCTGTAATTGCTAGTTATGAGATTTCTTATCTGCCTAAGTCCCTCACAGTGATATAGCAGATGTGATAAGGTTTCCTCAGCTCAATGACATAACCCACAAAAGGTATCAATTGACATATACAGTCTTTTATGGCAAAGAAAATATGTGGTAGGTAGTGCAGATAGATTAAGTTTTATTAGAAAATTGAAAAACTTTGGTTCTAAGGTCCATTGTTTATACCTTTTAACCAGTTGTTTATTATTAATTCCCTGTATTGGTTCTAAAGCAATTGTGTTATTATCTTCATGTATTAGTTCATAAATTTCCCAGTATTTGTACTTATTAATAAATTGCTCTGGGAATTTTGATTCTGTTTTACAAAGATATATTAATTGTTCAAAATATGATAATTTTTTTGGTGGTGGTTTATCAGTTGGAATGACCTCTATGAGCTGCTTAATTTTTGGAAATTGTTTAACAATATCAATTATATTGTTCCTCATTCTCTGTTTGTCAAAAATACCAATATCATGTAACCCCAAACCATTTTTATTCAGCGGCTGACATAGTTTTGTCATTGATATTGCCACCACTTTCCTTGACCATAGTAGCTGATTGCAAATGGTCTTAATTTTGGAGATAAAAGCTTTTGAGAAAGCAATCACTGGCATAAAGTAAACTATCTTAGTCATCATCAAACTATTAATTAATTGAATCGTAGAATATACTGACATATAGGTATTGGCTAGAGAGTCTACTATTTTCTGTATTTCGTTGACATCTCATTCCAGTAGTCCCTAGATGGAATGGAAATCCAAAGAATGAGCCTGGCTTTGCCTGGAAAATGGATATACATGGCCTTCTGTGAATATTGTCCATACTGCTGTTTTTTCTGGATTGAAACTTAGTTTAAATTCCTTTGAGTATTCTTGTAAAATCATCTGTAGTTTTGGTATCTGCCTTTTTGATTTCAGGAAAACTGTAATATCATCCATGTATGCAATGCAGGTCAATTTTTGATCTGTTCCTGGGATCTCCATTCCCTCAAATGCCTGTTGTAATCGGACAAGAAGGGGATTTATATATAAAATAAATAAGATGGCATTAAGTGGGGACCCTTGTAAAAGTGATTTAGTTGGTGTGAAAGCTGGTGAATTTCTGCCATTTAGAGTAATGTGAAGCTCACGATTTAAGAGTAAATTTGTTATAACATATATATGTGATTTTGGCATTTCAGTGTTATTCAATAATCTCAACAGTATAGATATATCAACATTGTCAAAAGCTGAAGCAATATCCAGCTGTACAACAATCAGGCCATATCTTTTCTTTTCTCTAATTGATGTCAAAATAGCCTTAAATAACATAGCAGCTTGTGTGATAGATGAATGTTTTTTAGAAAATTGAGCTGGTGAAATCATCGGTAAAATAAATGGTTCTATTTTATCTTTAATTACTTTCTCTAAAATCTTTGTGGGCAATGACCCATTGATATTGGCCTTATCTCTGATAACAAAGGAATGGGCTTTTTTTTTTTTATTAAACGGCACCATCGCGATTGTATTAACTCCCTCCATTGTTATTATTCCCTGTGATAAATAATTTGCCAGCTGACACAGGCATTTGCTAGTCAGCTTGTCAAGGTGTTTTAATATGAACAGTAGAATTTCAGGGCATCCTGGGTGACAGTTGTTGTGCATTTTATTCATTTTCATTATAAAATCATCTATAGTATATGATGATTCAGTCTCTGCCATTCCAAATACATTTGGCTGGTATTGTATCAATTTTCTTGGTCCCAGCTTATCTTTAAAATAGTTAAGAATTGGTAAGATCATATTATTTCCAGTAAATGTTTCATTGTTTATTTTAATTGCTAATGGCACTTTGAGTTCAGATCCCCTCCCTAATGCCCATCTAATATATTGCTGAGTTCATGTGTGTTGATGCATTAGGCATATTCTACTTTTTTTATTTTTTAAATAGCTCTTCAGTATTTCACATGCTTTGTTATAAGCATTTGTTAGTATATGTATACGTTTCTGTGTGTGTTGATTAGGGGTTATGGCCACAATACATTTATGAATTTGTTCTGCAAGCTTCAACAACCCTGAGGGAGGTGGCTGATTTTTCACTATATGATTAATGTTAAATGACAGGATATTAATGTAAGCTAAATCTTGCTGTATTGGGTTAAAGGCCATTGAAAGAATCTTATTCCACATAATATAAGTCTCTGAAAAAATAAATTTGGGTGCTAAGGTTGGAATCAACATTCTTATTGTTCTAGTTAATTGCAGTCTAGAGACTTGTATATTACTGAAGTCAATTGATATGAACTGATCTGAGTGATCAGAAATTACTGATGGGATTAACTTCATGCTTATTAGATGATGAAACACTGGAGAGTAAAAACAATTAATGTTGAAATTCGGCCATTATGAAATGAAACAGCATCTTCAGGTAAGAAACCCCTTGCACT
Organism: Epiperipatus broadwayi; assembly: GCA_028023455.1. Lineage (NCBI taxonomy): Eukaryota > Metazoa > Onychophora > Udeonychophora > Euonychophora > Peripatidae > Epiperipatus > Epiperipatus broadwayi. Next base: position 16,396,373 of record JAQFVV010006198.1, read on the forward strand.
CATCAATGGAATTGATAATTTATGTATCCACTTATTTACAAACTCATCATATGTTACATTGCAGTCTCCAATCAAAATTGTTGGATTAGCTATAGATCCCAGTGTTGAATTAATTGTGGCAATTATTGTATTTATTTTATATTATTATTATTATTATTATTATTATTATTATTATTATTATTATTATTATTATTATTATTATTATTATTATTATTATTATTATTATTATTATTATTATTATTATTATTATTATTATTATTATCATCATCATCATCATCATCATCATCATCATCATCATCTACTTATTCATCTCTTTCTATCATGAATAAATCAATAGTAAGTTTTAATAAAATTACTTACTAGTTGCATTTCAATAAGATTGTAAAATTGCATTGACAGCCATTACATTCTCATTAATGAAAATGATTTTGATTTAAAATTCCTTTTCTAAAAAAGTCATGGTTTTTTTATATTAGTCAAATATGTGTATACAGATAATTTTGGGTTATGCACATTGTTAAACATGAATATGTATATTTATGTTTATAAAGGTAAAAGTACACACTATGGACATTTATCTTACAGGTGATGTAGGGTGAATTATATTGCACTTATATATATATATATATATTTTTAAAATCAGTGCATAACCTTTTACTAATTCAAATTGACCTGAAGTTTGTCCTCTAGCTAATAATAATGGGTACTTACTTATTAATCAATGAATTATTGATTTGTTGATTTGACTTTGCACTATTTATCCGAAATTTTTTTAAAAATATTTTTAATCTGAAGAAAAATTCTAAATTTTAAACAATCTAGATTTGAACCTCAAATCATGAGCATGGCAGGCAGATACATTGATCATTGTATTATGAAATCTTAGACCCTTCTTTTGTCATAGACGGAAGTATATAGAAATAATTAGAAAATTTATATATTTTTTTTTGCTTCTTATATTTTTATTGTTCGAGAAGTATATATATCTTTTTATTTCTAAGTTATTTTCGGAATCTTTATTGCACATAAACTTAATAATTATAAAAATATACTTATACATAACAGGCGATTTTTTTCCTAAATATATATGAAGACTTTTGAAAATAATCTTTATACATGTTTTGACCCATTAAATAAAAACTGACGTAAGAATAGAAATATTGTATTGATTTTATTATTTAATTTCATATAATATCTTTATATAATTTTTTCCCCATAATTAATTGTATCCAATTAATGTTATTATATTAGTTATTTAATATTCCAGTAATCGATATTATATATATATTTTAATATTCAACATTTACATATATCATCTATACATATTTGCATAGACAGTTACTCAAGGCAACCAACCGAAAGATGATTTCTAAATTGTATTCATTTTATAGAATGAGTTGATTTCCCCCCCACATAATATTATACAGTGTGTTTGTAGCTGATATCTCTCCAAATTTGTGTATATGTTTTTAAAGTATGTAAAATAAAATCTATTAATTAAATACATACATGCATAAATATGTATGTATATAGGTATAAGGTAAAAGAAAATTTTAAACTCAGTGCAGAGCAAATACTTCTCCAATAATCACCCATAGCAAAAATGGTGAAGAAAGCAGTATGACTTATTAGATATTCCAAGATGGCCATATGTTGAAAGCTTTTCCCATCTTTGTTGAATTGTTTAGTAAGTGCTGTTGGATACATTATCAATCTAGGCTAAATGATTATCCAAATTACCATTGGGCAAGATACCTAAATGAAGAATACAAAACCTGATTATTATCTAAAAAGATATTTAACTTTTATTGAATCTGGATCCGTGTCCAGATCTTAGTCATGAAAAGCAGATACACCACAAAGTTCTGACATATATATATATATTGATTAAATATATGTAGATATATATTACTATTATTGTTATTAATAGTATTATTAAATTCTAACATTAATCCCCGTCTATCATATATATAGTATTTTCCAATAATAATCTGTCAACTGTTTGCTTTTTCTGGGTTTTTTTTTTTAGACCGATTAAAGAAATAATGATAAATGTGTCCGCATTTTTAAATATCATCTTCATTTTTCTTCGCCAACTTTTTCAAACATTATGTGGATTTCTAAACAATTAGATATCATGATGTGTGAAAGTAGGACAATTAAAATCAGAAGTTTAAAAATAAAAAGTAATTTTAAAAATATTTTAAGAAATGAAAATCTCACCAACAAAAAACAGCAAAAAATAATAGTGTCATTTATGGAAAATAACATTTTTTTATTTTAAAATAGATACATCTTCTTTTTCATTAGTAAATATATAACTGATTAAGTTTCTAGTAAAGAAAACAAATATATTCAAATAAATGTGATATGTTGAACTATTCCCATCATCTATGAGTGAATGTCGAATGTATAGAAAATTTAAAACTTTATTTAAACTTTCCAAATACAAACAACTTGTTAGTAATAACACACAAATAGATAACACAGGTTTAGTCCAACATATCACATCTAATAATATGTCATCATCACAAACCTTCAGACAAATATTCAAATAAAGTTTAATGTTCATATAAGCTGAACAAATATATTGTGAGTAAAGTTGCATTTCTTAATTTCGCAGATCTGAAAGCAATTTTTAAAAAAATGAAATCATATAAGTGCAATAAATTAAATAAACTAAAAGAATTGTAACCAAAAATATTGATAGTTAGGTATTTAGTTAAAATGGAAATTAGTTAAACCCATTTCAGTTTAGCATTTATAATCAAATGAACAGAAAACCATCATATAAATGCACCAGATAACAAGAAATGAATAACTTTGAGCCCAGCTTCTTCTCTCATTGGATATGTTATACAAAAGTTAATAAAGGTGAGTTTTAAATCAATAACAGATATAAATTCTAGTATAAATAATAACTCCAGAATTCATTTCTATGCATTTAACAATCAAACTATATCAAATATAATGTGAATAAATATATACAAAAACGTATTCAAGATAAGCTTAAAATCTGTGAAATTAGCAACTTTTTCCTAGTGCACTTCCGACTAAGTTATATTAGTCATAGTCATGGCAACTGACAGAAGGGAGAAGCTTGCAGGGTTTATTAAAGAAACGTAAATGGGTGATTAGTATAATTGAATGGCTAATTATTAGTTTAAGTAGGCCATTTTTTATAAAGGGGAATGCAGGAGACTTTCTTGTTAATTGCATTCTTATCTCTCATAATAAATACAGCAATTTTAGGACCATATTATTTCATCTTTTCTATGACACTGTAAACTTTAGTAAGTAATTAGATAGGCCAGATGACAATATTTAATAAATCCCTATTCTGAAACTATTCTATTCAAAATCCCCACACTAGTTTTAAGCTTGGAACAGTATACCCAGATCTTTAGGATTTTAATATAACTTTCTAACAAGCTATTATCATTTACCACTATATATATATTATCATACTACCTGTACAAACAGAAAAACATATAAATGTTAACAATCTATGCCAATTTGATTGTACAACTATATAGATCTGAAACCAGTTCAGTTTCTCTATGTTATGATATCCTTAGTTTTTTTAATTAATTAAAGGCACCTCTATCATATGGTCAGATTTTGGTATAAATCAATAAAATGTCACATGATCTAACAAATGACACCAGCTTACATGTTGCTCTTTTAGGAGCATATTATTTTTATCTTTTTTATGCCACTTAATAAAGTTTATAGTAAGTGGCACACAGAAGGTAAAATAGAGTGCTGCTAAAACAGCAATATATAAGTTGGAGTTAATTGTTAGGTCATGTGATACTTTTTTGGTTAAGTACAGCATTTCTAAAATATTAAAAATGGTAATTTTTCCACATGCATTTATACCAATGTACTTATTGCTCTTTCTCAAAAATCTCGGAATATATGAAATGATGATATATATATCTTCAATCTCAGTTCTTATAGAGACGACCATTTTGACCCATATTGAAAAAGGCTATTAGTACCATTTGCAAAAACCACAATCTCTATAAGACTTGAGGTTTCAGGTGTAAAGATAATTTTATATATTTATTATTTCCAATATCTTCATTTATTGAAAATGCTGAATATCTTGGCTGAATATATAAAAAATATTTTTAAAAACAAAAAATTGTATGTCATGTATTGCTCATATACACTTTCTGACAGATCTATACATCATATACGGGACCTGGAATTTCGTTAAAATTTGGAACCTTTTTCTTTTATAATCAAGCTTATGATTTTTTCCAGAGTAACTTGCCCTTAACTAATTCATTTTTCCATACAATTATTGATGAATAAATAAATATTTATCTAATCTTATCTAGAGATAAAAAAAAAATCATTTGAAAGTTAGTTAGTGTCTTTTCCGAGGAGGGGGGAACTATTGAAGAGGTATTTATTTTTAAATAAGCTATTTAAAAAGTCTATTTATATTTATGAAAAGTAAGTATTAGATCATGTAATAAATTCAACCATAGAAACAGAATAGTAAAATTTCACAAATAATATATCAAAATTGTTATTAGGACAGTGGTGTTGTGAGGCCTTATCATTCTGCATTTGCAGAAGATTTTTGATTTTTTAAATATAATCTCATAGTTATTTACAAATATATATATAAAGTGTAATATAATTGAAAATAACTATGAGTTCGTATTAAAAAAAAAGCATACTAAATATAGCTGAGTATCCTTTTGCTGTTTGATTCACAGAGGGCGTTGCTGAAATATAACATTCAGGATATTAGTTTGAATATTTTATATACTGTATATATATATATAATGAAGTATAAAATTTATTAAAGCAGAAATCCAACAATTAATTTCTTGCACTTAGATAACATACTGTATGAAAGAAAGAAGGAATACGAATATAATCAAAAACAATTTAATATTTAAACTTCTATAAAATAGCATACAAACAGTTTATAATATAAAAAATATAATAGAGAAATAATATGAAAAGTGATAAAAGAAACTTGTCTCAGAAAATATAAATCAACATTGGCATAGGAAGGAAACTTATTTCAGTACTGAGAAAAAATACAAGGTTGTTAAAATCGAGAATGGCCTCATGGAGAATGCAGAAAAGTGTTATAAAGAACAACAAAGAAATAAACCGCAATTCATATAATGACAGCAAGATTAAAATATCACACATTATTTATGACATAAGCAGTAAATGTATGAAAAAATAAAAATCTACAGAAAATAATAAGATATTTTTTTCAGAAAGCATGTGGTGAAATAAAGAATTTGTTTATAACATAATAAAAAATATCTAAATTGTAAAGATTTACTGGCAAATGTAATATTAATGTTGGTATTTTTTAAAAAAAAGAAGAAATAAAGATAGTAATATTAAATCTAGAATGTGCAATATATTATGAAATAATAACAGCTTTCTACTTTAGGACTTTAATTATTGAACTCATTATAACTGAGTTTTAAGAAAAAGTAATAGTTAATATTGAAAATTTTTATATTGCACTAAACATGCTTTCGGCAGAGCATAGCCTGAATCACAGAGCTGTTTTGTTTAGCAGTTGAAAATTATGCCTATATATGGATGTAATTTATTATGTAAATGAGGCATTTAAATATTCCATTTTTGCAACAATGGAACACATGAATCTTTTCTATTGATTACATTTGAATCTTAGCAACAGACCTGTAGAGATCCCTACTATCGCATTTTTACACACATATTCTTGAGGTTACAGCCTTAGTAAACATAACATACCTCTTTGTATTTTAATTTTCTATCATCTCTTTTGGCATAATCTCTCTTCACATTAATAGGGCCAGAAGAATGACCCTTAGTCAGTTCATGATCAAGAAAGATCAAATTATATTCATTATTTTCTTTGTTCGGTTGTATATTTATATGTTCTGGGTGATCCTCATAGATCTATTCATCTGTGATTCTCCATAATATGCATAAATTACAAAATAGGACACTGCATGTAATTTTGTAAAGTATTTGAAGGCCATGCTCTGATGATATTCTGTCTTTTAAAGTGTGTAACAAGTTGTTTAGTGATAGAGGCCATAGTATTTAAGTGTCATCTACAGTAAGTTTTAGTAATATATAATTACCAAATCATAATAATACATGACATCTAAATAAAAAAATGAATTACCCTGAATATGCATTTCATACTAAGCCAGCATTTTTTAGTTGACACTCAGTCTCTTACCCTTGTCTTCATAATTTATTTAGTATTTATTAATACCAAATTAATGTTCTTTGAAACCTTCTATATTCGACACAAATCCCTTCATATAAGTACATTAGTGATTATTACTAATAATTTATTAAACTATATATTATTTTTAACCATATATAAATTTTAAATCTTAGTTAAAGATTAGTATATCAACTTTTTAATTATATATGAATAGATGCAATAAGATGGCTTCAACTTGTATATTCATGATTGATTAAAAAACAGTTGTATTAATGTCTAATTGGGATTTAAAATTTAACTCTGAATTAAAGTTAATCTTCAGATCGATATTGAAATAATTGGTATCAAAACTGTGAATGCAGAAAGCTTGACATTCATAACTTAAAGTGTAATATATATGTGTAAGTAGATTACAATAATGTGTCTTCACAAGAATTGTTGTAAAGGTATATGTATCTTGGGGGGGGCTCAGCATTCATAGATTTACAATTCCTCACTGTCATATGTTTTTTTTATTTTTTCAATCTACACACAGACATTTATCTGATCTATACATATTGAGCTGAAATGATACTTGTGAGTTTTCAAGAAAACCAAGAGGGCAGCACATATTTTTGATAAATCTACAGTTTCAAGGACTCCAAAAAATCATTACCTTTGGAAATAGTCTATTGCATCATATACTGGGACAGGAATGTCCCAGATTTTTTCATTATGACAATTTATCAAAATAACTGCAGATAAAAAGAAACCTACTGAATTGAACAAAAGTACAGCATTATTAAGAGCATTTCTCAATTCCCACATTACAATATAAAAAAAAATTGAAATAAAGCATCTTAATGAAATTTGTGAGAAGTTCTTTCTTTTTTTAAATTTAACAATTGATTTATTAATTTTGTTTTAATTTAACAACTAACACATCTTTGATAGATTATAGGTCCTCACAACTATATATTTATCAAAAATACAGGCTGCCATCTTGGTTTTCTTAAAAACTCACAAATACCCATGAAACTTAAATTCTAACTAAAATTAACTAGATAATCATTTATTTATTATGACTGAATAATTAGCTAGTTGACTATGTGTTCTCTATCAGAAAAGAAAATCTTAAATCCATTTTAATGTAAAATAAAAAACATCATAATTTTTACAAGATTAGATTACAACTTTTGGTCATGCTCATAAAAAAAGATTTACTAACTATTATGATTTGAAACACTTTTGTCAAGATTAATAGCTTGGAACTTTAAGATATTGATACCATTTGTACAAACACATTTTAAAAATATTGATATAGTAGAACAATAGTTGTTAGTTTATAATTGATACTAAAAAACCTTGGAATAATTTAATTATTATTTAATTCCATTTTACTTTCTGCTAATTTTAATTTTCAAAATTTTCCACAGGGTAAATGTGTTTGTACAAATACATAATTTTTTTGTTTATCATATTTTATTAACACTACTGTTACATAACAGTTCATCTGAACCACACTTGCCATTTATGAAGAATGTTATTTTAAAAAAGGTTTTGGAGGTGTGGCAAGAAATCAGATTTTCATTTCAATAAAAATTTTATTAACAATAAATAGTGATTACATACTAATAAAGGATAAATAAATGAATAAATTGTACAATAATATGATTATATAATGTTTTTGGGAGAAAAACTATCAAACATATCAAACAAGATTACATATCTAACCAATAATTTATTTTTAAATGTGAAATAATAGTTATAGTAGACAATTAGTCTTACATAAGAATTAACATGGGTTTTGATGAATGAGCTTTGGGAAGTTTTTTTAAAAATAAACATACTTAATTGTATCATCTCATTTGTTAATACCATTTGGTCTTTTAAATATCAATGGCCACTCTGATGATTTTTTGGCCAGTGAATATTATTTTGGATAGAACCCTGATAATTAAAAAAATCTATAGTGTGGATAATATATATAAAAGACATTTTGCGGGTTCATCTGTGTTAAAATATTTTAAATATTGGTATACTGACGTTTCGATTTGATCACACAAGTCATCTTCTGGGTGATAAAAGGTAGAAAGATGGTTGTAGAAGTGCTACAATCACTTATTTGAAAAAAAAAAAAACATGTTAAAGTTCCACCAATAGCAAAAAGGTTAAATTAAGAATGTTTTTTAAAAATAAATATTTCCAAATAGGAGGAAGTTTGCATGTATCATCTCGCTTATTGATACAATCTGGCCTTTTAAGTATCTCAATGTCTTCTTTAATTTTGCACTGGAAGAGATTATCACATCTGGATATGATTCTGGTACTAGAAAAATCAATTTTATGACTTGAATCTATGGTATGGAGTGAGAGTGTTGATGATGATGAGTGTTGTTTAACTGCATTAGCACGTTCATCTCTCCTAACACTGATGCAATGATTACTCATACCTATGTAAGAAGCTTTACAATTTTCACATGAGATTTGATAAACACCATGAGATTCAAGAAGGATTGAATCCTTAGGCTTGGTTATTATATTGCTGATCTTTTGATGAGTAGAAAATGCTGTTTTTATATTATAGCATTTTAATATATATCCAATACTGTCTGTAGTTCCTTTTACATATGGAACACAAATCCTAATAGCTGATTTATCATCTTTTATATATATATATATATTAAACGTTTTCCATTTTGCTAGGCCTCTACACACTAATATAAATTGCGCATGAGTTGATCAAGCTATGTCAAACAAGAAGAAAGTTGTATTTCTATTCTAAAAACATAGCTATATTTCCTGATCAACTCGGCCTATTAATAGTTGAGCATTATGCTATCGACGAAATCAGCTTTTAATTTATTTAATATGGGCGCCAGGACTTTTTATTCTAAAGAGTCTGCTGACTTCATCATATAACGACTTGCAAATAAAAAAGAAAAAAACGTTTTTAAACTAATCAGTATTGCATCATACCGTAATGAGAATTATTTTCTCCTTCTTGATTATTATTCCTGGGCTTGTTTAAACATATTGGCAAGGTAAATTCCATTTTAAATCTTATTAAACTAATAATAAATTTAATACTAAAAAAATAATAACTATTATTAATAACACACAATGAAAAGGTTGATAAAAGTAAAATCTCTTTTATTCTAACAAACTAAAAATGTTTATAAGTTAAATTATGAATTAACTAAACAAGAAAGTACACACACACTAATCCAGATAATGAATCGATTAACAAAAACAGTTAGATTAAGCAATTGAAGCAATTTAATAATGTCCCAAGATCTTGTATAAAATTCTTTATTAGAAAGACCCTTGAATACGAAAAGAAAAGTCTATATCAGGATGGTAGTCTAAGCTTAGATAAATAATTGTTAGCAAACTTTTAAAGTCACTATCAGGAAAATTTATTCTTAACTTACCGGTAAGTTCATGTAGGTTTATGGGATCCCAGATCATGAGAATTTCCATTGGTCTCTCCTGCCGGCATCTTCCATTATTGTTCCGTTCTATAGCTGGAGAAAAGGCACAGTTGTAGTGACCCTTTTATTGCAAAAAGTGGTCTTCACAAGTCCCGTTTCCATGCTTGCGTGACAGCTTGGTACAGCAAGGGGCATACCTGTGTAGAAGTATATTTCTTGCCACAGGTTATGCTCGCGGAAACCTCCAACTTTCAGAGACATAACTAGAAGTTAAAGAGAAGACCCAGATTGAAGTTGTCCTCTCCTTTTTATATCGTGATCCAGTTTATGAAACTTCTGTGCACTCTTTTGTCTTTTTATCAGCATATAAGATAATAATCTTGTACACTCTCTCTTAAATTTAAATTACAAAGTCTTAATTTTTTTCAGCATTATTCTTCCATTTTTAATTAGCTAAAATATTTTTCTTTTAGCTTATACTTTTGGAATTCTTTTACTTTATCTGGATTAGTAATCTGCATGTCATTTATTCTTTCCAATTTTTATTTCCAATTAGATAAAAAAAAATAAGAATGACAATTTTAACTTTCATTGCACGTTTTAACAAAAATTATACTAATCAAAAAAAAATCTAAATTTACTTTTGTAGCTTTTACCAAATGCCAATATATTTGCAACGTATATAAATAAACGTTACAATATATATATATATATATATATATATATATATATAACATGGATAAAGAGTACTAATATATAACATGCATAAAGAATACTATTATATATATGTAAATAATCCTTCTAAACACTTTTCTTCTTCCTTTCCTTTATTTCTGCTATCTTCATATACGATATTGCAATTCAAATAATAATAATAAAAAGTTTTTACTGAAAAAAAATGTAAAAAGAATTATTTGAATTGCAAGGTTGTATATGTAAATAAACTAAAATATGCATTTGTAGAATAATTATTCTAATAACAAATAACAGTAGCAATATATTTTACAAATACCTATTATAAAATGAAACACTTTTATGTAAGTTTATAACCTTTTTCAACTGAGAACCATTTAAAATTTAAATTGAGTGGAAGTAAACATATTCTAAGACTCTGTATTGTAATGTCTTCACATTGTCTATTAATTAAATATATCCTATTTATATTTATCAAAATTTCCTCTTTAATTTTTTTTTTTTTTTTTATGGTTTCTCTTCTCACGAAGAATTTTGGTATTTTCCAGATTAAAAACATAATCAAAGAAAACAGATGTCATCACTAATCCATTATCATTCTTATTTTTTACATGTTTAAATAATAGTTGATGACCTTTTAACATTTTGTCAATTCTAAACCCCAATTCATCTACACATGAAGCCTTACACTTATATAAAATTTCGTATACTGTTACTTTTTTTGTTTCAAGGTGTAATATTTTTTTAATTATTTACTAATCTATTAACATTATGTAGAACACAAAATGAAACATAAATCTCTATATTTTTAAATTAATGTAACTTGAGCATTTAAAACATATGGAATAGATATTTTTTGTTATTATTAACTTTCCATTCCTGTAAATTAGTATCATCATCATCATCATCAAACATTATCAGTCCACTGCAGGATGAAAGTCTCTCCAATCTTTAGCTTCTCTTCTCCACATCACCCCTGCACATTTTCTTATTTCATCCATCCATCTCACATGTGGTCTTTTTCTGAGTCTTTTACAATCTCTTGGAATCCAATTTAAAATTTCAATTGTCTATCTATTATCATCTCTTCTAGAAATATGTCCAGCCCAACTCCACTTCAGTCTTTTAATTTTTCAATGAGATCAGTAACACCTGTTTGTTAAATTAGTATATATATATATATATGTACTGATAAATAATATTTTAATAATGAATGAATATAATGTCATGTGAAATTTTTAAATAGTTATTGAACTGCCCTCTAGCTGCCAAGTTCACAATAATATCTAAAATATAATAAAAGATCGTCCACTCTCTTATTGTAAAAAGTTATTAAACTTCGCAGCTAGAGGACAGTTCAATTATTATTTAAAGATAGATCAAGACATTATATTTATATATATTTAAATGCCATAACATATAACAATTTTTTTTATTATTATTACATTCAACTTCTATCAGTTCTGTTGATAATTATTCAATGTCATAATTTATTATTGTGAAATGAAAATATCTAAGACTTGCCATCTTATGCACAACTGGTAATTTTGATTTACAGAATATATACCTTTTTTTCTTGTAATGGTTTGATTATTATTTTATAATGTAATAAACCAGCATCATTTATAAACCATAACTCAAGATATTTAATCGCTTTACTCTGATTTTTTTTTCAACTGTCCATTTTAAACCGTTTAACTTGTTTACTTCGTTACAGTGTGCAATTTGTACAATCTTTATACCCATAAACAAAATTATTATCAGTATATTTTTTGTGAATCTTGATATCTGTAAAATTGCAATTATTGAATATCTTCTCATAAGTAAAATAAAAGGAAATTACAAATTTGTGCAATAATAGATTAGTCATGTCTTGCATTGGTGGTCGAGAGGTCAGCGCGGCTGCCTTGCACTTGCAGGCAGTTGCCTGGGTTGTGGGTTCGCATCCCGGCAAATGCTATGACACTTAAAAAAAATAGGTTAGACATTTTGCAGTCTTCAAAAATCCCAACAATACTGTCTTCAATAAATCTCAAAGAATCAGTAATGTGTTTTATAGTGTATTGGCAAATATTTTTAGACTTGTTTAATAATCTCTATGAAATCTAATCTAGTAATAGAATCATACATTTCTGTCAAATCTAATGTGGCAATAATATGAATTTCATCAACTACAATATTCTTAACTTTGTCCACAAGTTCAAAGATGAAGCACTAGTTTTTTCATTATATCCTGAAATGTGTTGTAGTAGCTTACCAATATATTTGCAGGTATAATATGTAAATCAACCACCAAAATCAATCATAAATCTCCAAGAATTTTTATCTTTGCATGATCTTGCATTTTCAAAAATATGAAGTCATATAGAACTTGAAAATATATATATTATCATACATATTATTACCTATAGCTATATTAACATCACATGACCACTACCTCTTATGCTTGTGGACACCAAAATGTATGGGTACTGAACTGAGTTCAGACCCATATGACTATATAAGCTAATGGGCTTGAATTGAAAACATTAAGGTGTTTTCAGTTTAAGATTCATAATTTTGTAGTTAAGTGGAGATAAAAGGTGGCTGCTGGAGGGTTGCATTAAATCCTAAAATCTAAGTGCAGTGCTCTCAGATCCAAGGCTTCTCACTGATGAAGGCCACAAGCTAGAAACTAGTCTGGGGATATTGGATGAGTAGGCACTATATGGGGATTTTTTACACAAGTCTTCTGGCATCCATTGATTACTCTAGCTTGCTGTGTGTGGCAATACGTATAGTGAATTTTGCCTGTTTTAACTATAGCTATATCCTTAGTCTTTTTTAAAATATTGCTAATTAATTTCATTCTTTGAACATCCACATTATATTCTTCAATTCAAAAGAAGCTACACTTTTTTTTAACTTTCTCAATATGCTGTCACTTTGACATTAAACACATGCTCAAACTTTTATCTTCTTTCAAACATATATTATCAATTTGAAGTTTCCATTTAAATTCTGAAGCAGCAAGCTGCCATAATTTTTTATACAAATCAACATTGAATATATAATCTACATTTTCTTAATAATTTTATCAGAAATACTGTTTTCACTACCATTTATTTCAAACAAATTTTGAATGGCAGAAATTAGCTTTAAATTTAAAATCTGTCCATATTACAAATGCATATTTCGATTTGTAAGCCAAAACATACTTTATGTCAAAAAATAGATATTAATTTTAAAAAGCCAAAAAATTAAAGATGGATATCTATTCTATATATTTTAAACAATAAAGCTAAGTTTATTAAAACATATAGAGGCATTTATATAATTGTATTTTTATATTGGACTATTTCCATCATCTAATATGTGTGTTGAATGTCTTTAGAACAATTTAATTTTATTTAAATATTCCAAATACATTCAACTGTTAGTAATATCTCAGCAAACAGGTTAGAATATGCACAATGTTTCAAGAGATATTGTTCTCCTCTCTTCTGTAGATGTTGCTGGCCTGACCAGTGACAGTACTAGCATGGGATTCGAACCTGGGTCCTTAGATTCTTGATTATTGAATTTGAAGGTAATGCTCTAACCAACTGAAGAAGAGGGAAAACAATACCTCTCAAAACATTATGCATATAATTTGCTGTGATATTACTTATAGTTAGTGCATATACTAACCTGTTTGCTGTGATATTACTAACAGTTGTTTGCTGTGATATTGCTAACATTTGTTTGCTGTGATATTACTAACAGTTGAATGTATTTGGAATATTTAAATAAAATTAAATTGTTCTAAAGACATTCAACACACATATTAGATGATGGAAATAGTCCAATATAAAAATACAACTAGAACACCATCATCACAAACCTTCAGAAAAACACATTTATATAATGTTTCATTGTATGTTCAACCTAACATTAATACATTGGTAAATAATTCACAAAGTATTATATCTATGAAACAAGAAAATAATGTTGCATATCAAATTTCATATAAGTGGAAGATTTCATAAAAGTGAATCAAGATTTTAGTGCTGAGGAACAGTTGAAAGAATATCAATTGTTACATAAGCAAATAAAAAGTAAAAGTAATAATGATTTTATAATGACATATGTTTTGTTTGATAATGTATTTTCTTTCAATTTCAGTGTGGAAAATATTAAAATTCTTCATGAAAAAAACTGTAACAAAAGAAAAGTGAAAGAAGCATTTTTAATAAATAGAAATATTAATAGACAATGTGAGAATGTTAAGATTTATGAACCTTGGTGACATTTACTTCTGATAAATTTAAATTTTAAATGATTTTCAGTTGGAGAAGGTTGTGAAAACAAGTGAAAGTATTTTTGTATTTTGCAAGATATATTATCAGCATTATATTTTATTATATATACTAAAATGAAGATTTTCATGGTTTACAAATAAAAATGAAATTTTATCCAGATACATCTGTGTATAATTAATTCTATTAAATATATATATATACCAACATTTTCTGTGAAGAAACACTGGTTATCACCTAATTGATGACTAACAATTACTCAGCTACAATGTCGTTATATATATTTTTAATACAATTAATTATATATGGATATACCCAATTGACATCCCAATATCAATAACAATCAAGAATTTCAAACTGTTGTCAAGGCAACCTCCTTTTAACAATAAAGGTGTAATCCCACCTTTATTAATGGTCTAATACTTATATAGACACTAAAAATTGCAACTTGACCACAGAGATTGAAATTATGGATACAAAGAAGTTTAAACAAACCTCTTTAAATAGGTAAATATAACCTATTCTGAATATAAATTAATAAATATTCAATTATCACAATACAAACTGCAATTATAAATTTTAAATTGCACCCAAAGTATTAATTAAATAATAAGTATAATATTTTATTGCTAAAAGGAGGTTGCTTTGACAACAGTTTGAAATTCTTGATTGTTATTGATATTATGATTGTCTAAGTGTTGACTAATTTTTAATGATTACTTACAAACCCATTTAGCCTTGCACATTATTACTCTTATATATATATATATATATATATGTATGTGTGTGTGTGTGTGGGTGTGTGGAAGTAGACTAAACTTTCTCTAGCTTTGTGTAAGTATAAACCTCCACCTTTATTATATCAAATCACATTAAGAATAAAATTAGTTCTTCTTAGCATGTTCTGGTATAATGAAATGAAAGTTAGCACTTTTGCATAAATAAAAAGAATTAAATCCACTTAATTTATATTTCATATATACATTATTGTGTCAATTAATAATATATATATATATATATATATATATATATATATATATATATATATATATATATATATATATATATATATATTGTAACCTAAAAGAAAAAGAGGAGAGGGGAAAGAGGGAGTGTGGTAAAGAAAAGGAAAAGAAGAAGAGAACGAAAATGAGAGAGAGGAGGGAAAGTGAAATGAAAAGAAAAGGAAAAGCAGAGAATGAAAATGAGAGAGAAGAAAAGATGGAAAAGAAATGAAAGAAACAAGGGATGAAATGATATGTAGTAGATAGAGATGAAACGAAAAGAAGAGATGAAATGAAATGACTTTAAATGGATTAGATGATATGGATGAGGTGATAGAAGAAATGTAAAAGAGAGATGATGAAAATGATATGAAAAAAAATGAAATGAAATGGGATGAAATGAAATGGATGAGATGATAGAAGAAATGTGGAAAAGAGAAATGATATGAAAATAAATGAAATGAGATGAGAGACTCTTAATGACTCAGCTCAGTGGGGTTACAATAAAATTTAAGAAAAGAGATGATGATGATTCAGAGATGTATAATCAGATAGAGACCAAATCCAATACTAATGCAACTATAACTATTGGGGCATACTAATACTCTATTACTAAACCATACAAAAGATTATTTAAAGTCATTAATTAATAGTGATTAGAATAGCCCTATCAACAAATCACACACACTCTGAATAAGAATAATGATACCTTGATTGTGAAAGATTATCTTACTAATTATATCTAACAAGACAACAAGAGTAAATAACCTCAGGGATTCTAAAACCAAAACTCTTGTGCAAAATTTAAAGTTTAAGTTGCATATAAAATAATTGCTGGGTGAATAAAATAAATGAGTGATATCTTGGCTGACCATAGAATAACTATATTATGTTCAATCTTAGAATAATAAACAAAACAAATATTAATTCACAAATTTAATGAATCAATTTAAATTTAAACTAATAATGGCCTATTATTCAAGACATTACTCGAGCAAAGAAAATGGCAAGGGTACTTTTTATGCCTTTACTGTACTCACAAACAACCTACTCAAGACCTCAAGTACAGATGAATTAAAATTCTTTGGACATATAAATTAAGGTAATGATAAACAAGGTGCAGTTAATATAAGATATCGTGTAGCTTTTAAAATAATGGTAATAAAAATATTCTTCTGAAGTACTTATATTCTTAATCTCATATTGCATAGTCTCTAATCTGAGAAGATATACTGATAATTTAAATAAAATTTTAACTAAACATATAACTAAGTATCTGATATAATGCAATTATCTGTTATTGTGATTCAATCTAAGAATCACTTGCTTTAGCATGGCTTTATAATTTTCAAACCAATATCAAATATATTTAATTAACTTTATGATATACTTGTGAACTTCTGAATTGAAGATATAATAATCTTTAGAAACTTAAGATTTTGTGAACTGAAGACCCAAGACAATAATATTTTCATATAAAAGCAAAATAAACAAAACAAACTTTTGAAATAATAACAAGTTGGTTTATTTAGAACAATAATAAAGTGTTACAATTTAAATGTAATATAAACATTGCCAATAGCGCTGGAACTTATTACAAGCATTTTGACTTTTTAAATAACTTTACTTAGTTTATAAGAATACATAACTTCTTTAACTACTATTTTTGATTATCCCTCTTTTTTTTTATCTTGTTTATTCTGATAAATAAATAAATCAAATAAAAGTTATGCATAATAGCAGGCAAAAGTTATTCAATACTGAATTTTAATCTCTTTTAAACAATTAGAGATTTTATAAACTTTAGACTTTAATTATAATGTCTGTATTTAATAAGCACACTTCTAATTTTTAATTAAAATAATTCATAACACTATGGTGTCTTATAGTTATAGAATGACACACACAATTAGGTTTGTATTTGAAATCCTAAGCTTAACTTTATAATCCTGAGCTTAACAAACGCTAAGCTAATAAGCATATTTAGCATATATTTGAAAATACCACTAGTTATACTAACTCAACTAATATTGTAGCTAATGATATATTTTTAAATCAGACTAAGCTAATTTTTAAAATTAAACTAAATTAGATACATGGGTCATTCACTCATCAGAGATCAGTTATACATCTTTAAATAAATTTAGTCCACATAAAATTATTCCCTCAATGTTTTTTTTTTTTTAAATTAATGATGTAACAGACTTACAAATCCAGCGGCGAAACTCTGGATGAAAATATTAAAATTAGTATGTGTGAATTGCCACTTATACCATATGCATAATTTAGCATACTTAATAATAAATAAAACTTATTGTTGGTTATCTTGTTGATGATAAAAATATCATATCAATACAATTCAAACATTGATATACCCATGAGCATTAAAAATAACTATTACTACCTGAAAAAACAAAGTTCCTCAAACACACATATCTTGTCATCACTAAACTAAAACAAATGCAACATCACCTACTGTGGTGGAATTACCATTAAGTCATCATGAATGATAGGCTAAAATATAAAAATAATAAGCTCCTCAGAGATGGAAAAGAATGTGGTGGCTTTCAAAAATACCTAACTTTGAGGCAGAAACTAAGATACCTGGACCTTGTCTACAGTGTATTTGGGAACAGGAAAAACACACCAGAAAAGCATGATCCTCTCTCATGGGATTTTCAATGCTTATAAACATAATCATCATCACTGAAAAATACAATACAATAACCCTCTTTTGGGGACAAGCACTATCAAATCATGGAAATACACTACAATAAGGATGGAGGACCTTGTCTACTCCATAAAACATACTCAAAATTATTAACTAAGCCTAACTCTATGAGGCTAATAAATACTAACTAATAGCAAAATATATACTTCACCTGAATTAACTAAGTTATTTCTAAGAAATTTAAAAATACAAAACGTATATTCAATGTTCGAACCAACAAAACAAACTATGTCAAGCAACTACTATGAGAAATACTTTAAAATTAAATGCATATAAAATTCTAGGCAAGGCACAATGCACACATAACAAAATATTCAATACTAAAATATAGTAATTAGTGGACTTTTGATTGCAAATTAAATGCGAGAATATTAATTCTCAATGCTTATAAAAAATATTTGTAAATATTATTACTATAACACTCATAAAACAAATGAATGGAAATTCTCTGATTAACTTCTTTGGCTGATTTAGAATGAAACTGAGTAAAACATTCCCCATAATAAACTAAGATGGTGATATTTAATTTTCTATAAATGAAATAATCAAATAGAAACTAACTTGTGAAATGCTTAATAAATAAAATAAAATTTACTTGAGAATGGCAAAACATTTGCTCATTCTAATAAACCCATTAAGTTTTAAAATTATAACCCTAGTTTACCTGTATATTTATGCAAAAAGTGGTACACAAAATATATAGCATAAATATTTTTATGTTTTTGTTTTTTTTTTTAAAACCAATAAAACACAATAAACAAAAAATAACAATACAGTAACTTAAGTTCATATTTCAGCTCAGTAATGGTTTTCCGTTTAAAAATATGTAAATAATTTATTCAGGTTAAGTTATCTATCCGAATTCAAAGCTTCAGTCAAAACATTTACAACATGGCAATTATTTCCAAACAAAAATGTTCAATAGTTCCTTAAGAATACTTTCATTTTTTAAAAACAAATTAAAACACTTAAATAATAAGACTAAGCTGGCATAAAAAAAAAAAAAATTCTTCAGCTGAGCACAATTTTTATATTTATAATCCCAGATTCAAATGCAGAATAATTATAATGTATCGATTTAATTAACTTTCACTGTTCTGCATTAGATAAATGTATTTTTTTAAAATAGAGCTCTTTTTTTTAAACATCATTTTTTTAAATATTTCAAAATGTATTTTTTTAAACACATTTCCTTTTACTTTTAAACATAAGAGTAGACTTTTTTTATAATTAAGGATGTTCCTTGGTTTATGAATTACGATCAATCATCATAAAATTATCTACAAGTAATTACAAATATAACAATTTATTATATATTTGATAGACACGAGTTCATCATTAATATTTATAAATTCTTTTAAAGTTTTATTTCCAAATAACTTCTTTTCATACTACTGGGCACCAATGAGAATTAGTATTTTAAAACACATATTTTCCTCAGAAACATTATTCTGCTAAGAGCATGTTTACATGTATATATCATGTATTGATATATGAAGAATTAATTTAAAGTCAATTTTAATTTATGAGATGCTGATGCATTTTCATTATAATACTTTAAAATTTTGACTATCTTTTAATTTCTTCTTCACGTATATTTTTAATTTAATAAGATATATAATGAATATCCTACAGATATAATAATTTATTGCAAGAACACATTTAGCCATGTATATAATTAATAGTTTAGGCTTTAATAATATTTTCATTTTTAAATAAAGAAAAACAAATAAATAAAATGTAGATAAGATAAGGGATGCTAACTTTTCTTCAAATATTGTTTACTATAATCTTATGCTTCAACTGGAATTAAAATGGTCAGAAAATGGATTACCTTTTTTTTAACTTCAGCAATTCATGTTTACAAGACAATTTTTAAATAATTATCTTAAACATACTTTTATTTTTTTTAGAAAATATAAAGTTTTAAAAAAATTACTTTTTATTAAGAAAATTTTAGGATCTAGCCACGGATAGAATTAAAAATAAGATCAGCCCCTGAATGACACCTGGATCCCTCTTTTATATCTGTTAATCTTTAATACACCCACAATTCATTTGAAATCCAATAAAAAATATTTTTTACCAACCATTAACATTCTTGACAATTCAGCTGTGGAATTCATTTACTGACATAATCGATTTAATATCAAACCACATGACTCACAGCTCCAAAGTCAAAAATTCATTGTTAACAAATATTATGCAACACTTTTAATGATATTTTATAAACACAATAGCAATAAGTATAAAATTTAAAGTTACAACTCTCTATTAAACTTTTAAATATTTAACTTTAATAACTTTATCCATACATTTGTTTTATTTTTATTTTTTTAAACAATATTGGAATTAAACTATTTTTTTTTATTCTTATGTTTACACATCTCTTGCAAGCACATACATATTCTCACATATGCGGGTGTTATGAACGCACACTAATTGTTTAAAAGTTATTTTTAAAACTACAACAATAAAAATATTAATGACCATTTAATCCAAAATAATTTTTATAAGTGAAATGCTAAGCTAAATTGAATCTAATAAATATTATTACTGTTTTAATGAAAACTTACAGATTACTTTTTTTAAATTTATTATTAATATTATTTAAAACATTTATTTACAATATCTATTTATTATAATTTAGACATTAAAATGAATTATACAGTAGTTATTTTAAAATACATTTAATATTATTTATCAATTCCCAACTATATCTGATATTTCTTTTAATTCAAATTAATATCTAGCATCCCTTATCAAACTAACTAGTATATATACTATATAAGATTATCTTATTTTATTCATTAATTAATTTTCATTTTTATCATTATTTTTTTTAAATCAGAAAATTTCAAACAAAAGGTTAAACTAAGATAACCTTGATTACCTATTGAAACTAAGTGAAACTTCAGTTAGGTACAATATATATATATTGACAATAGATGGTGTTCTACCAAAAATACCGTCAAGTGTAGTTTTTTGTTTACATAAACATCAGAGCAAGCATTCACTATCTCTAACTTTAATTTCCACCTTCAGATCATGATTTCAAGCTATTTGCTATCGTCATTGAAGGACAGGAATAAGAAAATAGATCTAAACACAAACTCTGAGCATTTATAAAACAGTTTCTATTCAGCTTGCAAGCATGAATCTTTTAGACATGTAATGTCTTCGAACTCAGCATAGCAAGCCAGATAGCTACATGGGTCTGATCTCAGTTCAGCATCACCACATAGTAGAAGCCTCTGTAATATATATCATTGCAAAAAAGACCTCAAAGGTACATTTATGAAAAACAAAAAAACACAAGTTAAAACTTGCTAACACTTGTATTTATGACAATAGATGGTGTTCTACCAAAAACACTGTCAAGCATAGTTTTTTGTTTACATAAACATCAGAGCAAGCATTCACTATCTCTAACTTTAATTTCCACCTTCAGATCATGATTTCAAGCTATTTTCTATCGTCAGTGAAAGACAAGAATAAGAAAATAGATATAAACACTTGATGGTGTTTTTGGTAGAATGCCATCTATTATCATAAATACAAGCGTTAGCAAGTTTTAACTTGTTTTTTTTGTTTTTCATAAATGTATCTTTGAGGTCTTTCTTGCAATGATATATATTGCAGAGGCTTGGTGATGCTGAACTGAGATCAGACTCATGTAGCTATCTGGCTTGCTATGCTGAGTTTGAAGACATTACATGTCTAAAAGATTCACGCTTGCAAGCTGAATAGAAACTGTTTCATAAACACTCAGAGTTTGTGTTTAGATGTATTTTCTTATTTCTGTCCTTCACTGACGATAGCAAATAGCTTGAAATCATGATCTGAAGGTGGAAATTAAAGTTAGAGATAGTGAATGCTTGCTCTGATGTTTATGTAAACAAAAAAACTATGCTTGATGGTGTTTTTGGTAGAATGCCATCTATTGTCATAAATACAAGTGTTAGCAAGTTTTAACTTGTGTTTTTTTTTGTTTTTCATATATATATATGCAGTGAAATACATTCATTTGTGCATATTTTATTTTTCTGCATTATTCATCTTTCTTGAATTTGCATATTATTGTTTCCTAGGTCAATTGTTTATAGAATTGTTAATACTCACAATAATCATTGACAAAATGCAACATTTTTCTACATGAATACTTTTAAAATAAAAACAATGGAAGCAACATATTGTTTTTACTTATGTTTTTGAGTTAAATTAAGATGTGGAAGCACTATTCTGCTTTTTTGAAGATGGTTACAAGTTTGTACTTATAAGTTTTAATTTGTTGCATACATTTCTATTTATATTTACATGTGTCATTTCTTTCCATATATAAACTGATTCTCTTTTGCATAGTATTGTGAAATACTGTATTCATACTCCTGTGCTTTGTTGTGAATCAATTTACTGCTTTATTGCTATTTTGATAGTTTTACATTTATTTGAGGGTAAAAACTCGAACTAGAATATTGATTTATTAGTTTTACAAAAAATCTTAAGAGGTTATTAGTCTAAAATTACAAAGGAGTTTAATCTCATCTACAAGGTTGCTGATTGGTAGTTACTTTGGGAAACTAATTATAAACTCATATTTTAATTGTTGTTAGTGATGTGAAAAAAATTATATATTTTCCATAATTTATTTAATTATTTATGATTATTTTTACAAAATATTTGATAATAATTATTTAAAAACAAAAATATACATGATTACACTTTCATTTTAATCAAATATGTTTAATTTTTAAAAATACAAATTAAAAAAATGTCATAATAGTACAAAGAAAATTATGCTTAGTAACAGTTTTTTAAACACAATAACATGGAACTTTTGTGAGATTTTAATAATTACAAATATAATTTTAAATTTTACAAAAGAAGTTTAGAGGTTTATGATGACTTAACATTAATTCATTTTCATATTTTACAAATGCAATTCAATCAACAAAGAAAGGTAATTGCTATTGTTTGTATTTCACTTTGTAATTTGTGTTCTATATTTGCAAAGTTCATATATGATATTTTAAGGTAATTTTATTAATACACTTATTACATTTCTAATTAATCAAGTACAATGTTTTGATTCATAATATTAAATACAAAATATTGAACTATTAACTCAAATTGCCAATAGGAGATAATGGAAATGTGTCAGAATGCAGGAGAATTAACACATTCTTATTCCTGTAACAATACACTATTATACATGTCACAAGTTTTATGTAAATGCATAATACCAGTGATTGAAGAAGTACACTTGTAAAAAGTTCATACTTTGAATTGAAGCACAGAGCTTTTACAAAATAAATATTAATCAGGGATTGTTTTAAGCAAATAATACAAAATTTTAACATTTTTAAAATTTTACATCATAATCAGAAAGATCTTTTTTCATTTATCTTTTAGTAGGTATGAAATTTAAATTGTTACTATGTAATCTTTTACATTGATAAATATGTAAATTACCATTTGCACTGCAATTGGATTCAAAATGACTTTTACATTGATAAATATGCAAATCATCATTTGCACTGTAATTGGATTCAAAATGACTTTTACATTGATAAATATGCAAATTATCATTTGCATTGCAATTGGATTCAAAGTGACTTCAACACCAGATATCTATTGCAATTGTTTGTTGGTAAATGTTTAAATTAAAGAAAAAGACATTGAGTAATTTTAACTGTTAGAACTTGTGTAATATATTAAACTTTTAATTCTGAGTAAAATATTTAGATAGCAGTAGTTATCAATGATCCAAGAGAAAAAATGAAAGATTATACTTCATTTTTATTAGGGAGAATATGCACTTCCGAACTTCATCGGCATACAATCAGAAAAGTAAATTTTCACTTAATTTGTTTACTTATTTATTATTTCATATAGATTTATTAAATATTTACTTTTTAGTAAAATTAATCAAGTAAAATTTATTGATGTTCAACAAGAAATCATTCTGTCAATAATTTTTTTATTAATTTTAATTTTTTTAAATTAGATATTGATTTTTAATATTTTAAATAATGTTCTTATTATTTGAACTTATGCTATATTAAAATTTGTTTTAAACTTGTACACTTGTTGGAGGATATGTTTTCTGTTACATATGTTTTTTTTATAAAATCATAACTAAAGTTTTTTATCATGATTATTTATTTTTATTTATTATACTTTTTTTGATTTACAAAGTCTATACTTATTTTCAAATTATTTTCATTTTTTAAACTTATGTTTTAACAAAATTTGTCAAAAATTACAAATTTAATGAAGACTATTTTTTTCTTTAAATATAACAAATGAAATTGAATGGAAAAAATAGCAATAAAAAAAAAGAGCCCTTAAAAAATTAGTATAAAAAAACTGAAAATATATAATTACTAGTGATTTTTGAGGGTTTGTGATTATGGTATTTTAGTTGTATTTATATATTGGACTTTTTCATCATCTAATAGGAGTATTAAATGTCTTTAGACAATTTAGTTTATTTAAATATTTCAAATACATTCAACTGTTAGTAATAGCACACAGGTTAGTATATGCACTACGTTTTGAGAGTTATTATCCTTCACTCTTCTTCAGGTGTTGTTGGCCTGACCAGTTACATTACAACATGGGAATTGAACCTGGATCCTTAGATTCTTGATTATTAAATTTTAAGATAACATTCTAACCTATTGAGTTATCCTGCCAAAGGCAACAGTCAGTAGAAATTTTATTTACTTATCTATGAAGTTCCTCCTGATTTCACCACTTTTTCCTAAGAGCATAGTTAATTAGTGGTTTCCATATATTACATATAGTCACCCTAGGATGACTTATGGGATTTTTTGCCATTGTCATGGGAGCAGCTTCTTTAAAAATTTTCTTTATATCTTATCTCTATCCAATACTTTTTTATTTTCCCAATTGAACATATGTTCATTGATATATACATGGTCTGATACATTAGATACATCTGTGTTCTCTCTTCTAATTATCAGTTTGTATACTTGCAAGCATTTTTCAATGGGATGACTGGTATCACCAATATACATTCTTCCACATTCACATGGTATTTCATAGATGCAATTTTTTCTTTTTGCATTTCAAGTTTAGGATTTGTAGATGTTAGAATTTCTATTAATGTGGTATGGCTCTGAAAAGATGTTTTGATGTTATATTGATTTCAGATTTTCCTTAATTTGTCTGCTATTTTTGGTATATATAGGAACACTACAGTACCAATAATTGTTTTTTTCTTTTGATGGTTTTTTTGTTGCCTATTTGAGGTTTTCTTAATAACATCTGATGGATCATTTTTCACAAGAGTTTGTTCTATATAGATCTTTTCTATTTTCAAATGGCAAACAATCCCATAAGTCAGTCTAGGGTGACTATAGATAATGTATCAACTTTGCTCATATGAAAAAGTAGAGAAATCAAAAGGAACCTCATATATAAATATATGAAATTTCTACTGAATCTTGTCTTTGGCAGGATGGCTTAATTGGTTAGAGCATTATCATAAAATTTAATGCTCAAGAATCTAAGAATCATGGTTCAAGTCCCACGCTAGTATTGTCACTGGTCTAGCCACCAACACTTGACAAATATGGGAGAATAATACTATTCAAAATGTTATGCATATACTAACCTATGAGTTATTACTAACAGTTGTTTGTATTTGGTATATTTAAATAAAGTTAAATTTTTCTAAAGACATTCGATACTCATATTAAAAGATGGAAATAGTCCAATATATAAATGCAAATATAATTACTACACTTTATATTAATCCTGGGCTTTTAAATTATTTATATATATATATATATATATATATATATATATATATATATATATATATTGTAACCTAGTGTTATTGACACTTGGTCTATGTAGCATCGTTTCCACAGGAAAACAATGCTATCCTTTTCTAGGAAATAAAAAAGTAAAATAATAATAATATTAAGTGATTAATAAAATATGCTATTTACTCACTGTAACGTATTTTAAACAAATAACTAAAAAAATTACGTAATCCAATGTCATTTTGAAGAAAAGCATGAATAATTTAATTAAAAATATTAACCATAAGAGCAATTTAATATAGTATAAAAGCATATATTATAAACAGTAATTGATTTTAGATGGGTAGAGGGAAAGTAGATGAATATCTTGTCATAAAGCACAATAACTTCTGGTAAATTTTAAATTATTTTAGGTAATAATGTATACAGAATTATACATCATTAATAAACATTGTCAATTAAATGTATTTATTATTTTTCATTATTTGTCAAATTACTTTGTAATCCATTTAAGTCATACAGAAATATATAACTGTAATAAGTTTTTTTTTACCTTTCTTTTGTTTATGTATAATTAAATGATTATTTTTCTGTAAGAGGTCGCTAAAACAAGACCGCCAAAAATTGAGGAAAGTTTAGTCTGACATTAGTTTTACAAGAAGGAAGCAGTACTGAAATTCGGTAACAAAATTTTTATTATTTTTTATTGCAGAAATAAATATAAGTCCATTAAATGTTTGATAATATCATGTGTGGCTAATCCTATTTGATAAGATATTCTGTTTTCTGTGACCATCTACCTATTTTAAAGCTTTTTATACGCAAAAATGTACTATCGTATGCTAAAGTTCAAAATGACTGTATTAACTACAGTAATCACGGAAAGTGTCATTATATTTAAATTAAGCAATATAAGTAATTTCCAGGAAATAAATAATTATTTGTTAACTTTACCTTATTTGATAATATTTTCATGGTATAAATGAAAATTTATAATTTAAAAGACATATTGTAAAAGCCAAGGAAAGTTAATTATAAAATTTCGCGCTCTTTCTAACAGAAATTGTCTGCATTTGAAAATAATGTAAGCTCCCCACGTTAAAAGATGTTTTATTCACTGAAAATTATCTAAAAATAATATTAATGATCAAGGATATTTACTTATGCACCTGTATATTTTTTAAAAAGAAAATATAAATTTTCTCAAGGCAAATATCAGAAAATTTGTATGCGTGCATATTACGGAAAATTCTTTAGTAAAGACAAATTATAATTCCTAGAGTAGGAATAAAAACTACAAACATTAGTAACTTAATTATAACCCTAATATAATATGTTATATTATACATCAACTGGAGTCATTAAAACTTTATATCTACGTAAGTCATCTGCAGTCCTTATAATAATATTCTTTGGAAAATTCGTGCATTAGTTTTATTCCTAAACCAGCTAGCTAAATAAAAATGATACGTATCGCCAATAGTAAAAAAAAAAAAAAGAAAGAATTGTGTATGTGATCGTCTAACGTCAAATATTCGTCATTTTAAAATATGTATTGTTTTCTTGGATCCCAAAATTATATAAGTTAATTCAAGGAAGAGTTAACATCCAACACTGTTATGTTTTCTTTGCTTAATTTATTAAATGCACCAGAATGGAGGCAACTTTTGTTTTTATAAATGAAATAATCAAATGTGTTTCTTAATTTTAAAATTTCTTCGTGAACTACGAATGGATCAAGTTCTTCATCTAGATAAATTGCCCAACGGAAAAACATTTTCCTAGTGAAATAATAAGCACTTGTTAAGTAATGATTTTTTTTTTACTAATTTGGAAAATTATGTGTATTTTTTTTTTATCAACAGGTTAAAGGCTGTATAGTCAAGTAGTATTTAAATGACCTTGTCATCATCAAGGTATGTTTTCCTGTATTTATTCTAGGTTAAATTTATATTTGACATTGAAAATTTTTTTTTATAAAATGTATTTACTTATGATATGCATTAAGGGTATAAATTTATATGTTAGATGCGTAAAAGAAGAAAAATTCAGATACTTAATAGGTAAAATATCTAGTTAAAATTATCAGAAGTAATTAAAGAGAAGTGCTATACGGTATATTACTTATTTAAATTTTGAAACAAATTTATACTATGTTAATTGCGGAACTTATTCCCAATTATTCTTTGTTAACGCATTCACTTAACTTAGTTCAAGATATTAGACTACCAATTACTTGTTGAATGTTTCTTTGGCAAAGGTGAAAATTATTATGGTTTATTTAGAATATCCATTGAGTTCAGACATTGATCTAAGTATACCCCGGAACATAAATTTAGTATAATTAGTGTATTTGCTTGTCTTGCCCCGATATAGTATCAGTATATGATTAATATCCGCATTAGTAATAATTGTAATGTATCTATTTTGTGGGATGGAAAATGATCTCCCCAAAAGCTTTATTTTCCATGAGGGGAATAGATAAATCTAATATTCGGGTATGTTTATAACCCAAATGATCGCTTCTCAGAGTTAGGATGATCAGCAATTTATACCGTATTTGGTGTATTTTGTTCGTTAAAATCCCATGAGAGGATTATAATTGGTGTGTGTTCCTATTATGCCCAAGTAAGAGGCAAGGACCCACCAAACTATTTTAATGTAGTAGTTAACTCTACATATCTACGGTATTATTCCATATTCCTCATGAGAAAATAGAGATAATTCCACCACGGAAGGTGTTGAATATTGTGTTATTTAGAAAGTTATGGCAAGATAACGGGTATACTGGAGGTTAATTCCTTATGATCCATTTAGTAAAAATAGCGTGCTAGTATATATAATCAATGTCTGGATTGTGCGACGGAATAGTGCTGGTAATCCACGTGTAGGTCAATGGAGAGAGTAGGTTTAAAATTGCGTGATTTAAAAATTTTTGTTTGCCAAAGGAGGGTTCAAATACTAAGTTTAATTCGGGTTAATTATTAAGTAGCACTCACAATATAACTTATACTGAGTAAAACAGTGTGTATAACAACTTCAGTTGTTATAAAGGTAAACATTAAAATAATAAGTGTAACTTCTGATAAATAACTCATAAATTATAATAAGTTGTCTAAATAAAACTATCATTTAGTTAAAGATATGATAATAAAAAATCGTTTGTACGCATTGCCTAGAATCAGATTATGGTTATTTTAAAACAAATAGTTAGTTAATAAAGTTAAGCAGCCATTCATATAAGATACACTAAACAGATGAGTTGATGTATCGATAATAATATTTATTTTGTTATATTCAATTTGCATAAATGTAAAAAGAAGATGAAGAAGTAGTTCGAATCCAAGTCTAAAAGTATAGACGAATTACTGTCAGTTATATTTTGTTTTATCCATATGGGATCGAATAAATTGTATATGTTTGTTTATTATGTTAATCCTAAAGGATAGTTTTGTTAAACTGTAATAATAAATTAGAATATTGTTAAAATTTAATAATAAATTATAGTCTTGTTACAAGTTGTTTTGAGTCATTTTTCTTGTGTGCTAAATAAAAGTGTATTGGCATAATACTTGCAATACTTTCTTGAGTCCAAAATCATTTATGAAATCTTAAATTCAATACACCAGATAGACAATTGTAAGCAGATCAGAATATTTCATTATATTTTTAATTTAATAAGAATTATTTGTGGAATTGAAACTTCAGACCAGAACATTTTATTTTATGTGTGTGTAAAATCGCTTTACTCCCAAACTAGTAGGTTTTAGTTGCACATTGTTCTATACACATTTAAGTGAAGTGTCTAAGTAATAAAACTTAGTTAAATTATTGTGTTGTCATGGATGATGGAAGGACACAAAAGCACCCTTGTCTTTTCATCATTCCGACTGAGATTCTGGATTAAGAAAGGGCTGTATTATTCAAAATTATGCGTTGTTATTGAATATGGTCATCATCTCGTTAAATATTATAATAGGTGATATGTGGATGAAGACACCTGGAGTTTAAATAAAGTAAATGTTTCCTATAGCCAACCAGAATGTCAGTCATATGCGACAACACAATACTGCCGAGCATTTTATTAAATATAACAGAGAACCCTGAGATTAGTGTCATTATTGTTAGTGCTCTTACATTAAGAATTGATTCATTATTATCAATATTACAAGCGTGGCATGGCTAAAGAGATTGAAACTTTTGATTGTATAATAATAAAATATTGAGATCATATTGGCAAATTAATAAATGTTTTGTTTTAGTTAGTAATATTAACAATGACATGAAATCATCATCATCATTGTCGAATAGTGTAAGTACTTACAGCCCAGAGAATGTGTTTTGGATAGAGAAAGAATGTCAGTTTATTCTAAATTTTCTTTTTTAAATTTATTTTATTAATGATAATTAATTTTTTAATTCTATCTCTGTCTGAATTACATATCGCTGTAGCTGAATTCTTATAACTAACCTAACGTCGAGCTATATTATATTATATTATCTTAGGAGGCAATAGAAGGTTGCTACCCATCCTAAACGGAAGAGTTTAGGCTGTCCGAAGACGAATTCTTGATGGAATGCGACCGTTTATTTTTAATAGGAAGTCATCTTCTTTATTTGATTGGGTTAGAATATATATATATATATATATATATATAATGTGAATTTAAAATTAGATGTATACACATACATTTTTTAAAAATAATGTGTGAAATATTTCAATTTATAAAATCTGAATTGTATTTTATTTCTACTTCAATAAGTTATCATGCATTTGTATTTATAATTTTGAATAGAATCTTGATATTATCATTTTCTCATATTTAACATTTATTTTCTTCATTTATAATGAATTAAGATTTTACTGTTTATGTAAAGTTAATTTTTTAAGTTAATTTTTTTAATTCATTTTCTTTGCAATGTTTTAACTAGACCTCTAGAAGTCAATATGATAAACATTCATGTTTTATTTTATTTTATGAAATAAATCTTTATTTTTCAATACATATTTACTTTAATATATATATATATATATGACAAATATGAATTTAAAAATAAAAAATAATCTTAAAAATAATGTATCAAATTTTCAGGTAAAGAAAAAGAGTAATAAAAAATACACAATCATAATAATAGTTTTAAGGCTAAGAAAATATAGTTTTAATAAAATAAAATGCATTTTCACTAATTTCTATCAATAAAATGAATAATGGTAAAGAATCTAATAAATACAACAAAATTCAACTTACAATTGCAAAATGTGATCAAAAATAACAACTATAATATTTATAAAAAAATTTCTTATTTTTTTTACCAATAATCATTTTAGTTAGTTTTATGTTATTACACTTTCCTTGAATTATATTCTTCTAAAAATATATACATATTTAAATAAAATTTCAATTTGAACATTATATACTTAAAAAACAAACAATTCATTTAATTTTACGAATATAAATATGTAAATAAAGCTAAGATCTTGCAGCCGCAGTAACTAATTTTGATTACGTGACCCTTGAGATGAAAATATGCCCACTCTGCTTTATTTTTTACCTTTCTCTGAATTATACTAATATTTACTCACTTTAATTGGAATTAATATACCACTATATATTCTGGTTCAAGTTTTTTTTATGTCAAATGAAAGCAACCTATCTAAGATGTTCTACAAAGTCACATCGAGCTATTCTAACCCAAGAAATTGCATCATCATAAAGCCATAGAAAATTATTCATTTATGCTTAATACAGCAACAAAAGTATAAAATAGTCTTGCATTGGTGGTCGAGAGGTCAGCATGACTGCCTTGCACTTGCAGGCATTTGCCTGGGTTGCGGATTCGCGTCCCAGCCGATGCTATGACACTTAAAAAAAAGTATAAAATATAAATTGTGGCAACTAAGCTTTTATTCCAGTTATTCATAAGTTTGTCATTATAAATTTTATTATTTTTTGCCCTGAGTGCAATGATAAATTATCAGTCTCAAAAGCTATAATTTCATAAATCAATTATCATCAGGCATTTATTTGTTCCATGCCATCTAACCTTCTAAATAAGTAACCATAGGATTATATTTATATCTTTATATTATGTTTCCTTGTTTTCCTTTATCTTTTCAATAATTAAATGAAATAAAAGCTGAGTGACTTTAATTATTGATATTATATATATCTATGTAAAGAGAAATATTGATAATTATGATTTTTAATAAAATAATTATTTATCATGTGCAGGAATTTCATTGTGAACAAGTGTGATGGTAATACAATTTAATATGAGTAAAGTACAACTCTTCTGAACCCCCTAGTTCTAAGGCTTTTATCAATTTAGATATTTTCTATATTTCAAGAATAGTTTTTTACCCCTCTCATTATGAATCCAAACTTAGCAGTCGATTCATTTGCAATTAAGTTTATTAATTTTAGTTTGTAAATATGTTTATAAATTAATGTATTCCGTGTGAAGGCATAAAGATTACATTGAAATTTTGTTTAGATAATAGAAAGTTTCAAATAATAGGTATTTGGATAAACGGAATTTTATTTGTAGAAAAAATATTCTACAAATAATTTATGGCTTAATCTTTATTATTAAATATTTAAAATACTTAAAAATCTTAACAAACATTCTGATAATGTGTCGTTTTAATATAAATATTAAACATCACACACACGAATGTATATTTCGTCTATAACAATATTTTTATTACAATTTGTACCAGTAACAATATGTTCGGATATTTAAAATAATTGTGTACAATTATTTTAATGATTCATTATCCAAATATTTGTTGTAATAAACTAATAAATTTAAAAGACTAAAATCAAATATCAGGTGTACATTAACAATTATATTTACCTAGGGCAAAAAAGAGTAAAATGTAAACAAATAACTAAAAGAAAGAAGAGACAATAAAATCTAAAACATATAATAAAAAACAGTTTATACTAAACAAGAAAACAAAAAAGTAATGTAAAATAAAGATAAATGAATATTACAAGGCTGAGAAATAATTAAAAATCAATGAATGTGTGTGGAGTAAGTAAATACATCGCGTGACATAAAAACATTAATCAATGAGTTGGGTTAAAGCAGAGAAAAAAAACAACAGTTAAAATACATTTGCTCCATTTAGTCAGCCAGAAAAAGAATTAAAAAGTATTTGCCTAAAACGTTATAAGTTAAAAATTATTAAATCATCGATTTCTTGACTAAACAAAGTTTTTTGTTCTTTATTAAATAAATATGACTTTGCCAATAAAGTACTCACGCAGTAAAAAAGATTTTCAATAAAGAGACGTCACTCCAGCTCACCTTTAAACCAATCGGCTTTAAAATATATTTGTAAAGTGAAACATTTCATTTTTTTTTATTGTAACTAAAAAAGATACACACAAATGTTTATTTTCACAAATACAACAAATGTAAAATTAAAAAAATTAAATTGTTAGACCGATATATAAAAAGCAATGCATTTCTGACAAACTGGTGTATCAGATCGATTGTACAATTATTTATACAATGAACGCATATGTATATTCGTTATAATTTGAGTTATTTGTGTGTGCGTATTTGTTGACCGATTGGAACCAAAATATAAATATCGGCTTAATAAATAAAAACTTAATTGGATAAATAATACTTTATGTTAACCGTTAGATGAAAGACTTTTCTATTGTTTTATCATAGTGCTCAAAGCTTGAGTATTTTTAAAAATTACTAAATAAGAGTATACATACATCATCAATATTAATAGCATTAACCCTCTTGTAAACGAATATGGAGATATTAATTTGAGAGGAAAATAAAAATAAAAATTGTGATAAAGAGAAAAAAAAAAATAGAAGAGTGGAGACAGAATTCGGTGCATGTTTTCATAGAGTGGAAAATGTGCTGGAAAACACAGTCCTATTGTTATAGTTAAAGAGAGGGATGTCCAGCGACCTGAAAGGTTAAGAACTGCTGGAAACCGAATGGAATAAATAAAATAGAGAGCATTAAAAAATAATAATCATTTATTTAATTAAAGATGGTAGTAATATTTGTTTCCGCATCTCAATATTTAGTACTATATTATATTATTAGAATACCTATCTAATTGTTAATTTTTATCAGAAAATAAAAATGTATTTTTCTATAAACTGTAAAAAATTTGTCAATTAAATCTGGAAATTGTTAATAAAAGAAATAAGTGAAATTAGTAAATAAATCTGTCTTTGATTTTGATCATAATACTTTTTGAAATATCTAGTAACAGATTGGTAATTTCCAATAATCACTTGAATATGAAATATGTATTAAAAAAGAGTGTCCAAAAACTGATAAAAGTGCCTTGATGGTTATAGTTTAAGTAAACTGGTTGTTTACTGAAAAGACAAGAATATGAAATTGCAAAAAGAAGCAAACCACATTGCTGGTGGCCAAGAAAAATGATGAAGTTTTAGACAACCTAAAATGAAAGTCAGAAAACTTTTATCAAAAACTATCCAATACATTATTAAGAATAAAATGTAGACATGCATAATTTACTTATGTGTATATATCTTTACTTCTTTACAATTTCTTTATGAGAGACTGTTGAAGAGATCTTTCCCCTACAATTGACCATTTAAAGGAGCCTTTCCAGCATGTCACATAGGAGTCAAGCATGTCTAATTGAAAATATTTTTTAAAATTCTTAATAGATGAGAATTGTTAATATAAATTTAGTACTAAGCTTTATATATATATATATATATATATATAAATATATAGTATATATATATATAAAGCTTAGTACCTTTCTGCATACATGAGTATATATATATATATATATCTATATATATATTACTCATGTTGCAGAAAGGAGTTTGCTGTTAATTGAAAACAAACTATTTGATTCCTCTTTGAGGTCTTAAAGAAAGTTTGATGAGCAAATTTTTAATTTCCATACATTCTTGTTGTCATAGAAATTATTCCTATATGATTATCCATAGAGTAAACAAACATGAATGTGATGCTCATCGATATGATTCAGCTTATATCATGAATTCACTAGCTTTTTACTCTGAATTTAACATCAAAAAACATCATAGCATTCTTCTCAATTACCTTATAGTTTTAAACTGAAATATCAACTGCATTTTCTTGAAGACTTAATAAATTGATATATGAATGATTTCCTTTAAAGATATTTGCAATTAAGACAGACAAAACTAATTATGACATTTTTCCAGTGGGTCTAGAATCATCAGCCATGGCAGCAGTGGATAGCTGAATGCAAGGGATGATAAGAATCTCCTAATTATGTACCAGATTGCAACTCCATGATGGCTTTTCATTAAAATACCTATAATTGTAAATTATTTTTTTTGTTTTTTTCATATGTCATAGCATCGGTCGGGACGTGAACCCACACCTGTCTGCAACCAACTACTTGCTTGCAAGGTGGGTGTGATGACCTCTTGGCTAACAAAAATTACTTTCAAGCAAACATAGATAATTTTGTCTAATCTTAAATGGAATACTGTTGAACTTGTGAAGTTAGAAGAAAATCTGTAGAGATAATTGATTTAAGAGTGGACATTGGAGCACAAATGAAATGGTATTTAATATATATATATATAATGGAAAAAACAACATTGTAAATATCGATTATATATCACAGGGGTGTCCAACAAGTCGATTGTGATCCACCGGTCGATCGCAAAGCCATTTTTGGTCGATCGTGAGGCCAATGTAGCAAGAACTGTCGAGTAATGAGTAAAATAAATTAAGTCAAAATTTTTAATTTTTTTTAATTTTTGATTTTGTTCTAATTTTTTTTTATCATTTCTAGATAGGTGAAGTCCACTAAGCCATATCATTATTGAAAATAATATTTTTAATCTTGATTTAATGTAGCTAATTTGAATTAATAAATATTGTTAATAAATTACTCATGTTGCTTTAATTCCCCCAGACGTGAGTTTTTTGGCCCATTAAATAATTGTTATTTTTTACTAGGTAGATATATAAAAATAATATTATTCCACACCTTCCTTCACTTAGACTATGCCTATGACAACAAATTGATCGCCTATGTCAACACGTCGATCACAACATACTTTTAAAATAAAATATAGATCTTATGAAAACAAAAGTTGGCCATTCCTGATATATCAGATGGAGTAGGAAAATTAGTTATTCAAATAAATGAAAAATTCCAAATAAAGATAATTCAAATTTATAGCCCAACCAAGTCCTTGTTGTAATGAAAAAGCATAGGATTTTTATATAGATGTAATGTTTTTAATCAAATCAAAGAATATTTTTAAATTATCATGGGAGACTTTACCTAAACAGAGAAACAATTGAAAGATAAAAGTTTTGTATAAGTTGATTATGGTCATAGAAATGAGAGAGTACACAGATTACAAGAGTTTGCACAAAAAGAAAAACTATATATTGTAATTTTTTATTGAGAAAATTGGTAAATGAAAATGAATGTGGAAGCATTCAAATAATATTACAGAAGAATTGGATTATATTTTGTCTAATAAAAAATATTTATTTCAATATTGTAATGTCATTAATAGATTCAATATAGAAAATGATCATCAATTAGACAGATGTAAAATGCATATTAATAAAAGCAAATGAGACAAAAACTATTAAAAAAACAATATCAGCAGTTGATATTGATAATCATCAGAAACACTCCTGATAAATTTAAATTATAACTTGCAAATTATTTTAAAAAATTAAAAAATGTTGAAGATGGTTCAAACTTGACTACCATCAGTAAAAAGATCACTGACACTCTATGAAGAATGGCAAGAAAGATAGACAGTACAAGAGCAGCAATTCCACAATTTTTCTACTGAGACAAAAAAAGAAGGAACATAACATTTTAAAAAATAATCCATTGGAAAAAAAATGAATATTTAGAAGTCAGTACAAGGATATAAAAAAGAATTAATAATTATATAAGAAAAGTAAAAAAAAAGCTATAGAAGAGAATAAATGTCTCAAAAGTGTAAAACACCATTTTAGTGTTGTAAGAAAAGTTGTTTTTACAATAACAAGAAAAGATGGAACTGTTACTAAAAAGAGAAATGGCATCATGATATTAGTGAAAGAATTCTCTAAAGAATTATGCAATAATAAGAAAAGGAGATTCTCCTATATTCAACATATCTTCTAAATTTCCTAGCATTTTAAATGAAGAAATGAGACATGCAATTAAATCTATCAAGAAGGATAAAATTTCAGGAAATGATGAAATTATTACTAATATTTTAAAAGAAGCAAGTGAAAATATAAAAAAAAATATTGACAAAGATGTACTATATGATTGGAAGAATGCAATGATATTATTGATATATAATAATGGTAGTAAAGAAGATATTAGAAATTTTTGAGTTAAATGTTTTCTATTTTCTCATCTATAGCAAAGTAGTGAAAATTATTATTGAAAGAATCAGTGAATATTAGTTGCCATTATGCCTTGGATTTATGGATTTAAAAAAAATACTTTTGATCTATAAGTATTTCTATAGTGGTTAAATCATCGGATCAAGATATAGACTGAGATAATGTCATACTCTAAAGAATATTTATCAAAATGCAACATCGATAACTAGATTACATATTGATTAAGAAGATTAACAGCGAGAAAATTATATAGCAGGATATTTTGAAAACTTTTACAGCTGCTTTACAAGAAGTATTTTATGGATTAAAAAGGGAAGCTAAGAAAGTAAAAGTAAATGGGGATTATTTAAGTCATCTAGATTTTGCAAATGATGTATCATAATATTAAATAGTACAACACACTTATAACATAAAGCTGTATAAATTAATAGCAATTAATCAATTAAAATGGCTTAGCGCTTTCGAGAAAATGTATTTCTCATAATCACAGCCTGTTATGACTCATTCATTGGAATCATTCTATATGTATAATATGCAAACTATATGCAAATGAGTCAATTAGCCCATCTTTTTGATATATATATCAGTTTTTGAAAATAGGACTTTAGAGCTTCAGGAAATATTGCAAAAATTATGAGATGAAAGTAATAAAACAGGATTAAAGATAAATACTAAAAAGTCTAAAGTAATGTTCAATGATTTTCTTATAAGAAAATAATGATTGATAATCATAAATTGAAAGAAATTAGTTAATATTTTGGTCAGGTTATTAATATAAATAGAAACATAATGAATAAAATTAATCATACAATTAAACTTGAATGGAGTGTTTTTGTTAAAAAAAACTTAATTCTGAAAGAAAATATGCCTGTGTTTTTAAAAAAAGATTTTAAATGTGTTTTACCAGTTCTTACTTATGGATATGAAACATAACCACTGAACAAAAAAGCACTACAGAGAACTTAGATCATCCAACAAAGTACAAGAAATGTATGTTAAGAATAACAAGAAGAGATCACAAGTGAAGTACATGGGAGAGAGAACAAAAAGATATTATTGACACCATTCAAAAATTAAAAATGAAAATAGGTTTGGGTTGGATAAATTTCAATAAAATATAATAATAAATGGATAGATTAAGATTTAAACTGACCTGAAGAGATTATAAATATGAGATGAATCAGTAAATTTTCACTAGTGTTTTGTAAAGAAAAGAAGCTAGGGATTGGACAAATTGAGTTAATCTTGAAGAGATCTTCATCCTGCAGTTGATCAATGATAGCTGAAAATCATGTTGACGGTATTAATCATACATATTTACAGATAAAAAACTTAATGTTTTTAGGGTGTTATGATAGTGCATCTTCTGATATGTATATGAAGTAGATTTAAATTTAAGTTGAATTCCATTTAGACTTCATTTTTAATATATGACCAAATCAGCTAACTATGCAATACACACATATATATAAAGATAAAGAATGAAAGAAAATAATAGGCATACAGATAGGTATGTAGGTAGGTAGGTAGGTAGGTAGGTAGATAGATAGATAGATAGATAGATAGATAGATAGATAGATAGATAGATAGATAGATAGATAGATAGATAGATAGATAGATAGATAGATAGATAGATAGATAGATAGATAGATAGATAGATAGATAGATAGATAGATAGATAGATAGATAGATAGATAGATAGATAGATAGATAGATAGATAGATAGATAGATAGATAGATAGATAGATAGGTATGTAGGTAGGTAAACAGGTAGGTAGGTATGTAAGTAGATAGATAGATAGATAGATAGATAGATAGATAGATAGATAGATAGATAGATAGATAGATAGATAGATAGGTGGACATATATGTAGATGGATGGATACATAGATAGATGAATATGTAGGTAGATAGATAGTCTAGATAGACAGACAGATAGATAGATAGATAGATAGATAGATAGATAGATAGATAGATAGATAGATAGATAGATAGATAGATAGATAGATAGATAGATAGATAGATAGATAGATAGATAGATAGATAGATAGATAGATAGATAGATAGATAGATAGATAGATAGATCAAATTATACAATGCCAAGTGATATGTAATATTATGAGCAATTAATCTTAATATCAAAGTGCTAGCTATATTAATGCAAACTTCACAGATCGAATCACAGGAAAAGATAAATCCATTTCTGATTCCCAATAACTTATATAATTAGCAGAGGAGACAATAATATTCCAATAGGCAATTGTCATATCTGCAAAAATGTCATTACAGCATCATTAAAATTTACCTTATTGAAATGTCATTACTTAGTTTGACAAAATGGATTTATTTTTCAGCTATGAATAAATTACTCTGATGCCAAAAAGTGTTGCTTTAATATGGTTAGAATTTTCAGTTGAAACTTATGGCACACTTATTATACATATATACACTATTTGTTTCTGCAGACCTTCATTATACATATGTGAATACTTATGTATAATAAGTCGTGCTATAGAATTTATTACATATAAAAGTAATGAATTTTCATCATTTATATATATATATATATATATATATATATATATATATATATATATATATATATATATATATATGCGTGTGTGTGTGTATGCATAATATCAGAAAAAATGACATATAATAAAGTAAACACTGAAATTTCTAAATTTAATATACCAATATATAAATAAATAAATAAAAATTAAAAACAGCTTATAACATGATTGCCACCGTCTAAATGGTATTCTAATGCCTTAAGCTGACTATGGCTTTTTATTTATTTATTTTTCATTGTAACGTTTATTTTAACTTCATTGCTTGTCCATAATAACTTTGAATACATATGTTAGTAAACCTGGCAAAGTGTATTACTTTTCCTTCATCAGTTGTCTGTTTGGCTTAGTGCACTTTCAATGCTGAGCATATGATTATAGTGTTTGGCATCAAAAATGCACTAACACAAACAGATAACTGAATGGAAAAAAAAGAATAAATTTTCTCAGACATACTAACATTCATATTTAAAGTTATTTTTAATTGTATATTAGTTTCAGAATTCCAATGTGCTCTTGTTATTTTCAGGTAACTAAATTTTATCAACATAACTCATTAATATTAATTAAAGGTAATAGATATGGTATTAATCTGAATTCTTTAGAGGAGTATTTATGTCATGGTGCAGTCTTCCCTTTTGATGAAAAGGGTGCCTATATTTGAGCCAATGGTTCATGTTTATATAGATGTGTGTTTCTGAAAGTGAATGTCATTGCAGCGAAAGTTATATCTTAGGATCTTCCGTAAATAAGAGGTATGATGATGATGCTTTTGAATAATGTCAACTTATGATAAAAGAGTGGTAAAAGAACAATGTGATTCCAAAATAAGTAAAGTAAAAAAAAACATAATGTAAATTTATTCAGTAAGATAATTTATTCCCTACTGCTTATATAAAAACATTCTATGGCAATTTATTGGTAAAACCTCTGAGACTGAGATATACATTAATGATGTATTATTTAATTTTTAAAAACATAATTCATTTATAACACCATTGTCCTTATTTATAAATAATAGTTCTTTTAACAAATTATCTTCTACAGAATAAGTTATTATTTTGCATTTTTCAAATTTTATAATTGATACTTTAATTCTTCTCTTTAAAGATAATGATTTACTTCTTGCCTACTTATATATGATCTGCCTCTACAAAATAGACATTTTCCATTTCTCAAAAAAAAAAAACAACAGTATATGAAATCTAACAGTTAATACTCAATTCTAGAAACTCCACTGACCAATCCTATTAATAATAAAGACTTCAATAATATATAATTATTAAATTTATTGCCATCCATTATGCTTTGCATAAATGTCTTTATTTTTCCAAACTCTAGTAAACTTGTCTGTCATACATCATACTGTGTATTCTTTTTAAAATTGTAATGACTAATTGGTTCTCTAACTATATCTCATTTTTGCTAATTAGTGGTTACTTTTGAATTACATATAAAACTGCTCTCCATTTTATTCATAAATACATTTTTAAAATGACATTAAAATGTGATTTCATCTACACGTTAATAAAATCTACAGAATAGTAATGTTTTACAATACTAAAACTATAAATTAATCTGAATCTATGTAATGGATATATTATTATGCATTTATTTTGGTTACATTTGAACAGCAGCAGACTCTATATAAACCCAATCCCATAGATCAAACCTAGTTCTATCACTTTCAGTACTTAAATCTATTATGAAGTTCCAAAAACAAATTATTGGATTATTATTATTATTTATTTATTTACCACAAAGTTTTAAATGCATACAACTTAAGAATAGCTATTTTCTGAGATGACAATTAATTGCAAAATTATTTATATATGAATTTACACCATATTTAGAATTTAAATATTCTGGAAAGAGTAACTAATACATTGACACTTAGAGTAATAGTGTGATTTTGAATATTATCTTTGATAACTCAGGACAGTTAGAAATAGTTAAATAACTTTATTTTTTCCCACTAACAAAGTCCAAATTAGAATAAGTCGTTTAACAGATATAATGATGTTTTTGTTTAAAATACTACCTTTGTTATACTTTTTAGAAGCTCAATTTTTATTTTGAGACAAAAGAATAGATTTAGAATATAGCATTAACATTAAGGAAAAATTAAATTTCAAGCAAAAAAGTGAGTTTTATAAATAATATGACTCAATCAATGATTGGTGCATTTTAATTACTATAAGCTTGTTTATTTTAGTTTTCATTTAGCTTTGATTGTGTATATGTGTGGAGATGATAATCTGTACCGACTGACGAGTGCTGATTGAACACGAAATACGGATATTGGTGATTATTTATTTTTTCGACATGTGTGTGAGCAAGTGTATCAGCAGTATGAGATAGCATGGATGGTTGAGGATCATGTGAAAGTCTGAGTTCAAACCTCTATATATTACATATAGAAGTGCAGGTATGAAAAAGCTTGTACTGTAGGGGAAAAATCATATTTTAAAATATAACGTACAGTATATAGAACAATAGATATATGTATTTGATTTTGTATTATATTTTTCCTGATTAAAATAAATGTTTATTTTGGATAGTAACGTAGTTTTGGAATGAATTATCCTTAAATAGTTATTTTAGTCAAGCGTTGATGGACTAGCGGTTAGCATAGCTGCCTTCCAAAGAGCTGGTCCGGGTTCGCTTCCCGGTCAACGCTTTGACATACAAAAAAAAATAGTTATTTTAATGTAAACTAAATAAATTGATGATATAATGAATCAATTAGTTCATTTTTTTTAGAACCAGCAGTATTTATTGTATATAATGTCAATATTTAAATATGTTGATGTACAAAATTAAGCACTAAAATTGTATTGTTCTGCTGTTCTGAATTATTATTCATATTTTTTAAAGAGTTGTTACTTGACTCTACTCTGAAACCATCTATTTTAAACTTAAGTAATTAATATATGTCATATGATATAAAACACTTCTTCTAAGATAACTGGTTTCTGGGTTCTTTTTTCAATAAATATTAGGATTCACAGCTAGAATTGATATGTTTATGCATCTGTCGCCCTTTTTTATTTATTTTTACATTATTCAAGCTACTTAACTGCCATTAACAAACACTACAAAAGCCAAGTAAACTCACTTATATAGACATGGATCTAACATTAGCTCTGATCTATGTTTGAAACTTTGAATCCTAGTCTTTAATGATAAAGACAAAAGCCAGAAAGGAGATGAAAATTTTATAGAACTATACTATCTGGTTATCATTATTTAATTAATCTTACAATAGAGGGCTCTAGAATAACTTGAAGATAATGCTCTTGGAAAAATATGAAAGCATAGAAATGATTATATACTGTAGTTGTTAATATTAACCTTTCTAGTTAAAGAA
This sequence comes from Epiperipatus broadwayi, assembly GCA_028023455.1. Classification (NCBI taxonomy): domain Eukaryota; kingdom Metazoa; phylum Onychophora; class Udeonychophora; order Euonychophora; family Peripatidae; genus Epiperipatus; species Epiperipatus broadwayi. The sequence continues at coordinate 16,439,835 of JAQFVV010006198.1, forward strand.
TAACAAAAGGCTGAACGTTCTTAGAGAATTGGAGTCTCAAAATTTGTTTTGAATCTGACCTGGTGTAAAATCTATATAGCTATGCAAGTGAGTTAGGCTGAATTTGAAACCCTGAGGTTTTTTTAAGTACCAAGGAGTAAAGATTGACTATTAGATGTATAAGTGCATTAGTTCCAACTATGAATCCTAGTACTCACTGACTAAAGCATGAGATAGAAACCATTATGAAGATGGAAATTTTATAGCAATATACCACCTGGTATCCATTGATTACTCAAGTCTGCTATAGATGACAGTAGATCAGAGTAGAGTGAAGATAACTGTTCTTGAAACCATGTGAGTGAGGATATAAAAGGTCATGTGATGTTTATTATTTTTGACTCTAGTAATCTCATATTTAATACCATGGTTTTTTTAAAAAAAAAAGATTATTAGCAGTCATTGTGATTATTTATATACTAAACCAATTTAACAATAGTACACACTATTTTTTATTGTTAATTTTTTCATTGTTATATTTAGTTTTGTTAATGATATCAAAATATATATTTCACTTTTTTACACTTGTAAACATTATTCATGCATAATTAACATAAAGACAAAAAAAGGTCATAATCAGTGAAATTCCACTTCGTAATTGCTACATTTTAAATTGATTCAATTCTCTCTATATAAAAGATCCATACACATATTATTCTCTTAATATTCTTTAGTCTTTCTTTTATTTTTAAACCACTAAACATCACATAATCACTATCTTTTATAGTAGCACATAATTGTTAATAAACAAGGCAAAACTCTCCATACAGTAGTGCAGTGCTCTCAGATCCAAGGCTCCTCACTGACGAAGGCTACAAGCCAGAAACTAGTCTGAGGAGATTGGATGAGTAGGCACTAGATAGGGATTTTATGCACAAGTCTTCTGTATAGAGAGTTTTGCCTTGTTCTTTAATTTTTCTGGATCAATTTTTAATAAAATGTTTAATGATAACAAATAAGTCTATTTTCTTTTATTATGAAACAGTAATAATAGCAATACAAGTGAATTTCTTCACATGTTAGAAATACTAACATCTCAAGTCTTTTGCACATCATTTATTCATATTAAATATTAATTTTTTATTATATTTTATTGTTTTTTATATTTAAAAATTTATACTCTCCATCAATAACCAATATTTCTGAATTTTTATAAATATCTGGATAATTTTTTTAATTACTTAATATCAAAGTAGCAGTTTTATAGAATCTGGTATTAAAAAATATTTTGAGCTTATACAGTTATTTTTCTTCTTATTAGTGATTTCAATTTCAGTTATCTTTTTTAAAACACCTTTTTGTGGTGTAGAGTTAAGCATTTTCGACTATGGCCAAAAAAAAGATGAGACAAAGAAAACCATGGAAATCTGTTACATCACATTTATTTAGTTAATTAATTCATTTCATTCTAACATGATATTATATCAAGTGATGTTTTATAAATGAGTATCTGGCTAATGTTAGTTAAAAAGTATAAACAATAAGTCAAGCATTGGTGGTCGAGAGGTCAGCGTGACTGCCTTACAAGCAGTTGTCCTGGGTTAGCAGGTTCACTTCCCGGTCAATGCTATGACACATGAATGAAAAAAAAAATATGAACAATAAGTTTATCTAAGATTTGTAAAATGGAGGCTATTGACATGCATGTGAAAGTGTAAATAAATATTGAAATTAATGCAATTTTCAGTGCTCATGGGATAAATGAATCATATTTCTAAAGATGCTAAGTCATAGTTTATCTTTAGAATATGAAAACTCTTTTATTCTTATATGCATTTTAAAAGGTTTTTAAAGCTATAGGTCTTCTTCAAATTTTTTCATAATGATCTATAAGTTTATTAGTCATTTTACTTACTCAGTGCATTTCCCTTTTGAAATTGGTTTTGTTTCCTTTTCTTTTTTTAAGTCTTGCTAGAATTAGAACCAATAATCTCATCATCATTATCTTTTAAATAAAAAGATTTATTATTGCAGCCATATCATTTAGTCTTCATCAGTTTTTTTATACTTATATATGAAAAACATCTGGTTTCACTGATCACCTTTTTAAAATAAGACATTCTTGTTCCGCCTCTCAGACTTTTCCCCAAAATTTTATCCTGTAAATTATTTTATAAAAAATTATCATAAGTTGAAATGTGTCCAAAGGATTTAACCTTTCTCATTTTTATCAAGTCAGTAGATCACTTTTCATTTCAAGTTTTCTCAGTATTTGATCATTGGTCTTTTTTTCCATCCAATTCCTAATTAATTATCTTCACACTTCAATTTCTTTTTAATTTTCTTTTTTGTTTTTCCAAAAACCAAATCTTGCATTAATATGCCAATATACTTCTCTGTGAAGATTCTAATAAATCTGATATTATTTTTTATATCAATATGTTTATTTAAAAGTAAGGTCTTTTTATTTTGAAAAGCACATTTTGCTAATATCAACAAAATTCCTTAACTTGTTTTAAATGTATATTATTTGTCACATTTATTAATATTTTTATCTTCTGTTTATCTATTACCATCATCTTCATTCTTATTTTTATCTTTTTTTTTAATTTAAAAGTTTCTATAAGCATATTCAACATCTTAATCATTTTATGCATTTGTTTTTCCAAATCTGCAATCAATGCTATATCATTTGCATAATGAATGCTATAAAAATACCTATCATTAATTTTAATTTCTTTAGTGTTCTTTTTTTATAACCATGATTATATTCCCAATAAATATATTGAAATAAGATGACAATAGTGGACCTTATGTCATACCTCTTATTTATATTATCTTAGTTTTACAACTTTTTATAACTATTTCTATATTTTGACATCTCTATATATTTAAAATTAACCTTCTATTCTTCTAATCAAATACTACAATCTTTATTGTTTCAAACAGTAACTTTCAATCTACTTTGTCAAAAGCTTTGTCCAAACCATAAAAGCCATATATAACTTGCTATTTTTTCTAATCTTTTTTGCAATATCATTATCATTGCTTCTCTGATTTCTTGTCCAGATATAAAATCATATTGATATTTATCCACATTCTAATATATATTCTTTTGTAATCTATTTTTAACTACTTTAAGTAAAATCTTACTGGCATGAAATAACCAAGCCATTGTTCCATAATTTATGCAATCATTTGCATAATCTTTTTTGGAAATGCAATGCTTTTTGTAATTGTAAAATCTGATAGGATTTTTCCTTTTGCATAGCATCTTATTATCACATTAAATAATTAAATTCTAAGTGCTAGAAATGCTAAATAAAAAAAGTTTCAATGTAGATATATCTTAAAATTGAGCTAAGCACTTTCAATATCTTGGTTAGCTCAAGTTTTAAGATACATCTACAGTGATGCTTTTCTTATTTAGTATTCCTAGGCTTAGAATTTAATTACAATTCATTTAAGAGAAGTTTATCAATTTATATAATCACATTAAATATTTTTTCTTATGATCTCATTACAATTTTTTATCTGGCTAGTTTCTTTATTATTTATTTTCATATTAACAGCATGATCAAATTTTTCTCTTGTCATTGAAGGTATTTGTTATCCTCACCATATGTATTTTTATTCTCTATATAACTTTTCACATCTGTAATTTCTTCTTTAAACAAATCTTCAATATATTTTTTCTAGGGTCACACACTTTCTTATTTTCAAAAAGCATCTTTTCTTCTTTTATTTTTAACAATATTAATAAATGTTTTTCTTTATAATTCAACATTTTGGGGTTTTTTTTTCATTTATTTACTCATTTAATATAGACAATTTTTATGTTGCTTTCAATTTCTTTACAATCATAGTCTTTATATCTAATTTTATTACTGCATTCAGTTAAATTCAGTGTCACTTAAGTCTTCTATAATTTCTTGAATAGCAGTATCATTTTCTCTAATATTTTAGTCACTGCACTCTTTAAATATACTTTAATATTCTTCCATCAGCATGTGATCAATATCTAGTAAAGCAAACACCTGATATTCTAAAATTTTCTATTAATTAAAAAATTTTGTGAAGGCATCTTTAATCTAGTCTGCACCACATTTATAAATAAAATTAAAGAAAAAAATCAATATGTACTTGTAATTTAATAGTCTAATTACAGAAATTCCTGGATTTTGAAACAGAATTTAAATTTACAAGAAGGATTAAATGATTTTCTCTAGAAATGTAGAAAATTTACATGGATTTGGAAATTAATGGAATTTTATCTGTACCATCATTTTTATATTTTTTTAAAGACTTCTCATACCCATAGTAGAATTACTCTATAATAAAATAATTCACAGCAGTTTATTTATGAGTTTCAGCAACTGTTTTCCAAAATTATTCAAATGTAATAATGTTTGTCAGTAATTTGTGTTTTTATTTGTATACTAAAAGCTTGCAATTACCGGATGATATTAAAATAGTTGAATTTTGTTACATTTTGAATAATATTCCTATTTTTTAAAGTAAATTACCATTTAATTTTATTTGGGTATGTTATCATGTGTACTTGATATATAAAAGATGAAATTTTTTGGAAATTTAATTAATCTGTCTTATTTTTTTTATATCCTCAATAATAATGTTTATTAGTTTCTTGGATATTGAAATATGATTTATTTCCTAAAAAATTCAATTCTTTTTATTATATATTTTGAATTTTATAATCATCTTTACTGTTTAGACAAATGCATTTATTTAAAGATTAATTAAAATGCAGCTAATGAACTTGAAACGTTTTTTTGCATATTTGTACATTAATAAAAATTTAATGCCATTCGTTGCCCTTAATTCCCATTTTATTAAGTCTTTTTTTTTATAAAAAAAATTTGATAATTATAATATCTCATTAACTTTTTTATTATTTCTTAATCTATCTCTATTAATTTTAAATCTCTCAAAAAAGAGTCAACATTTGTGGTTTTATATTTAATATATATTGTAATGGTATAATAGTGTAGTTTTAATTATCATCAGGACCCACATATTAGAGCCAAAATCTGTAATGGTATAAACACTGAATTAATCAACTATTATTAGGAAATCTGTAATGAAATAAAATTGAATATAGTGTAATTAATTTTTCAAATAGCCTATCACATATGATTATTAATTTGGTAATAACATAATATAGCTGTATACTTCAATTAATAATTGTATTATATTCCAATTGAAATTCCAAATTGTACTAGCATGAAATATTTGTAAAATAATATTTAAAAAATATAAATTATAAAAATAATAATAATGTTGAGCACCTAGTTATCAGTTTAAAATAAATAAGTATAGTAACTTAACCAATTAATTTTTATCAAAACATTTGCTTAACTTTTGTAATCAATATAATATAAATAAGAAAACTACTACAATTAAGTAATAAATTATTAAATATGTAAATATTTATTTATATTTTGAGTTTCTAAATATTTAATATAAAAATAGAATTATGTAGAGACTCTTTAAATTGATACTAAAGTATAAGATGATCAATAAACTAGGAATAATTATGAGATTCAATCACTTAGTAAAATAAAATTTATTAACATAATATATATATATATATATATATATATATATATATATATATATATATATATATATATAAAATATAATATATATATATATATATATATATATATATATATATTGTAACCATATATTTTAGTATAAAATATATTAATTGATGTAACTAGTATAAAAATTTCTCTTTCTTCTTTTGATGATTTGATTGGCTTGATTTGCCCTTTGAACAGACTACTCTCTTATCTTATTTTAATAAATTTAAAATTGCTTCATTCCAGATACTGATTCATATCAAATTGTTTAACTTTTAAAAATTTTTGACAACACATTAAATTTGGTAAAATATTATTAAAAATAATAATATTGTTTTATTTGCTTTAAATGATCTTAAAAAATTATTTCCATTAAAACAAAAAACCATTTGTTCAATTAAATTTAATTATTAAAAATAGATACAATAATTACGTAGGCGTTCAATATAAAAAGAAAAGAGTGTGAATTTAAGAGGAGATCATCTGTTAGTTTGCTTTTGGAGGGAAGAAAGAAAAGAAATGGTAAAGGCAAATGGTATAAATTTGATAAGCTTATTTTAAAATAGTTAACAAGTAATCGGATTACCACAAATTTTTCTATAAACATAAAAATAAGATAGTGGTATTCAATTAAAAGATGCATTGCTAAATTTAAAAGTCTGTTCAAGTCGGCTGGCCAAGTGGATCAAATCACCGGTAATAATTTCCAATATTACATTTGAAAAATGTCGGAGCTTCCCAGTTTAAAAGAATTAAATACAAGATTTTGGTATGGTTTAAAATATTTATTATTCTACAAATTGGAAAAATTAAATAAGTGTTTTAATCACAGAAGTTTTACAAATATGAAAATTTGCTTTTTAAAAAAGAAGTTTAAGTTAAAGTAAAATGTTAAAGTTATTAACATAGTTGAATATTTCCATTTATAATTTTAATAAAAATATAGTATTTATTGATATTTAACTTTACAATGCCAGTAATATATTTTATAGTTAATTTGTTTACCATTTGGATAGTAATCAGTCTTCAAATAATTGATCAAAGCTATTTTCTAATTTTATCGTCAGTGTGGAATGATTAAATTAATTGCTGTAATTAGTATTCCTAGATTTAAGCGTGGATAAATAAATATTAGCATGGATGTGATAAACTTGGAACAATTTTAATAGAGAAATGTAGAGATTAATAACTTATGAAAAACATTTTCATTTATACTCTGAGTGTTATCATTGAAAATTGTTTCGTGTTTATGGAGCCATGTAAAATCGTTAATCTAATAGTGCTTGTAATAACTAATACAAATGGATAAAATTGCATGTAGGGAATTCAACTATAATTATAGCTATTACTTCATACATTTATTGTTCGACACATCGTACATGGATCTCACGGATCATATTCGTAGTTATAAAATTCTATACAATCTAATTTGTGATACACTCACCTGTTGGAATTCATGTATTGAACTATAAAATGTTATACATTTAATTTATATCACACACACACCTGTTATATTTTATGTATTTGATGAATAACGCATTACTTTAATTTTATTGTTATATGAACTTGCATGTGAAGTTCATAAGTTATTTTATTAAGTTTAAATTAATAGGGGTTGAATGAAATATTTATTCAAGAGAATAGCGCTTGCGAAAAAGCTTGAAAAGTACTAAATGAATTCATGAGATATATCAATTGTTATGGGGTATTTGGTGAGTCTTTCCAGATTTCTATTCCTATACCAATATTACTTATATTATATTACATATGTTTTATTTTAAACAAGATAAGTTAGTACATTATTTGTCCTGAATAGTGTAACATTTTATTATGCAAGAACCCACATTTGCTAAAGTGTTAGTGTTTTCTGAATGGTCAGAAGAACTGAGGAGGATGATTTTGCACTTTAATGTGAAGTAAATAGTAATGTTGTTTTATAATGTTAAAGGGCATTAATCTGTGCTGATGGTTAATCCACAGAGTACTTACTTGCCATTTTTTTGTATTTTACATTCATTCCTGCGCTGGTGGTTAATCCGCGGAATCGTGTAATTATACGTATTACTTTATGAGGGTGTATAAATCCACAAAGCGTTTCGTATTATTTAATTCCTATGTGTAGATGAATGCATCCACAGGAATGCAGAGTATTTTAGTTAATCTGCTAAATCATCTTCTTTCATTGGTAAGTATAATTTATAAGTTAGATTATTAAATGGTAGCAGGACATTTTATTCAAGTTACATAATAATAGTTAACTGTTAGTTGATTATTATTTACCGGAATGTAAGTTTAAATTTTCATTCTATTTAATGATTGCATCATAGCTAAATCCTACAGATATAATATTATTTATTATATTATTATAAGTTACGGTATAGATTTGTTGAATCTGGAAATGACATTAAATATTTCATGAGTTGATGCTGAATTTAGTATAATTTTCTCAATACATTCATTATATCCAATTGAAATATAAGGTATGATTAGGTTTTTTTTAAAAAAACTGTACCTATGAGATGTTATTGAAGAAAGTCGATGGAATTATAAATTATTTATTTTATTTGTTTATTTATGTTTTTAATTATAACATTGGAATTAATTACTTGTTGTTCATAAATTTGTAAATAAATGTTGATTTTAATTAAACTTACTGTGCCATTGCTATGTGTCATTCATAAAATCAGAAATCATAAATCTTGGATAGAGCATACATTGAAATACATACTATCGTCAACATGATATAAGAGTTTAATGATATTTTGAGAAAACATTTGGATGCTTTTCGTCTTTGGTAGTCTATGATGTGTAAGGTACAATAAAATCCCATTTACCTTTTCCATCATTTTAGCTTTGCGTAGTTGATTCTAGTATACAATACAAATTAATTATTAAACTTGTAAACAGATTTACCAAATAATTACATGATTGAATATATTTACTTAACGTTTTTAAATTGTCATTTATCAGTATAATAAGAGTCTCAACGATATAGTAAACTATAAAAAGAACCCAAGTATTTATGTTTATTTATTGCAAAGCTTTACCTGGACTATCATTTGTATTAGAAATCATAGAGATGGTTTCAAATTTCATAATTTTATGTAATTCCACAAATTATTCCATCTTGTACATGGTCGACCATCGGGTCTCATACAATAAAATCGCAAATTAAGGTTTGAAAGATAATAACCTTGCACTTATAATTTCTTTAATGTATTTTTATCATACTACTATGATAGTTCTTCACGGTACACCCTGGCTGCGATCAAATAAAATCATAAAAAGTTTATGTTATATCATTGGTTTGGTCTGTGGTAAGTTGCTCCAGATGTTGGTTGTGGTCTCTAGTGCACTTATGTTGTGGTTACAATTTTTAGCGCACGTACGTGTTCGGCACGATAGGTAGCATAGTATACAATTGGGTATTATGTAGCTGGGGGCAACAATTATGTAAGTTGTGATCATGCAATTTATATGGTTACAATTTTGGCGCCGCAACGTGGACGGTCCGATAGGTAGTTGGGACCGACATGTATGGTTACAGTTTTTGCTGCAAGTACTGCAACGTGTTGGGCCCGATATGTTGAGATTATACAATTATTATAAGTGTGCGATTACAGTTTTTAGCACTTTATAAACATGCGACTTGATTAATTGATTGTTACAGAGTACAATATGGTAATGTGTGAACTAAATTAATTAATGATTGTTGATTACAATTTTAATTTCCCATATTACAAGAATGTTATCATGTGACAAATGCTCTATAATGGTGATAAAATATTGTATGTTTTATTGCTATATATTTCTCCAAGTTACTTATATAGATTTCTGATGACAATAGCAATCGTATTCCAAGATATACCAATATTTATGATTGAATTGGGAGAAGTTGAAATTATCAAGGATTTATAAAGTAGTTGTTATAATACTGCAAATATTTAAAGTGGTGGTTCAGATTATTTTAGTGTGAATGTGATATATACCATCTGGGATAGATTATTGGTGGTGATGGTCTAGTGGTTGGTTGGCTTAAACAAGATTTTAATTGATTATTGTTATTAAAACACATATTTTAGGAAAGTAAGAATTTGGTTTCACAAAATATTGAAATAGTTGTTATAAAATACTCAAAATGAGTGATTCTGAAGAACTTCATTATCCTGAGAGAACCCAAGAAGTTCCTGATTTTGATTTCCAACAACGGTTTATGTTGATGCTTCAACGCATAGAGATTGGAATGAATGAACAGTCTCTAAAATTGAATGAACAGTCTCTTTTCCAAAAAGAAATGTTAGAGTCTCACAAAGAGATGACTGAAAAATTGAATGAACAGTCTCTAAAATTGAATGAACAGTCTCTTTCCCAAAAAGAAATGTTAGAGTCTCACAAAGAGATAACTGAAAAATTGAATGAACAGACTGAAAAATTGAATGAACAGTCTGAAAAATTAGATAGTTTTGAGAATAAAATGGCTGAAGTTCAGGAGTTTGTGAAAGAAAAAATAGAAGCTGCTAGGTTAAAAACAGTGGAGGAATTTAATCAAAAATTTCAATCATTAGAAAGTAGTTGTAGAGCAGCTAAAGGAGAGTCCGATATTAAATTAGAAGAAATTAAAGTTAATTTCGTCGATTATAAAAAGCACTTGGAAGTTCAGATAGAAGAAATTGGAAATAAGTTTATAACCCACGAGGAGAATATAGACACTAAACTGAAGGTGCTTGATGTGGCAATGGGAGACTCAAGGAGTCAGTTGGCACAAATAGTTAGTGAAATGAACTATAAAGTTCAAGAAGTAGAGTCTCAATCTGCTAAATCTATCGATAAAATTAAATCCATGAGTGAATCTGTAACAGAGAGCAGAGCAGAATTGGGGAGCATTAAAAAGATTTTTGAGGAAACTATCAATAGGTCTAAATTAGAGAATAAAGAATTAAAAAAGACTAATGCTAAATTTAGTGGAGATTTAGAAATGATGCATAAAGAGTTGAAGGAAATGAGGGATAAATATCAAGAATGGCCAAATGAGTCAAATGAATTTAAAGAAGGACAGAAACTAGAGGCAAAGATTGAAAATCTTCAGCTAAAAATGTTGGAAATTCAAAAGGCTCAAGAGAAAAATGATAATTTCATTGGTCAAAACACCAAGTATTATGTAGATGGGACAGAGACCTCTGTTAAAGAAGTAGTTGTATCAGATGGTAATTTTACTAGTATCCGCACAACTCCCATTTTCCAAAAACCATTAGAAATTGAATCTGTGGCCAATAATGTCAAGAACACAGATATGTCTATGGGTGGATCAACAGCTCTTAAATTTCTAAAGATTAAGCCATTTAAAGGGGAGTATTTGGAAAACCCTCTAGAATTTCTTCAAAATCTGGAGGAATTGTTTACTTTATGTGCATTTTCAGAAAGAGAAAAATTGGCTATCTCCAGCAACCATCTTTATGCTGCTGCAAAAGATTGGTGGCAGTCTTTGTTTGATTGTCCTCAAACATATGGAGATTTTAAACATTTAATAATGTCAAGTTTCTGGGGTGAAGATCGTCAGGATAACATGCGTTATCAAATCACTCGAGAAAAGTACAATGCTAATAAAGGTAGCTATACTCAATTTTTTCGTGGACAGGCGGTCAAACTTAAAACTGTAACTGCTTTTCCATTATCTGAGCATCATATAGTCAGGATCTTAAGACATAACTTACCTCAACAGATTGAACAAGTTTTGATTGCTGCAGATAAGTATACAATTGATGAGGTGTCAGAGATCTTAGATGCACTTGAGACAAGTGAATGTGATCTGGAAAACAGATATAGAGGTGGAAAGGATGCTAGAGCTTCTCATAACTGTTCCATTGCTAATGTTAATGTTGCTCCCATAAGAAGTCCTTATCGTGATAAAAGATACGAGAGTAGGAGTCGTAGTTATAAACGACCAAAATTTTATCATAGAGATAATGGTCAACCTAGTCTAATTAATAAGACCCAAGATAGAGATCTACCTTCTGTTAGTGGAATTAAACCACCTCACAAAAAGGATATTAAGACAAATGTTAAAAGTAATACATTAAACTAGAAGGGGCCTCATGAAAAAGTTCCTCGCTGTGGGTGCCTGTTGCTAACTTGGGGAGGAACCATATAGACAATGAAGAAGCATATGTAAATAGTATAGACCTTAATATTGATCTGTTGGAGCCTTATGAGGTTGTGGACCCTCCTATATTATATAGTTGTCCTATTGTCAAAATTTATATTGAAAGTGTTCTTGTTAATGCTTTGGTAGACTCTGGAAGTCAGGCATCAATATTGTCCTCGGTTGTTTATGATAAAATTGTGGATGCAAATAAATCTGTACCTTTGCTTCCTGTAAAACCAATTCAGGTTACGCTTGCAAAGGGAAGAAAAGCAAAACTTATGAATAAGCAAACCTGGCTTAATGTAAAAATTGGTGAGTCTGAATTTGGACATGTTTTCATAATAATGCCTGATCTTATTCATGAAGTTATCATTGGTTCTGACTTCATGAGTTTAAATAAATGCAATATTGATTTAAAAACAAACTTTTTGCCTTTAATAATGATTCTTGTCATTTTTATGATAATATAGATGTTCAATTGAATCAGTTAATGGTCATACACGATACATCAGTTGAATTGAACATAAAAATTAAATTAGATGATTCTAACATTTTGGATATTGATTATAAAGAACAATTACATCAATTGATGATCCAGTACAAAGATATATTTTCAAAGATACCAGGCATTATTGGAGGATACGTCCATCGAATCAAACTCAGGAATGAAGCACCATTCCAGCAGTGATCATACCCCATTCCATACCAATACCAGGCAGAAGTACAGCAGCAAATCAATAAAATGATTGAATGGCATATTGTCAAGAAAAGCCCTTCAGCCTATGTCAATCCTCTTGTGATTGTAAGAAAAAGAAATGGATCAGTTCGGGTGTGCTTAGATGCACGTGTGCTTAACCAATTAATCATTCCAGAACATGATGTGCCTCCACCTATTCATGAACTTTTGATCAAATTCAAGGGCAAATATATTTTTTCAACTTTTGACTTGACGGCCAGTTACTGGCAAATTCCATTGCATACTGATGACCAAAAGTACACTGCTTTTCGTTTTGAAGGCCAATCCTATGTTTTTGAAAGGATGCCTTTTGGCTTAATTAACAGTGGAGCAGGACTTATTAGGTGTTTGGATAGAATTTTTTCCACTCAATTAAAGAAGAAAATAATTATGTATGTGGATGATATCGTTATTGCATCTGCAGACATCTATGAACATTTAAATGATTTGGGTTTATTCTTTTTTGAATGTCACACTAATAATATAAAAATTAATTTGGAAAAATGTACATTGGCAGCCACTGAAATCACTTTTCTGGGGCATCTGGTCAGTGATCAGGGAATTAAACCCCATCCGGATAAAGTGACGGCCATCCAAAATTTTCCTATCCCTAAAACTAAAAAACAGCTTAAATCATTCCTAGGCTTGTGTAACTATTATCACAAATTTTACCAAGATTTTTCCAATGATACCATGTCACTGTCATTATTATTAAAAGGAAATGTGAAATGGAAGTGGAACAATGAGCATACATTAGAATTTAATAAGATAAAGGCTACATTCTTTAAAAAGGTCATTTTGGCTTATCCAGATTTTGGCAAGATATTTTACTTACAGACTGACAGCAGTAATTTTGGATTAGGAGTAGTTCTATACCAATTAGATGATTTTCAGAAACCTCAAATTTTGTACTTTTTGAGCAGGCATCTAAAGGGGCCTGAACTAAATTACTCAGTTACCGAAAAGGAAGCCTTAGCTGTAGTCTGGGCTTTCCAGAAACTCCGTCAATTTTGCTGGGATCAGAGGTTGTAGTTTTAAGTGATCATAGGAGCTTAGAGTTCCTTAAGGTTGATAAGATGGAGTCTTTATCTACAACAGTTTCAATACAAAATTCAATATTATGAGGGAGGTAAAAATGTCATAGCAGATGCTTTGAGCCGTAACCCTGTAGATTCATTGTCTTTTCATCCCAACCATCACAATATTGTAATTACAAATGTTGAGTTGGTTTCAGATGAAACTATTGAAGGCGATTATAAGAACCTTGCAGTAGAACAGTCTCAAGATGTGAAATTTGGAAGAATAATTAAATTACTATCTAATCCTATTGTACCCATAAGCCAGAATAGGAATATTACCTGAATTAAAAGTAGATACAAATTATATCAGGGTATGTGGATGTATCAGACTATACCTAACAATGATAGCTCATGGAAAGTAGTGATAGCTAGGTCTATGACTAATCGGCTAATCTCTTATGTTCATTGCAAATATGGTCATTATGGCTCACCAAAATTAGAGCACATATTGAAAAAGTATTTTTACTGGTCAAACATGTATGCATCAATTGTACGTCAATTAAGACACTGTGAGATTTGTCTGAAGTCAAAACATTCTGAAAAATCATATGCTGGGGTACTTCAACCTATCTTTCCCATGGAACCTAATGAGATATTATCATTGCACTTCTACGGACCTCTTCCATCCTTTAATAAACAAAAATTCATCCTAGTTACCTATGATTTATTTACTAAATATGTATGTGCATATCCTGTTCCTAAGACTGATGCAAAAAATGTCATTAAAAGTCTTAGCAATAGTCAATTTCCTTTGGTGGGAAAACCTATGTCTATTCTTACGGATCATGCTACTGCTTTTATTTCCAGCACATGGAGAAAGTGGATTAGAAAACAGAATATCCGACATATTATGAGTTCTATCAGAAATCCGCAATCCAATCCATGTGAAAGAGTGATGAGGGAATTGAGTAGGCTATTTCGTGTCTATGTGAAGGATAATCACCAGTTGTGGGTAAATAAGTTACCTGAAGTTATCAATTACATAAACATTACCATAAATGAATCCACAAAATTTGCTCCTATTAGGCTTCAATTTGGAATACAGGAGCCATTACTAATTAAAACTCCTTTACCCATCATTCTAGAAGAAATAAACAGTGATCTTGATATAGAAAAAGCCAGACGGAATTTAAGAAAAATGAGCCAAAAGCGCTCTAAACAGTATAAAGGTAAACCACATCCTTTTAAGGTCGGAGATTTTGTATTTGTCCGTACTCCTCATGTTAGCAACTTAAAGAAAAACGAATTTAGAAAATTTTTAAACTTATATAATGGACCTTTCATGATTGAAAGCCAGGTGGGAGAGAATGCATTTATGCTCTCAACCCCTGAAGGAATCCGAGGCACTTACAATGCACGTAGTTTGAAACCTGAACCTTCAATAAATTAGGGGGATTTACATCGTGTAAATGTTATACCATATTCAAATTGATGATAAATTATAAATAAGATAATAAAAATAGTGACTTATAGTGTACCTTAGTAGAGTTTGATGAACTGGAATTCTAAAGAAAGATAAATTTTTTCCATAGGGGGGTGTAAACTGTAACCATATATTTTAGTATAAAATATATTAATTGATGTAACTAGTATAAAAATTTCTCTTTCTTCTTTTGATGATTTGATTGGCTTGATTTGCCCTTTGAACAGACTACTCTCTTATCTTATTTTAATAAATTTAAAATTGCTTCGTTCCAGATACTGATTCATATCAAATTGTTTAACTTTTA
Organism: Epiperipatus broadwayi; assembly: GCA_028023455.1. Taxonomy (NCBI): domain Eukaryota; kingdom Metazoa; phylum Onychophora; class Udeonychophora; order Euonychophora; family Peripatidae; genus Epiperipatus; species Epiperipatus broadwayi. Next base: position 16,455,107 of record JAQFVV010006198.1, read on the forward strand.
AAAATTTTTGACAACACATTAAATTTGGTAAAATATTATTAAAAATAATAATATTGTTTTATTTGTTTAAAATGATCTTAAAAAATTATTTCCATTAAAACAAAAAACCATTTGTTCAATTAAATTTAATTATTAAAAATAGATACAATAATTACATAGGCGTTCAATGTAAAAAGAAAAGAGCGCAAATTTAAGAGGAGATCATCTGATAGTTTGCTTTTGGAGGGAAGAAAGAAAAGAAATGGTAAAGGCAAATGGTGTAAATTTGATAAGCTTATTTTAAAATAGTTAACAAGTAATCGGATTACCACAAATTTTTCTATAAACGTAAAAATAAGATAGTGGTATTCAATTAAAAGATGCATTGCTAAATTTAAAAGTCTGTTCAAGTCGGCTGGCCAAGTGGATCAAATCACCGGTAATAATTTCCAATATTACATTTGAAAAATGTCAGAGCTTCCCAGTTTAAAAGAATTAAATACAAGATTTTGGTATGTTTTAAAATATTTATTATTCTACAAATTGGAAAAATTAAATAAATGTTTTAATCACAGAAGTTTTACAAATATGAAAATTTGCTTTTTAAAAAAGAAGAAGTTTAAGTTAAAGTAAAATGTTAAAGTTATTAACATAGTTAAATATATCCGTTTATAATTTTAATAAAAATATAGTATTTATTGATATTTAACTTTACAATGTCAGTAATATATTTTATAGTTAATTTGTTTACCATTTGGATAGTAATCAGTCTTCAAATAATTGATCAAAGCTATTTTCTAATTTTATCGTCAGTGTGGAATGATTAAATTAATTGCTGTAATTAGTATTCCTAGATTTAAGCGTGGATAAATAAATATTAGCATGGATGTGATAAACATGGAACAATTTTAATAGAGAAATGTAGAGATTAATAACTTATGAAAAACATTTTCATTTATACTCTGAGTGTTATCATTGAAAATTGTTTCGTGTTTATGGAGCCATGTAAAATCGTTAATCTAATAGTGCTTGTAATAACTAATACAAATGGATAAAATTGCATGTAGGGAATTCAACTATAATTATAGCTATTACTTCATACATTTATTGTTCGACACATCGTACATGGATCTCACGGATCATATTCGTAGTTATAAAATTCTATACAATCTAATTTGTGATACACTCACCTGTTGGAATTTATGTATTGAACTATAAAATGTTATACATTTAATTTATGTAACACACATACCTGTTATATTTTATGTATTTGATGAATAACGCATTACTTTAATTTTATCATTATATGAACTTGCATGTGAAGTTCATAAGTTATTTTATTAAGTTTAAATTAATAGGGATTGAATGAAATATTTATTCAAGAGAATAGCGCTTGCGAAAAAGCTTGAAAAGTACTAAATGAATTCATGAGATATATCAATCGTTATGGGGTATTTGGTGAGTCTTTCCAGATTTCTATTCCTATACCAATATTACTTATATTATATTAGATATGTTTTATTTTAAACAAGATAAGTTAGTACATTATTTGTCCTGAATAGTGTAACATTTTATTATGCAAGAACCCACATTTGCTAAAGTGTTAGTGTTTTCTGAATGGTCAGAAGAACTGAGGAGGATGATTTTGCACTTTAATGTGAAGTAAATAGTAATGTTGTTTTATAATGTTAAAGGGCATTAATCTGTGCTGGTGGTTAATCCACAGATTACTTACTTGCCATTTTTTGTATTTTACATTCATTCCTGCGCTGGTGGTTAATCCGCGGAATCGTGTAATTATACGTATTACTTTATGAGGGTGTATAAATCCACAAAGCGTTTCGTATTATTTAATTCCTATGTGTAGATGAATGCATCCACAGGAATATGTTTTACTTCACAAAAATAAGTTGGGCAAAGTATTTTAGTTAATCTGCTAAATCATCTTCTTTCATTGGTAAGTATAATTTATAAGTTAGATTATTAAATGGTAGCAGGACATTTTATTCAAGTTACATAATAATAGTTAACTGTTAGTTGATTATTATTTACCGGAATGTAAGTTTAAATTTTCATTCTATTTAATGATTGCATCATAGCTAAATCCTACAGATATAATATTATTTATTATATTATTATAAGTTACGGTATAGATTTGTTGAATCTGGAAATGACATTAAATATTTCATGAGTTGATGCTGAATTTAGTATAATTTTCTCAATACATTCATTATATCCAATTGAAATATAAGGTATGATTAGGTTTTTTTTAAAAAACTGTACCTATGAGATGTTATTGAAGAAAGTCGATGGAATTATAAATTATTTATTTTATTTGTTTATTTATGTTTTTAATTATAACATTGGAATTAATTACTTGTTGTTCATAAATTTGTAAATAAATGTTGATTTTAATTAAACTTACTGTGCCATTGCTATGTGTCATTCATAAAATCAGAAATCATAAATCTTGGATAGAGCATACATTGAAATACATACTATCGTCAACATGATATAAGAGTTTAATGATATTTTGAGAAAACATTTGGATGCTTTTCGTCTTTGGTAGTCTATGATGTGTAAGGTACAATAAAATCCCATTTACCTTTTCCATCATTTTAGCTTTGCGTAGTTGATTCTAGTATACAATACAAATTAATTATTAAACTTGTAAACAGATTTACCAAATAATTACATGATTGAATATATTTACTTAACGTTTTTAAATTGTCATTTATCAGTATAATAAGAGTCTCAACGATATAGTAAACTATAAAAAGAACCCAAGTATTTATGTTTATTTATTGCAAAGCTTTACCTGGACTAGCATTTGTATTAGAACTCATAGAGATGGTTTCAAATTTCATAATTTTATGTAATTCCACAAATTATTTCATCTTGTACATGGTCGGCCATCGGGTCTCATACAATAAAATCGCAAATTAAGGTTTGAAAGATAATAACCTTGCACTTATAATTTCTTTAATGTATTTTTATCATACTACTATGATAGTTCTTCACGGTACACCCTGGCTGCGATCAAATAAAATCATAAAAAATTTATGTTATATCATTGGTTTGGTCTGTGGTAAGTTGCTCCAGATGTTGGTTGTGGTCTCTAGCGCACTTATGTTGTGGTTACAATTTTTAGCGCACATACATGTTCGGCATGATAGGTAGCATAGGATACAATTGGGTATTATGTAGCTGGGGGCAACAATTATGTAAGTTGTGATCATGCAATTTATATGGTTACAATATATATATGAATAAATAAAATAATGTAAAGGTATGTGTTATCAATATTTCTAACTTATAATGAATCTATGAATTGATGCAAAAGACAATATACTTATAAACCAGAAAGAAAATATTTATCTGTAAAAGCAATAGTAAATAAATCTTTAAAATATATTTAAAAAAATAAATCTGTTTTTAAAAAAAAAAAAAAAAAACACAAGTTAAAACTTGCTAACGCTTGTATTTATGACAATAGATGGCGTTCTACCAAAAAACACTGCCAAGTGTAAGTTTGTTTACATAAACGTCAGAGCATGCATTCACTATCTCTAACTTTAGTTCCACCTTCAGATCATGATTTCAAGCTATTTGCTATTTTACAGTCATAAATGGAAGATGGCCAATTTAATTACAATCTGATATTTTACAAATGTATATAAATTATATATTTTTATAAATATAACTGATTTATATCTATCCAAAATATATTGCTTTCCAAATCTATATAAAACAATAAAACATATCTTTAAATGCTATATAAAAATAAAAAATAATATTAATAAAGATATTTAAAATTTTATTTTTAAAATTATCTAATTTTCTTTTTAGTTAACTTATTTATGATATGATTTTTTTCTACAGTACAGGCTTTTGCGTACCTGCACTTCTATAGATTATATATAGGGGGTTTGAATTCAGACTTTTACACAACCCTCAACCATCCATACTATCTCATACTGCTGATATACTTGATCACACACATGTTGAAAAGATAAATAATCACCAATATATGTATTTCATGCTAAACCAGCATTTGTCAGTTGATCCAGATTATTATTTCCACACATATATACTATCAAAGCTCAGCTTATATTAAGATAGCCAATCTTCATAATTTAATGAACAGGCTTCAAAACACTCTACCCCACAACTCTTCAGCCATCCACTTCAGCCATCCATGACATGTGTGAGGTCAAGTGTATCAGCAGTATTAGATAGCATGGATGGTTGAGAGTCATGTGAAAGTTTTAGTTCAAACTCCCTATATATTAACTTATTTATGTAACATAAATGCATTTATTAATATAAATACAATAATAATAAAATAACATACTATGCAAAATTATGGTACACAAGTTCTGATACTTCTTAGTATTCCTGAAGCAAGATGTAAATCCTTTAAGCAAATATATCTGAAGTTCATCTAGATTCCAAAAAACATTGTTCAAAAATAGATCTTCATCCCACTAATGATGGAAGCATTTTAAAAGAATATATCCTAAAGCCAATTTTTATGATATTAACATTTTTGTATTTACATGAAAATGAACACTATTTTATTCTTTTTTTTTTTTTATCATTTAACTCCTTTGGTAATTCAAAACATAATACAAGTTTATTTTATATCTTTTATCACTTATTTATGGCAAACATATTTTTATAACACAGAGAGCGTTCCACATTCCTTGGAACTTTAATATCTTATATTTTGAGACAAATTTATTTTAAGGTATTTCTAGATTTCTCCAAAGACTATGTCTTTTGGAGCAAATGTTTTTTTATTTAGCTATCCATTATTATACTGAAAAACTTTTATATAAACACTAAATTTTTGATTACTAAAGAGGCAGAACAAGAGAGAGTTCAAAACACAGACCTTTTATACCTCTTTGTTAATGACAAAACATTGAGGTCATTATCTTGGACAATATTCCTATAGTTTCACTCGTTTATTCTTATGTTGTTGTTTTTTTGTGTGTTTTATCTAGTTTCACTCGTTTTTATAATCTTTGTAATATAAGAGTCAAAATTTAACTCGATAAAGTTCTTTTAAATACCGCAGCATTCTATGAATTAAAAATATATTTTGACTTTTAAATAAATAAAACAGTTTGTAAAATAATAATAAAAAATAATACAACAAATTTGCAACTTAAAATACATCTTTTAAAATCATAATTAGAATAAAATACATATATTTTAACTAACTATTGAAATAATTATGCATAATAATAATAATAATTTTTTAAAAACACATAATTTAAAATTGTTTTAATTTTATAAACAAAAACGCACATATATCTGCCTATACACATGAAATACTAATTTACTAATTGTTTATTTATGTTTATATATTGCTTATTAAATGTACACAATAAAGTAAATTATTAATAAAAGAATCTATCATTATGTATATTAATCTATCCAATCTTTCCAATAATAAAATATTAACTTTATTACAATATACACTATCTGTAAAAAAAATTAAAAATTAAAAACTTACTAATGTCATATTATTTTATATTATGCTGTATTATCAATAACCATTATCCATAATGGGAATTATTTGATCTTTCAAAACAATTGAGAATAAATAAACCAACATTTTAAAGGTATATAATAAATTCAGGTTTGAATCTAAACTAAGATGGTTTAATATATAAACTTAAAAAATAATCAAATGATTTATAGCTAGGAAATTTATATGAAGTTTGAATAGAGAATTGATAGAAATATCCTGTGATTCATGGACTTTGAGTTCTTTCTTCTTCAACACTTGATAAAATGCAAATTAGTAAAAAAAATTAGAGTTGTTCATCTCACCAGATACACTGCAAATTAATGTCAATTACTCCATCCAAACATCTACATGGTCAACTTTTAACGAAGAAGGTCTGAGAAAAGTACTTAGTATTGTACTGAAATGTCATCTATATAGCTCTTTAGGTTTACTACACAGAAACTCCCAATAACAATAGTATTTAATAAATATTTGTAGTCTATCAAATCTTTCACATTTACAACACCCTTCTATAAATGTTATTACAGATGTTGAACTCAATGTAAAATCACCTGTACCAAAATATCTTACTATGCAAATATTTCTTTGTTTATCAGGTGATGTAGAGAATTGAAACACCTTAGCTTTATATATATATATATATATATATATATATATTGAAGCAGTCAGATCTGAGTTCGATCCTAGCTTCATGACATCTAGCCATAAGCCCACTTCAAACCCACAATACTAACCTTAAATTTCCGATGCAATGGGGCTTTATACATTCAATCCATGCTAATTTCCATAAAGAATAACTTATATCATAAATGCATATTAAAATTAATTAGTTTCAGATTTAAATTGATCAATTCTATTAATAAATTTATGATAAAATTATTCATGAATTTATATATTATAACTGCATGGATTGTGCGTATATATTTGTAAATTTTAAATATATATAATTGTTTGAAAGTTTCATTGTGTCAGGAATGTTTGATTTTATTTTTAAATAATTTGTTAAAGTTTTATTGATTAAAAGCTACATTCTTTCGATAAGCTTTCATATTTTCCCTTTCCAAAAACAATAGTTAACGTTTTATTAATTAGAAAAAAAGATAAGGATTTCCTAATTAAAATCATTTTCTGATTTTAAGAATTCATTTTCTAATTAGAAAATGAATTCAAGTTAATGAGTTTGAAAGGCTTATCGAGGGAATGTATCTAAAAACAACCAGTAAATCTAAAAACATTGATAATGAAAGAAGCGCTAGCCTAAAGGCATCAGAGGACAGTATATATAGGTCTGAAAACTTTGGAGAAAAGAAGCCATCTTTGTTGCAGAAAAGTGCTAGTAAATTATGTGCAGTTCAAAATCATGAATTCAAAAAGTGTTCCTATCATGGTAAGAGGCTAAACGTCAGGAATCTGGCTATTGTTCCTGAAGTCCCCTAAAAATCTTCAATGGAGCTTCTAAATTCTTTCCAGACCAATCATGCTACTAAAATTGTGAAAATTCATTAAAATACTGTTCAAGTAATTGACCGAATGCATGCCCACATTTTTTTACCAACTCAGACGTGTAACCTAAGGAGCCAGCCCGGAAGAAATGGGTAATATATTTCCATAATAAACCTTAAACTTTCTGGCCAGTTCCAAACTTTACTTTACACTCCCTTTAGAGCTCTTTTATTCTTTAATGTAATAATCTTTATAAAACCTTTTATTCGTGCTACTGTAAATTTATATCATAATTCTTTCAACCTCTAGTCTTTAACTTTCCTTTCTTACGATGGCGGTTCATTTATTATATTACATATATTTAGTGTGTGATTTATTAATGTTGTTATTTTTAATTATATGCCAATAATCCTTCGACTTGATGATCTCCTTCATTTCCTTTGCTTTATACAAGTAATATAAGATTAATTCTTATAGTTAATTCTCGCCCGTTAGAACTAGATTTATACAGTTCGATCAATCATCGAGTCGAAAGAAATTATTAAATGCTTGTTATTTTATCATTGGCTAATAATAAATTATTAGCTCCATTTCTAATCTATGCCACCGCTATTTTCTTGTTTCACTAATATTTATTTATTTATTCATATATAATATTAAAATGTTTTTTGCAAAGGGCCGATAAAAGAATCAAATATATTCTAATTCAAATTTCTGTTACTCGCTATTAAGATTCAGGAAGGGCACGATGATTAGGGCATAATTAATATGATTTACAAATACTTTAAAATAGTTTTACTTAAAAGCTTGTTTGACTTTAATTCATTTGATCAAGTCATCATGTAGAGCATTCTATATGGGTTTTAGTATTCAAACGATGACTATCAAGTCATCACCTTCAATGTTGCTGACGTAGAGCAATCTTCCGCTCCGTTAGGCTGGTCGGTGATAATATTTCTGTTATTTTAAATTATCAAGGAAGAAAGCACTTCCTCTCCCATTCATATTAGTCAAAGGGCATAAGACTTGTCAGATGCAAGCCGCCATAGGACTTCGATTATCGACTAGCTATTGCCTTTCAATTTCACTTTATAGCTCATAATTTATCAGCACAGTTGCCTCTCTGTTCCGGTAAAGCCTGCTCTGATGCTCATAATTCATGATGAAGTGATTTAAATTAAAGTCCAACAAATTCTCCATTATATCTCAAAATAAGTTTTCTAATAAAGATTAAAGTTATGCTCTAAAATACATTCTTGCTCTTCATGAATGGATTTGTGAATGTGAAAATAAATGTCACATTCTTTTGTATAAAATTAGAGTAATAAATTCCTTTACTAATGAATACCTTTATCTGCCTTTTATTTCTTGTGGGGGGGGGGGAATAGACATAGACTTTCAAATACTGTGTAATACTCATTGGCATATAATAAGGACCGCCACTCTGATTATAATTATAAACTTTGTTTAAGGACTAGAATTAATTAATATAATCATTATTAAAATTCAAACAACAACTATTATTATTAAATATTTTCTAAACACACTTGGTTTCTTAGTTTCTTAATTATCTTATTCAATAATTACTTTAATGTTAATGCTCGCTGTCTGTGTTGGCAACCCAAACATATACATATGATTCGATTTAAAAGTATCCTAAGTTAATTAATTATCCAATATTAGTGTCAGTTCAGGGGTCTCTAATCCTTACCAACCATTGAGCTAGTTTCTTGGTGCATAGCACTGTGCCATCAATTTAGATCTCTACTAATCTGAGCTGGTGAGTTGGGTTTGAATTCAGTTTGAACCAGCTGAGTTTGGATCCGACTTCCATTCAGGTGGTGGGTTTTTCAATTGGTACAATATATATGACTTAATTACAATCAACTTGATTTAGACATTCAATGTTTAACAATTGCCTTACTATGAAATGTGTTGTTTAATTATGAAACATGCTGTTTAATTGAGAAAATACTACAAGAAATTCTTGGTTTTGGTAAATATACAATATGTTTTTCATTTGATTTTGTTAATAAAATCTGTAATGTTAAGATTGATGTTAATGACATAATACGTACTTTAGATGTAAGTGAAATGTATGGATCAATTGATTGATTAGCATCTATTGAAATTATTTCCAACCCATTAACTTTAAAAAATGTTAATGTGAAAATAATAAAATTTATAACTGAAACATTAAGCTTTATCGTTAAAAATATTTATGCAGTTTTTAAGAATGATTTTTATAAAGTGGGCAATGGCTGACCAATGGGTTTACCTATTGTTGCTTAAATATGTAATTTTGTAATTTCTACATATAAAGAAAATATTTTGAAAAAGGAGTTTTATTAAAAAATATTACTGTATATTATCGATATGTTGATGGTGTTTTTGTATGTGGCAAACCAAATACAATTAATGAGTTGTTTAACGAATTAAATGGTTTAAAAGACATAAAATGGATCAAAACAGATGGAAATTTAGTGTACATTCAGTTTTTTGATCTTAAAATAACTAGAAGTCAATGTATGCTGGATTTCTGTATGATCATTAAACCAATATTAAAAAGATGTTATATTCCATATAAATCAAGAATGCCAATGTCACACAAATCAAGAATGCCAATGTCACACAAAATGGCAGGTTTGAAGTCCTTCTTATTTAGAAATAATAGTCTTCACAAATATTCATTGGATAAAGGCAAAAATATTGAAATATATTCGAATGAATTGTTAAATGTTGGCTACAGTTATAATCATATATATAATGTTATTAGAAATTTTAATACAAAATATAAGAATACAAATTTTAATAATAATATTGATTCTCCTGCTAATAGAAAAATATGAATATCAATACTATATATTTTGAATGATCAAGTAAATTTTATAAGGAATATTTATTAAGATAAATGTGATATTGAATTTTACACACCTCCTTCGTTAAACAAATTAATAAATAACTCCAAAAATAAAACCTTATTTATAAATAAAAATTATGTCATTTATAGATGGATATGTAGGTATGGCAGTGGATATATAGGTGAATTGAGATGTACATTGGAAAAAAGAACTAAAGAGCAAAACAAATTCAGAAATCAAAACAAAATTGTAAAGTAGATAATAATATTTCAGCATCTGTTTTTTACGACCATAATATGTCATGTATTTATGGTTTTGACTTCAATTTTAATAATGTAAAAATATTGCAAATTGAAAAACATAACAATAAAAGGAAAATAAAGGAATCTATGCTAATATACAAATACACACATAACTTAATTTACAGGCAGGCAGCAAATGTTAAGATCACAGAATTGTGGGAAGGATTGCCTTTCAAAGTGTTAGTTGACAAAGATTACTATCTAAAGCACTCCTAAGTGGATAAAAATTTTAATCTATCTAATTACTGTATTTATAAATATTCAATTATATATATATATATATATATATATATATTGAATATTTATAAATACAGTAATATAATATATATATATATATATATATAAGAATAAATTATAATATATGTATACACCATACATAATATATAATAAAATAAATTCTACAAGTTTATGTAGATAATTATCAACTCTTTACAGTAATAAATTTTGGTATAAAATCATATTTATTACTTTGATAAGTTAGGTTTTCAATATGATTTATCTTTGTCAAAGCATGACTAAAGTAAATATTAACAAATACATTAGCATACAACTTGCATACAAAATGTACATTAAACTGGTCTCTGATTATATTAGATTTGCATATGCAAATTGCTCTAGCAGTTCACTATGTTTTTCGGTTAAATGTCTAGTGCTTGCTAAGAGGAATGCTATTGTCTTTTATATGTACGCAGTTCTTAGAGTAGATTATATGTTATGATTCTTTTACTTTTCAATTTTTATTATTATTTTCTAGAAAAATAATTTTAGCATCAGTAGGTTTACAGGAACCAGATTTTTTCTTATGGTCTATAAATATTGAGATATAAGTGCTATTACATTTAGTTTTGTTATATGAATCCAAATGCTGAGTAATTCTTGATTTTAAATTTGTACATGTCTCTCCATAATATTTGGCATTGTAAAACTGACAATCCAGGGCATATACCAATTGAGCTTTATCATCATCATTAGTATTATCTTTGGAATTATTAATAAATCAGTTTAGTGATAAGGAGCATTTAAAACAAATATTAAAATCCTTGTGCATAAACATTTTTATGTTTAATTGTATATTAGGGATGTAAGGCATGTCACTCCATAGTTTAGAATTAGATGTTCTATCAAATTTATGTCTATTATTAAATTTTTTTATCTATTTGTCAAGCATGACCCTAGAGTAAAAAGCTTTAATTAAATCTAAATCTTTTTTATAATCACTCTATTTTTTTTTCTTTTGGCTTCAAACTTACAAAGTTTAATTTGTAAACAAAAAGCTTTAAAGCAGCCATTTTATATTGAAATGAAACCTTTGGGTGTGGATGCAAATAATCCCTAACACTAAGAGGGTTTACCATTTATTAAATAATCAATACTCTAGTATGTAATGAAGTAGGCTTCTTATGTCATATCATCATATTATAGGTTGTAATGGGATTAAATCTCATTTTGATAAAATTAGTGCTATACAGAATTTTCATAAACCCACAAACAAAAAGCAAATTAAATCGTTATTAGGATCATGTAATTTTTATTATCAATTATACCAAAAATTTTCTGATTGTATGGAATGGTTACTGCAGCTCATAAGAAAAGATGAGAAATGGAACTGGTCTAAATAACAAGATGAGCCATTCGCTAAAATTAAAACAGGATTTTTAGAACAAACCAGTTTATATTTTTTCTGATTTTAATAAACTATTTATTATCCAAACAGATATCAGTGGTTATGGACTAAGGGTACTTTATCATAAATCCAGGAGGATAGCTAGACAGGAATCCTATATTTTATTAGCTATCTCCTAAAGGCTCCAGAAATAAATTATATGGTTACTGAGAATGAAACACTAGCAATAGTGTGGATTTTCCAGAAATTTTGACAAATGCTTCTCGGATCAAAGGTAATAGTGATCACAGATCACAAAAGTCTCAAATTTGTAAATCATGGCTACATAACTAATACTTACATTGTTAGATGGAGTCTGTTATTACAATAATTCACCTATACAATTAAATATTCTAAAGTATCTGAAACCATTGTAGCTGATGAGCTGAGTCAAAATCCATGTAGATCAAAACAATAACACTTCTAAGTAGATAATGCCTACATTATGAATATTGATTTAATAGTCAAAAAAGTAGAGAATGATTTAATAAATATCCACAACTTACAAAATCAAGATAAAGATCTGAGCTCAATTATTAAACCATCAACCAAAGAAAAAATTCTGTACACAGCCAATAATCTTAAACAATACAAGTGGGACAATAATGTCTTTAAATACAAAATGGGCACTGGTGCAGATGGGTGGATGGCAGTATTACCTTAAATATTAAAAAAACCACAATAGGTACATTGATTTTATGGGTACCACAGAGTCCACAAAACTGAACAAACAATAAAGAACTGTTTTTACTGGCCTAGTATGTACAAAGACATTTTCAAGTTGTCATGTATGCTTAAAACATCAGTAAATTCTATTACACCAGAAAGACCAAATGAGATCTTAGCTATAGATTTTTATGGACTCATATCTTAATCAAATAAACAGAAGTATCTATTAGTAGCTTTTGTCTTATCAGTCTCAAGTCCAGAAATTTGATTGATTGGTTTTTGTGCTCTCTTTCATTATCCATTAAATTTCAGGAAATTGCTTAAAGTTGTTAAACATTTTTTGAATCAGTTTAGGAGAGCACAAATCAAGACATCAAATCTTTATTAGTATCCAAAATGGTTGAATATTTCTTTCAATGAAAGATACTGCTAACCTACATATGATGCCATGAATAGACAAGCCCATAGGCAAAGTATGCTTCAACAGATCTTGTATAATATTGTTTCATACCAAAATTTAATATCATAATAGTTGATAATTATCTATGTACTCTTGTAAAATTTATTTTATTATACACACACACACATATATATATATATATATATATAAACCCATAAAAACAATATTTATATTTCATAATAAGTGGGGATAATTTATAACTAAATTAAAAACCCCATTCGCTTCATTCATATATGAAGTTGCTTGTTGTTTTTGAAATTGCTCATTTTAAACAAATAAATAAAAATATCAGGCAGAAAAAAGAAAAAATGGATCCAAGATATTTTTTGGCAAACTATCATACTTACTTGGACCAAGTACCCCACTTTTTTCAAATATATTTGTTATTGTTCATTATTTATTGAAAGTATACTATACTAATTCAATTTATAATGCAACACTTCCAGCATTGTATTTCACTAATGATTTTCTTTAAATAAATAATTAACAATTATGCATTGGAAGATTGTCAAGTCATCAACACAGGTGTGAAAATTCACGATTTTAATGTCTCGCTTATCTTAAGGAAAGATTGTTTTTTGAAATATGTGGTCTGAATTTTTGAACATTTGGACGAATGTGATATGGTGAAACTGGAATGAGAGATATTATATTAAAAAATTGAAAATTATAAATAATTAAATAATCATTTATAATATTATAGATTATTATATTACTTTCAGCTCAAATACAGATTTTAAGATTAAAAAACATCATTTCTTATTAATTATATAGGCACATTCTTTTTACAACACATATCTTCCATTATTTTACACAAGCATTTAGTTTATTATCTTACTGCACATTAAGGTTAAGATGGTTAGAAGGACATAATATAATTATCCTGGACTTATTTGAAATATATATTTAATTCACTTGCACATAAAAATCATCATATTAGCATACAAAACTTTTAGAGAGAGAATGCTTTATGAGTTAGAACCAGAATATGTGCTAACTATGCATAAACTGGCATGTTGTTTGAAAAATGATTTAAAGTCTATATAAGAAATTACTAATAATTATTAAGGTATTCGACTAACGTTAGTAAGAATTATTTATCACATATTGAGAGTAGCCACTTATACTGTGAACTATACTAATATAATTGAGCAATAAAAATAATATTGCTCAGGAATTCACTAAGAAATTTAAACACCGTAAATGAGAGATATGTGCTGTGATCCATGAACATTGTATTCTGGAGTATGACACTTTATCATTGCACTACATCACACTGCCTAATATTGTCTCCAAAATTGAGAAGTTTCTAGAACTCACCCAGACTCTACAAGGCCAGGACCAAATCATCAGCATATGCTAGACAGTTAATATCCCTGTCAAGAAGCTTTTAAGCCAGTTATAATCTAGAGACAGTGCATAGAATAAACTCCAGTGAGAAGTTGAAAATGAATGGGCTGAAAAGGGCAACCCTGCTTGACATCAGAGAATATGCCAATATCTGGTTAGTAAACCATTCACTACACATGTAGTGTTGCTCAAATATAGCCATTCAATGACAGTGATAGCAGATTAATGAAGATCTATCTACTCAAGGGATTTAAAAAAATTGTCCCATGAGGGATAGATCCCAAAGCACTTGCCAAGTCAAGCCAAGCAATGTGGTGATGATAGCATCTAGTATCTGTCACTTGAAATTGGATGATAAAGTCATCTTTAGTGTACACAACTACTGTAATAAATCTTTTGTAGGAATTGCTCAGTCAATCATTATACTTAGTTCACTGGTATAAACAACTTGCAAACAGATCTGAATAGAGCTTTTCAATTGTGTTGCATAATGTGACAGCTGCAAATTAGTGACATCCTTTAAGCTGCCCTTTTTAGGATCAGGATAGTGACATATTAATGGCAAGCTACAGGCATATACTCATTATGCTTAATACAGTTATATATTGCATTCAAAACAATCACCATCATCAAATCTCTTCAAAGTTGCATACCTAATTTTATCAATAGCAGGAGCAGTATTCCTAGCATGCAAGTGGCAATATCAAACACCATAGTAGAGAATGGAATGGTTTATTATCTGTTGTAGAAGGGGAGAAATTTTGTTACATCCACTGGGATGTTAGAATCTACTCTGGAAGCTGCAATATAACTATTAGTGAAGTATTCTGTAAGATGCTTCATAGAGATAATCAAGTGACAAGGCTGCCTGTAGTGATTTATGATGATTTCAGCTGTACAATTTTTTTAACTTTGGGGCAGACTAAAGGTCAAATAATGTTTTATGTCTAGGAAACCTATTTTGCAGTACTGGATGGCATCTATTCTGGTGATATGTTTGTTCAGAGTCCTGCTGCACAATATTAACTCTGACAATATCAGTGAAAAAAACATATTTTCTAAACCATTTTAAACAAGGAGACTGGAGAAGCAGGAAATACAAAGCAGATGAAAGTCAGTTGGATTGGGTATAGTTTTTTCCAGACTCTTAGGGAAGGGGATTTGGACTACAAACATTTAATACATCTGCATGAGATGCTGAAACCACTGAATCACTTCCAATAGCAGAACTTATTAGCATATTGCTAGAAGCACAAGAATCACTAAATTCATTATTGGTACTGTTATCTCTGACATTTGCATTATCAGCAACAGAGGTTACAGATTGCAAATTCCAATTGCATTCTAGTTGGATTAACATCTGGATTAGTAGAAATCAATTCAGAGAAGAGGTCTGAAGAATGGTTAGAAGACTGAGAAGTACTAGGGGCATTAGGGTTGACAAATCAGATATATAAGTTACATCTAAAGATATCAGTCCAGGAAAATTATCAAAGTCATTAAGTAAACCAACTCACTGTCATACCATTGTTACCATGCTCAGAGTTAAAAGAAACACTACTACAAAAATCCCATCTCAGCAACAAATAGGATAGAACCACCAATTCATCTCAACAAACGAGTTATATTTGTAGGCTCTGATATTTCTGTGACTTCCCTGTTAACATCACTAACCTACTAAGCCTAACCTACTTAATCACAAACCCACCGTATAAAGTCATTTCTGATAAATGGGATTGGATCAAATAAAGAAAATGCCTGTCCATCTAAAATATATCTGGGTAGTCATTTGTCTTTTATATGTATATTTGTTGACTTGTTTAAAATGGTAGAGACGAATCTTTAACGAAAGGCAAATAATACTGAATCAAAGTCTATGCTATATAATTAATCAGAAATGACACATTGTGTTTTAATTCATATACCTGAACTGAAAATAATCTCTTGCCTAATGAATGATTGCTAATATTTATTTAATGTATCTGTATAAACAATAAAGTAATTATCGAATTCGTATCGAAAGTATAGCACTTGAAAATTGAATTGTGGTAATATTTGTTAGAAAATACAAAACAAGAATCAAGATATTTGAAAGAGTGCTGGTTTAGTCAAAATGCCTTTCTTCTAATGTTTCTATTTATTTGTTTGAAGTGACAAGCATTAAATAGTAACAAGCAACCTTAAGCATTGGAAAACTCAAAAAATATGTTTACCGTTGAAAATCTTAGCTTTAGTATATAAGTAAGTATGCACATTGTTTTTATATAAACGTACAAATATTTTTATTTAATATATGTAGTTTGTGCGAAAAAATATTTTAAAAAACAATGCTTTCAAATCGATTTTTTTAAAAATTCAATCAATATTATTTTATTGAGATTACAGTCTTAAATTGTATAAATAGAACTATATATAATTAATTTAATAAGTATTTTTCTGTTATTTTGTTTATCATCACCGAAGTTTTATATTTAACGTTCACTATATTTTATATTTCAATTACTTTTACATATTTTGCCCTTTTTGATCAATTTAAAAGCCTTCTTGAGAATAAAGCAAAATAGCACGTAGAAAATTTTAATTGATTATTCATATTTTATCAGTTTAATGTTTTATTATCCAATAATTGTTTTAGGCCAACATTTAAAAAAAATCTTAATATAATCTCGAAGTTTTTTTAAAGAAAATCAATCAATCAATCTTTTATTAAGCCTATCACCATCATTGTGCAAAATAATATTATTTTTGACTTTGAATTAAGCAAAAAATATAATGTAATAGTTTATTTTAAATACAGCACACGTGAAGGAATAAAAAGTAAAATACTTAAATGAGAGAACAGATAATATCATTGACGTCACTCTAAGAATAAAGTGATTGAAATAGAACCTGATCTGGATATATTGTTGGAAAAGATGACAGTTGATAAATAATTAAAGTTCTAAATGGGATATTAAGAGATAGTAAAAATGATCTAGAAAAAGTCCACATGTAAGATGGACTCATAAAATAAGAACGTTTGTTAGTGTGACGTGAAATAGAGAGGTTATGGATCAGAAGAACTGGATTAAAATTGAAAAGACCTGCAGAGTGTTCAATAATGGTTGAAAATAATAATAATGTTGGTGTTACAGGTAAAGTAAACAGATTTTACTGTAGAACCTCAATAAAAAATATTTTAATCATTATGTTATTTGTTGGTGAGATTATAAATAATTTTCTTTCTTATTCTATCTTTTATCATTCCTTTAATAAATGATTACCTGGACTGGTTCTGGACCAGCTACTTAAACAAAATCTATCTTTGATTAGAATCTGTTAAAATTTCACATCTAACTAGATTCTGATCCAAATGGGAAAATAAAAACTTACTGTGTATCTAAATTGATTAATATTAAGCTATGAACAATATAATTATTTAATAGATCTGAGGTATTGGAGATCCAGGGTGCAAGCTTCCTACAAACCATACTCACCCCCTTTATGATAGAAAGAGAAAATAAGAAATATAAGACCGAATAATATTTTTTTCATAAACAGAAATATATATAAATATTCTTATTTAGAGTGCTTTGGGAAAAAATAAAGCCCATAGTAAATAGAGATGAAAAAATCTTAATAATAATAACTGTTGGACATTTTATCATTTACAAAGATTTAGTAATCAATCATAACATATCTTCACATTAAAGACATTATTAGATATTATTGTCACCACCTCCATGACTGTCTTGACATTGAATAGTGAAACAATACAGAATTGTTTGAAATCCATACCCTATATGAGATTAGTATGATGAAATGTTTAATACCTGCAGCTTACCTGAAGTGTGAAGGTTGTTTTCTTAATCAAAAAAGTATTCTGAATTTCTGGCACTAATAAAAACTAAAAACTGGAAAAAATATATATTTAAAGTGTAATGACCATTCACTATTCCACAAGATGTAATAACCACATTCCTCTCTTTTTACATTTTAAAGCAAAATATATTTATTAATTTTACAGTATCGACTGTTCCTAGCAGTCTTTGTCAGATCTTATTATCTACTAAAACTTTCTTTCCTCCACCATTTTCTACTCTTTTAACATTATAAATATTATTCAATTCGATTGTATCTTCCATAATGTCCAAATCTTCCTTCACCATTTACCCATGTATTATTATGGTGGAGAAAAGAAAGTTTTAGTAGATAATAAGATCTGACGAAGACTGCTAGGAACAGTCAATACTGTAAAGTTAATAAATATATTTTGCTTTAAAGTGTAAAAAGAGTGTAATGTGGTTATTATATGTTATATATTAGAAAAGCAAAAATAACAAAAGAAAGAGGAAGAGAAACTATTCCACAAGATGTTAAAATTGGATGTAACCCATTTCTGACTTATGTAAGGATGACATAATGAAAATTAATGTAAGCATGAAGATTTAGATAAATACCTCTAGATGATCTGAAAAGTGAAGGTTATTTGCAAAATGTGTAACTAGAGAGAAAGGAAGATCCAAATTATGCTGGTGAATGATTGTGATATGGTAGAATTGAGATGAGGTGACATTGATAAAAATCAAAAAATTTGAATATATATATATATATATATATATATATATATATATTTTTTTTTAAAAAAAAAAAATTAACCCTGTTATTAAATATATATATATATATATATATATCATATATATATATATATATATATATTGTTTATATGAAACTTATGTTTTAATTTATTTAGTTTTTCTTCAGATATCTTTGTTTGTATATTTCAAGAATCTGTGGTGGTATGAAAGTTTTAAATATATCTAACATATATATGAAAATATTCTGATTATTAATGTCTAACTCGTATGAAATGTGAAGTGGTTCCAAAGTGTATGCACTTTGAAAGAAGATGGTCTGATTTTTTGCATGACGCATAGTTGTGATGTGGTAAAGTTCAGATGAAATATATATTGTTAAAAAAAACTCAAATATATATATATATATATATTTATATAATAGAATTTGTATACTACCAAAAACACTAAGATTCTTTCACAGCCATGGTTTTGTCTGCTAAAAAATAAACTTTTTCAAGTAAAATTCAACAAAATATATAACATATATATGTATGCAAAACAAATATACTTCCCATCATTAACCTCAATAACCAACTTCCTTTAACAGAAAAGCATAACTTTATAAGATTAATGACCTCAGATTCAAAAAAAATTATCATTAAAGTTTTTTTTACTTCTTTTTTTCAATTTACTTTTTTAAATAAAAGATAACCTTTGCATTATCAAATAATATTTTATGACCTGTACATGAATGTACAATGCTGAGTTATGATATCTATTTTTAACTCTACTCTTATGAACTTTAATTCTTTTATTAAGACTTAATTTACTTTGACCTATATAAATTTTATGACAACTACAAGGAACCTTATAAACTACTTCAGAAATAGGTTTACAATCAATTGACTGTTTTGAACTATTTAATAATGAATTTAAATTTAGGTCTTTCTTCAAGGCTATTTTTTCATATCACCCATAATAAAACTATTCTTATAAACCAATCTATATATTGATGACTTATATGGTAAAGAAATAAACTCTTACTAGCAAATCTTTATTATTAACAGATTTATATAATTTTTTTTATTAATTATACTATTTCTAATATATTCATGATTATATTCTAACTCAATATAGTCAGAAACAAATTGATTCATTTGAATATGACTAGTATTATTCAAAATTATTAAGTTTTTTTATTCCTGTAACAAAAATTCAATAAAGAAAGTTTTTTATGAATAAAAGGTTGCTAACTGTCTGATCTTATTATATATTTTAAATGTTTTGCTTTAATAAAATGACTATAAAGTAAGATATTATCAACTTTATCAGCACTTAAATCTAGAAATTTTAGTCAAGCATTGGTGGTCGAGAGGTCAAAACAGCTGCCTTACAAGTAGTTGTCTCGGGTTAGTGGGTTTGCTTCCTGGCCGATGCTATGACACATGAGGAAAAAAATCTAGAAATTTTAACTTAACAAATTCAAATGTAAATTTAATATTAGAATCAAAAGCATTTAGTCTATCAAAAAAATCCTTCAATTTATCTTCCTATATAACAAGCAAACAGTCATCAACATATGTAACAAATAATTTTAAAATAACACAAAAATTATTAATAATACTATTCTCTAAACAACCAATATAAACACAGCACATTAAAAGAAAAATAACATAACCAATAACCCATCCCTCTTAAATTTTATAAAACACATTCTTACCCACAAAATACATAAATCCCCTAATAACAATAGAAAATCATGAATAACCTTAATCATATCAGCAGAAAAATATTTCTTTAAAACAGTAAGAAACATTTTATCCTATCAACCGATTGATACATAATATACAAACTATCAAAAACACAATCATTTTTTAAAACACATTTATTTTATCATATGGCTCAAAAGAAGATATGCAAATTGATCTAAATTTATATTTCTTAAAAAACTTTATAAAAAATTTGGAAATTTGACAAAGTTGTTAAAAAACCTACCATAAATAAATAGAATTAATGATCAATAATCTAAAAAAATTTAAATAAATTTTACAAAAATTTAAAAAAGATTAATGATTTAACTACATAGATAAAAGAATGCTATTACAAAATGATGTTATTTTGGTGGGCATTAAAGATAAAACTGCTTTAAGAATATAATTTTTAGTTTGATTTTTAATGAATATTGTATATGTATTGTATTATTTCAATGTTTTCTTTACACCAAAATAATAACATTCAGTCAAATTACCAACTTTTATTTCTTAAAAAAAAAATTTAAGTTATTTTAAATTAAACCTCTTCCTATTATTGATTGTTGATTTTATTAATTTTACTATAAGTTTTTTAAATTTTCAGTATTTCTTTTCTTCATTACCACTACTCATTTCTTTAAAGATCAAAACTCATATTTTTAGTCAATTAAAAACTGAGATTAAAAATCCAAATAGATTTGATTTTATAATTGTCATCACCTTCCATATGATTCTTTATATGACAAGCATGTATCATTTTTACTTTGATCTTCATTAGAGGGGATTTGAACTCAGACTTTCAAGATCTCTTTAGTCATCCACTCCATCATGTAATTTCATCAATAAATATATTGTGGCCTTATGTGTGATAGAGTCACAGTTTCTGAAGTTCAACATCTATGAATCATAATCTCAGTTCTGTCATCTCTGGTAGATGAATGTCTTATGAATTTTTGAGAAATAAATCATTCAATTTTTATTTTAATATACTATTGTACTAGAATTTATTTATCTTCAGTAATTACAACTTTTTTATGTTTTTCTGTTGTAATTATATTCATTTCCTATAATTAATTAAGTTTTTATTTTTAAATGGCTAACGATCTTCAGTTAATCTAAAAATGAATTTCAAGTTTATTTGTTTAAGTTCAAGTCTTTCAATTTTATATAAATTTATGGTACTGTTCAGTTAGCTGTACTGTGCCACTAGGTGATGCTGCAGTACCCATCAAGAACCATACAAGCAATAAATTTCTATGGAAGAAATCACTGTAAAACACAAATTATAAAAACAGAAATTGGTGAAATACATAAACACTGCTTCCCCTGCATGAAGAAATCAATTAAAAATATGTAAAATACAAATTACAAAAACAGGAAATCGAAGAAAATGCTATTTAATGCTATTTTCAAAAACCTATGAAATAAATCAAAAATTTTAATGCATAAAGCAAGAAATAGAAGAAATTGCTGTAAAATACAAATTACAAAAACAGAAATTGGTAAAATACATAAAACACCCCCCCCTGCATGAAGAAATCGATCAAAAATAAATAAATACAAATTACAACAACAAGAAATCGAAGAAAATGCTATTTAATGCTATTTTCAAAAGCCTATAAAATAAATCAAAAATTTAAATGCCTAAGGCAAAGTATTCACATAAACCACACTATATGTTTTTTAAAAAAATCACAAATTCTATTTTCAAAAGCCTATGAAATAAAAACTATAATACTAAATCTCAAAAAAATTAACATATGTTAAGGCAAAGAATTCACATGAATTCCACTATATTTTTTTAAAAAAAAATCATAAATGCCATTTTCAAAAGCTTATGAAATAAATCTAAAATTAAAACATCTACGGCAAAATATTCACATGAATTGCACTACATTTAAAAAAAAAATCTGACTTTTAACACTAAAAAAAAAAACAATTTTCAGCGCTAATTAGAAAAATCAAAAACACTGTTTAATGCTATTTTCTAGAACCTATGAAATAAATCAAAAAGTATAATACTAAATCTCAAAAAAATTAATATATGCTAAGGCAAAGTGTT
Organism: Epiperipatus broadwayi; assembly: GCA_028023455.1. NCBI lineage: Eukaryota > Metazoa > Onychophora > Udeonychophora > Euonychophora > Peripatidae > Epiperipatus > Epiperipatus broadwayi. Next base: position 16,477,745 of record JAQFVV010006198.1, read on the forward strand.
TATATGAATTACACTACACTTTTAAAAAAAATGAAATCAGTGAAAATACATAAAACACAACCCTCACCCCCGCATGAAAAAATTCCTTAAAAAGTAAGTAAAATACAAATTACAGAAACAGAAATCAGTGAAAATACATAAAACACAACACCCTCCTTGACAAATTTCTAAATCACAAAGAAAAAATGTGGGTTGCATCATATTAAAACTTGCAAAATGAAATGTGATAGACCTCTCACATTAAAAAATATAATCACTTGGCAAAATAAAATGTGTCACCCCCCCCCCATGAACTAATTTCTAAATTGGATTCTTAATACTAAATAAACCCAAGTACAACACGCACATAAAAACAGAAATTCTTACAAAAGATAAACATTATAGGCAATTTAATAGTAGGCAAAAAGATCATTCAAGTTTTGAGGCTTTTGAAATTATTTAGAGAAGCTTGTTCAAACAAATTGCAGCACAGTTAACTAATAACAGCAGGTTTTAGCAAACAATTATTTAAAGAAAGTTTCAAAATGAAATGTGATATAATAGATCTCTCACATTAAAAAATATAGGTGCAAGTTTTAGCAAACAATTATTTAAAGAACGTAGTTCTGCAAAATATAACATCCCAATGCAATTTAAAATAATAAATGATTCAGATGGCTGTGACAAATGGTAATCTGCAGTCCTCAAACCAGGTTCCTTTCTGAAGTACTATGCGACTTTGACACACACACCAATATTGCATTTCCATTGTGTCCTTGTGCTTATATAAAGTGTCATTTGATGGCCATTTATGCACACTTTTTGAGAGGCAGAACACTTTTACTTTGCAAGAACTCCACTGCCTCATATTTTGTCTTTGAGAGATCCCAAATTTTGATCATTTTGAGTAAGAAAAGATTCTATTTAAATTTCAGTGCAGATTTTTGAAATGTTGCCTGAAACTTTGTGCATGTTTAATATTATATTCATCTGTGTAAAAAAAATATCCATATTAATACGATCAATAAATAAAAACAAACCCAACAAACTGTATTTCTAGCACTCCAAAATAATTAATACATCATAATAAAACTAAGCAGGTATTTCAAAAGACTAGTTGAGTTACATTTTGATTAAATTTATAGGCCAAAGCAATTATATATTTTATATGAAAAGTCTATTATGTCACATTTTATTTTGACAAGCGATTATATTTTATAATGAGCGGTCTATTATATCACATTTCATTTTGCAATTTTTTAAAAATAATTGTTTGCCAAAACCTGCTGTTATTAATTAACTGTGCTGCAATCTGTTTGAACAAACTTCTCTAAATAATTTCAAAAGCCTCAAAATTTAAATGTTCTTTTTGCCTACTTTTAAATTACCCACGATGTCTATCTTTTGTGAGTATTTTTTTTTTGTAAGTATTTGTGTTTTTGTGTGTGTGTGTGTGTGTGTGTGTTTTCTTGGATTTTTTGGATGGTACAAATCCAATATAGAAATTAGTCAGGGAGGGTTGTATTTTATGACACATTTAAGTTTGCCAAGAGATTATATTTTTTAATGTGAGAGGTCTATTACATCACATTTCATTTTGCAAGTTTCTTTAAATAATTGTTTGCTAAAGCCTGCTGTTATTAGTTAACTGTGCTGCAATCTGTTTGAATAAGGTTCTCTAAATAATTTCAAAAACCTCAAAATTTGAATGATCTTTTTGCCTACTTTTAAATTGCCCAAAATGTCTATCTTTTGTAAGTATTTGTGGGTTTTTGTGTGTGTGTTGTACTTGGGTTTTTTGGATATTACAAATCCAATTTAGAAATTAGTCAGAGGATTGTGTTTTACAACACATTTCTTTCTGCCAAATGATTGTATTTTTTAATGTGAGAGGTCTATCACATCACATTTCATTTTGCAAGTTTTAATATGATGCAACCCACCTTTTTTCTTTGTGATTTAAAAATTTATCAGGGAGGGGGTTGTATTTTATGTATTTTCATCAATTACTGTTTTTGTAATCTGTATTTTACTTACTTTTGAAGTGATTTTTTCATGCAGGAGGGGGGCTGTGTTTTATGTATTTTCAATGATTTCATTTTTTTTTTCAAATGTAGTGCAATTCATTTTTCCCACTATTTTTTTGTTAAGCGCAATTCATATGAATACTTTGTCTTAGCATACATTAATTTTTTTGAAATTTAGTATTATAGTTTTTGATTTATTTCATAGGCTCTAGAAAATAGCATTAAATAGTGTTTTTGATTTGTCTAATTATTGCTGAAAATTTTTTTTGTTTGTTTTTTTTTAGTGTTAAAAGTCAGGAATTTTTTTTTTTTTTAAATGTAGTGCAGTTCATGTGAATACTTTGCCTCGGGCATTTTAAATTTTGATTTATGTTATAGGCATTTGAAAATAGCATTAAATAGCATTTTATTCGATTTCTTTTTTTTGTAATTTATATTTTACTTATTTTTGATCGATTTCTTCATGCAGGGAGGGGGGATTGTGTTTTCTGTATTTCATCAATTTCTGTTTTTTGTAATTTGTATTTTACAGTGATTTTTTCCATAGAAATTTATCGCTTGTATGGTTCTTGATAGGTACTGCAGTGTCACCTAGTGACACAGTACAGCTAAACGAACAATATCAAATTTATTTAAATCTATTTGAGTATCATATTTTTTTAAAGAACTCAGCTTCATCTTGTAAATGAAACTAATTTCATATTCTCTATTAAAATTTTGCCTTTTTTCTTTTTCAGATTTATATTCATAAGAAAATCTGAATATGCCTCACCACCTCTAATCATCATGCATTATATATTCATTGTTCACTTACCACACATGTATAGCAATTGCATATTTGTGACAATTAATCAGTGGATTTTAATAAATAATATTTTTAAGTGATTGCAGTTTAATATCTCTCCAGATTTCTTAACAGTATGGTAACTTGGACCAGTTTGCTATTATTTTTATTGAGTCTGCAGAGCTGTGTCTGATTGTTTGTTGCACATCAATACACCTAGGCTGTGGATTAAACTTATATATATATAATATATATATATAATATATATATATATATATATATATATATATATATATATTGTAACCATATATTTTAGTATAAAATATAATAATTGATGTAACTGGTATAAAAATTTCTCTGTCTTCTTTTGGTGATTTGATTGGCTTGATTTGCACTTTGAACAGATTACTCTCTCATATTCAAAATAATTTATTAGAGAGAATGGGTAATATTTTGCCTTACTTGTTGTCTATATTATTTTAATAAATTTAAATTGCTTCTTTCCATATACTAATTCATATCAAAATGTTTAACTTTTTAAAAATTTGACAACACATTAAATTTGGTAAAATATTATTAAAAATAATAATAATTTTTATTTGTTTAAAATGGTCTTAAAAATTATTTCCATTGAATTAAAAAAAAAACCATTTGTTCAACTAAATTTAATTATTAAAAATAAATACAGTAATTACGTATGCATTTCAATGTAAAAAAGAAAGGAGCGCGAATTAAAAAAAAAGATCGTCTGATAGTGTTGCTTTTGGGGGGAAAAAGAAAAGAAAATGGTAAAAGGCAAATGGTGTAAATATGATAAGCTTATTTTAAAATAGTTAACAAGTAAACGGATTACCACAAAGTTTTCTATAAATGTAAAAATAACATAGTGGTATTTAATAATAAGATGAATTGCTAAATTTAAAAGTCTGTTCAAGTCGGCTAGCCAGGTGGATCAAATCGCCAGTAATAATTTTCCAATATTACATTTGAAATATGTCGGAGCTTTCCAGTTTAAAAGCAGAAAAAATTGCAAGATTTTGGTATGTTTTAAAATATTTATTATTCTACAATTTGGAAAAATTAAATAAGTATTTTAATTACAGAAGTTTTATAAATATGAAAATTTGCTTTTTAAAAAAGAAGTTTAAATTAAAGTAAAATGTTAAAGTTATTAACATTGTTTAATATTTCCGTTTATAATTTTAATAAAAAATATAGTATTGATTGATATTTAACTTTGCAATGCCAGTAATATATTCGCTAGTTAATTTGTTTACCATTTGGATAATAAAAACAGTCTTCAAATAATTAATCAAAGCTATTTTCTAATTTTATCGTCAGTTTGGAATGATTAAATTAATTGCTATAATTAGTATTCCTAGATTTAAGCGTGGATAAATAAATATTAGCATGGATGTGATAAACTTGGAACAGTTTTAATAGAGAAATGTAGAAATTAATAACTTATGAAAAAACATTTTCATTTAAACTCTGCGTGTCATATCATTGGAATTGTTTCATGTTTATGGAGCCACGTAAAATCGTTAATCTAATAGTGCTTATAATAACTAATACAAATGGATAAAATTACATGTATGGAATTCAACTATAGTTGTAGCTATTACTTCGTATATTTATTGTTCGACACATCGTACATGGATTTCACGGATCATATTTGTAGTTATAAAATGCTATACAATTTAATTTGTGATACACACACCTGCTAGAATTCATGTATTGAACTATAAAATGCTATACATTTAATTTATATCACACACACACACCTGTTAGATTTTATGTATTTGATGAATAATGCATTACTTTAATTTTATCATTAGATGAACTTGCATGTGAAGTTCATAAGTTATATTTTATTAAGTTTAAATTAATAGGGGTTGAATAAAATACTTATTCAAGAGAATAGTGCTTGCAAAAAAGCTTGAAAAGTACTAAATGAATTTATGAGATGTATCAATTTTTATGAGGCATTTTGTGAGTCTTTCCAGATTTCTATTCCTATACTAATATTACTTATATTATATTACATATGTTTTATTTTAAGCAAGATAAGTTAGTACATTAGTTGTCCTGGTTAGTGTAACATTTTATTATGCAAGAACCCACATTTGCTAAAATGTTAGTGTTTTCTGAATGGTCAGAATAACTGAGGAGGATGATTTTGCACTTTAATGTGAAGTAAATAGTAATGTTGTTTTATAATGTTAAAAGGCATTAATCTGTGCCGGTGGTTAATCTGCAGATTACTTAATTGCCATTTTTTTGTATTTTACACTCATTCCTGCGCTGGTGGTTAATCCGCGGAATTGTGTAATTATACTTATTACTTTATGATGGTGTATAAATCCACAAAGCGTTTAGTGTTATTTAATTCCTATGTGTAGATGAATGCATCCACAGGAATATGGTTTTACTTCATAGATATAAGTTGGGCAAAGTATTTTAGTTATTCTGCTAAATCATCTTCTTCCATTTGTAAGTATAATTTATAAGTTAGATTATTAAATTGTAGCAGGACATTCTATTCAAGTTACCTCATAATAATTAACTGTTGGTTGATTATTATTTACCTGAATGTAAGTTTAAATTTTCACTTTATTTAATGATTGCATTATAGCTAAATCCTACAGATA